>PVJX010000633.1:0-228102 GCA_004027295.1 Dolichotis patagonum | reverse complement strand
TTATTTAAAGAGGAAAAAACAAAACAAAATAAAACAGAATAAAGGGTAGCAACAATACAGTATTCCAAGGAAAAAAGGAAAAGTACAACAACAATAAAACCTAAGAAATTATTACTTGACTAATTACATACTGACTTCTTGGAAATAGTTGTTCACATTACAAAGTTAAAACATGTAAAGTAGACATTCAAACAGTGAGTCTGTTAACAGTTCTGCTTCACGATCTGACAAAAACAACAATATGGTCATCCATCTTACCCATGCAAGTATACATGCAATTATATCAATAGGGTAAAATTAAACACAACAAAACAGAGCAAAGCGGATCACAAGAAAGCAATGTAAGACATAAATTTCAAAGCTAGACAACTGGAGATATTCACTCTCTATCATATTGACTCTTGTTTTCTTAATGTTTACATTTTTCAATAACTGCTGTTTAATAACCCTTCTCTCAACTCCCCACCCCACCCTATTACTCCACTGCGTGAAGAGAAACTTGTTTTCTATTACATTTCTTCCCATGGCTCAGAGGATAAGACAGTCTCAGTTCACTGCATGTGTTGGCCCCAGCGGAATCCAATTCTGCGAAGTTTGACCACAAGTCTTTGGAAGGCTCTGATGGTAAAGTGGCAAGTGAGTGGCATCTTTAGAGAGTGCATTTTGTGTCTAAAAACAATGTAGAAGGTGACAGAATTCCAGGCTGAGGGAACTGCGAGTAGAAGGTGGGAGGAGGGAAGGTGCAGGGCGAGTTCGGGGTGTGGTTTTATAATGGTGTTTGTGATAGAGAGACAGTTTGAGTGGGATGAATCTTAAGGTGATATCATACAACGGAGGTTAAAGGCACAGGCTTTGTTGGTAAACGGACCTGCCTGGTTACCTGTTTGTTACCTCAGGTGACAGTGTTGGGGCCCAGCTCAAGAGTTTGGGGCTGGGGATGTAGCTCAGTGGCACAGCACTTGTCTGGCAAGCATGAGGCCCTGATTTCGATTCCTGATACCAAAATAAAATAAAATAAAATAAAATAAAGTAAAAGAGCCATTCCTGATGTATTTTCTTTATGGTAGAGCTGCCTTCTTTGCTGAAGGCTGGAAATGCCAGATTCTCATGTATGGACCCCTTACAGGGAAGACACGGCCATGTGACCCAACTGTGGCCAAAGGGACCTGGGGGGAAATCAACAGGAGGACTTCTGGGAGGATATTCTCCCTAATGAAAAAAGGCCTTTAAAGTAAAAGCCGCTTTTTCTTTCCAACACAGTTGTGTGACAGGAGCTGTATCCTGTAACCATTATGGCCACAGAGCTGAGGGATAGCAGGGGAGAAGGTGAGAGGGCATTAGTCCTCAGTGACATCACTGTGCCACTCCATATGTGCCACCCCATGCCCGGCATGCATGTCATGCAAAATAATACATTTTCCTTATTTTTAAAGCCATTTGGGTTGGCCTAATCCCCTGTCAGCGCAACACATTCAGCTGTGAGCATTGGTGGATTAATCCACCTCCTGAGCCAATCAGCTCTCAGGAATCTTGCAATCCAATCAAACTGACAATGAAGTTTAACTGGCACTTGGAGAAAATAGGGCTGGAGGGAGAATCACTGAAGATTTTAAGAAGTTTGTAAGCAGAGTCCTGATAAGAAACAACTTTCCTTACAAATATCCTAGCAGGGTCACTCTCCATGGGAGCTAGCCACAGGACCGCTTGGTCCTTGGCACCCTCTCACCCTGCTGTCTCCCTAGACAGGAGAGGGCTGGAGGGCATCACCTTCCAATGGAGATCATTTTCACCAAAGTTAAAGTACAGTTTACAGGGAGATGTCTCAAACCACTTTGTTTAAACACAGAAAAATGTCTTTATGGTTTCTTATTTATATTCTTAATTCCCTCAGATAACTCAATCTAATGACAAATGTAGAGCTTCTTAAAGGCACTAAAACAATGTCCACTGAAGGCAAGGATTTCTGTGGCATTTCCAGCTTTTTCCTTAGGGTCTCCAAAGCTGAGGAAGGTTTTGTGTGTGAGAAAGTTTGTTTGTTTTGATTGCTTCAAAACACTGATGGAAAAACTGCCTATGAACCAATTTGATCTCAGAGCCACACTGGTACCATTCCCCCAATTCAGAGAATAACTGTGAGGAAAGTGGTAAATTTTACTTTACTTATATTTGGCCACAATATACATATATTTAAAAACTGAGTGTCTGGGGATGTAGTTTAGTGGTGTTGTTTTGCTTGGCATGAGGGAAGCAGGTCCTGGGCTCAACCCCCAGCCCTGACCTTTCCACAAGAAATGCAGGATGTTTAACAGCTGTTGTATGTGAGTTATATCGATCAGTGTCTACTTCACGGTCATTACAGCTTTGAAATTAAGACAAAAGAAAATCATTACAAGTGGATGATGCTAACTCTGGTGTATCCATAGCTCAGCTTCATAAACATAACTTTAGTATCATTAAATTCCCATGTGTGTGTCACTCAGAAGTAATGACTCTCCAGGACTTGATACTTATCATTCCCATGTTTTTATGGTTTTTCTAAATTTGGATACCTCCCTGTGGACATAGCCTTAAAATTTTAAGCTGAGGTACTTATTCTGTCCAAATGTATTATTCTGCAACTTTTACTAACATCATGGTTCATTCACCCTTAAAGGTCCCTTGATCAGTCATCCCTCCCAAATCAGGGGTGCAGGTCTCCCTACTATTTTATTAGTGTGCCTTGAGGTCTTCTAATCTCTTTAGAAATTATGTTGTGTGCACACACGCGCGTGCACACACACACCCCCCCACTCTCCCTTTCCTTGGCGCTCCGTCCCCACAGGAGGTCTGTTGCCCACGAGTACTCCTCTGTGTGACTCAGTATATTCCAGCGACACAGAGCACCGCAGTAGAACAGGGGCTGACACTGCACTGGAAGCAGAATGTGGTTAGAACTACATCTTAGCACACTTAAATACACATAAGAGGAGGAGCCACTACTGACAGGGACAGTCCTGGCTGGTGCTTCTGTGCAGCTCTAGGCTGGTCAGGTAGCTGGAATCCCCTGCCCCACATCATGAAGAGAAGAAGCAGGCTAGAAACGAAAAGAGGAAGCAAGAGATGGCATCCAAAAAACTCCTGAGGATGCAAGCTTGATGTAATATTTTGCATAAATTCTGACTATTTTTCTTGTTTACATCAGCCTCCTCTTCACCTGGCTTCCTACACTGGCCTTTAACTTCAATGCATGAGTTAATTATCAGTTTTATTATCTTACTATTACAGCTTCTATTAGGATCACCTCACGAATGGGCCTCCTCTAAGTGTGTGAAATATTAGGGCGGTAAGAGGGTGAATTTCAAAACATTTTCATATGGCCTGTGGATTCTACAGCCATGCTATGGCAACTGAAGCTGAACTGTGATGGCTGTTGACCACTGATACATTATTTTACTATAACTTATTTTCTGTCTCTCTCAGGTCTCACAGCCCCTTCTAAGGATGTGTGGCTTGCTTAGAGAAAATAATAGAGGCACACAGGATTGGAGAGGGGACAGAGCAATAGTGAGAGCTATGTTCTACAAATAATTTTTATTGAGTTATTTTTCACCTTTGAAATGGTTTTTATTCCCTTGAAAGTGGTAAAAACCCTCAAAGAGCAATAGCAAATAATGAGAAGGCACCCTAATCTGCATTACATTTGCATTTCTTAATTTCATCCCCTACCGCAGAATTTATTAGGCAGATATATTTTGAAAGTAGAAATGAATACATAGTTTAAAATTATGGAATTTATATATTTAATGAAATAAGCACTGATCTGAGAACCAGAAGATCTGGTTCCCAGCCCAAGCATTAATTTGTTTCAGCTTTTTCACTTATATAATGAAGTACACTAACGGCTGTTGCTGGGGCAATATAATCACACAGTGGAGTATTATTCAGTCATGAGGAGAATGGAGCAATGACACCTGCTACACCATAGGCGAACTTTAAGACATTATGCTAAGTGAAAGAAGCCAGATACAAAAGACCATATGATGTATTATTCCATCTATATGAAATGGAGAATGTACAGAATAACTGTATAGCTAAATCTATAAAGACAGATAGTAGATTAGCTAATGAATACAAGACATATGTCTAGAGTAATGAAAATGTTCTAAAACTGTCGTGATAGTTGTATTCAAAATTATTAATATACTAAAAATTATTGCCTGGTACATTTTATTTATTTTTGTTTATTATTTATTGTGGAACTGGGGATCAAACCCAAGGCCTTGGACTTGTTAGGCAAGAACTCTACTACTGAGCTACACTTTCAGCTTTATTATACTTTAAATAGGTAAATTATGTGCATGTGAATTATATCTCAATAAAACTGATATTAAAACTGGGCATGGTCCACACCTGTCACCCCAGCACTCTGGGAGGCAGAAGCAGGAGGATGGTAAATTCCAGCCCAGTCTGAGCAATTTAGCAATACCTTATCTCAAAATAAAAGCTAAAAATAAAACAGGGCTAAGGATATATCTCAGTTGTGGTTCTAATCCCCAGTACTGCATAAAACAAAAACAAGAAGCAACTGATCTTAAACAGGAAAAAAAAAGAAAAAAAAAAAAAGAGCCCAATGTAGTAGCACATTGTTGTAATCCCAGCACTTGGGAAGCTAAAGTAGGAGGACTGCACGTTTGGGGCTGACCTGGACTACACAGTGAGACCGTGTCTCAGAAACACAAAAACGAAACAAAACAAAACAAAAAGAAAACCCCACGTAATTTCTACCTAATTTAGGTATGCTGTGAGTTTCTAACTTTTGAGGTTTTCACAAATAAGAAAACCACTTCAAACTATAGAGTGATAACTATTTTTTAGACTTTGCTATTTTCCTTAAATTAAATGCCAATATACTAAAAGAATTTCCAAATGGCACTTCTATATACCTGAGATATAGAGCTGTTTACTTATGGCTCTGAAACTTTTGAACCAATGTGAAAAGAGAAGGAGTAGTTTAAAATTCCATGACCATGGAGTTGGTGGGGTGGCTCATACCCGTAATCCCAGTGTACTGGGAGGCCGAAGCAGAAGGATCACAAGTTCAAGCCCAACCTGGGCAATTTAGTGACTTAATGAGACCTCCCTCTCAAAAACAGAGGAAAGGAGCTGGAGACGTACCTCAGGGGGAAGATCCTGAATTCAGTTCCCAGCGCTGCAGTAAGTAAATGAAGTAAAATAGATAAATAAATAAAGTTCATTACCATGACCAGGAGAGAACAATGCCTTGATCCTAAACATGAAGGTTGCTTCTGTTCTCTTAAAATCCTGGTGTCTAGTTCCAAGTCTAGCTAAATAAATGTGAATGAATGAGTGAGTAATGAATCAATGAACAGTCAAACTAATGAGCTAAGCATCACTGAATGAAAATAGTGAGACTATTCACCCCAACAGTAAATCATTTCCCACCAACACTCTCAGCTTGCTTTGATGCTGACAGGCTATGTGTCGCAGAACACAACGGTTCTTATTTTTGCCTTAACATCACATGGGAAAAGTTCTGTAAGGTTACATTAGAAGCATGGCTGAGATCCGCCACTCTTCTGTCAGTTGTGATGAGTGGGCAGGCCTGAGCAAAGGACTCCTGGGCCTGCTATAGCCACTCTGGGAGCACCAGGGGGCCAAGACAAGGACAGAGCATTCCCAAAGTGGCTTGGAATTCAGGCAGTGGTGTTGTATGGTCCTAGCATTTTAAATCACTGTGCTGGGGATAGGAATTACTACTAGCTTTGGGAAGAAGCCACTGCTCTCTATTTCTGCATTTTACCAGTCCTTGGAATAAGACTTGTGGGTCCTGACCCAAGTAGTGCTGATCATAATCTTTTTCTTTGCTTTTAATTAGTACATGTTTGCAGTACGTAATGATTACATTTATCACAGGAGGTTGATATCCCATATATTAACTCTCCTTTTTTCATCCTTTCCCCTCCCCCCCTTCTTCCTTCCAACTCTTGGTCCCCTTCGCATTTACAGAAGCTCTATTTTCATTATTTTTTCTTCTTTCAATTATTTTTTTCATTCCCTTTTCATCCCCTTGCTCCTTCATGTAAGAGTTTCTCACTTTACAGAAACCATGTGATATTTAAGCTTGTGTCTGATTTATTTCACTTAATAGCATGTTGCATACATGTAGCTAGGAATGTCTCAAGTTTATCTTTCTTTATGGCAGAGTCATATGCCTCTGTGTATAAATACCACATTTTCTTTATCCATTCATCTGTTGATGAGCATATAGGTAGTTTCCAGATTTAGCTATTATGAATTGTGTTGCTCTATATATGTATGCATCCATCCCTGAAACATGATGACTTGAACTCTTCCAGGAAGACACCTCAAAGGGGAATAGCTGAGTCAAATGGAGTCTGATCATAATCTCAAAAGACGCAATCCTGACGCCATAGCCGCAAATGTTGAAATCCTGAAACACCAAAATCCCTTAAGTATAAAATAAAAGTCAAAACAAAAACAAAATTACAGTCCTCAAGGATTAGAATCTCGAACTCCAAAATCCCCTGAACCACAATTCCCACTGTGGGAAAAATGAAAACAGCCTTATGAGAGGAGAAGAAAGATTTCAGGAAGGGATGAGTGTTTCAGCTGTAGCGGAGTGGTTGCCTCATGCTAGGCAGTGTGGACACTGAGAGTCTCAGCTGCCCTCAGCCTGAGCAGCCGGCCCCCAGGGGCCAGGCCTCAGGCCCAAGGTGAAGGGGTCTCTCCCTAGACCGGGCGGTTTCCTCCTCCTCAGGCTTTTAGCCTGACTGTTACACCGTCTGCTTCCCTGGGTCACAGCCCTCTAGGCCTGGTTCCTTGGGCAACTGCATTTCTTTTGCTAATTAAAAGAAAACATTTATTTTCTTTTTTCTTTTCCTTGTGGAACCCAGGGCCTTACATGGGATAAGCAAGGGCTCTACAGGCAGCCATACCTTCAGCCTCCCAGTGTGATTTCTGGTCATCTCTCAGGAGACTTAGCTTATCCTGAAAGCTATTTCAGAAGACTGCAGTTATAAAGCCAACTGCACACAATGAGCAACCACAGTGACATATTATGCATTTTGCTTTTTTGACCTATTTATCAATAAGATTCATCTTATCACTGTTATGCCTATGTGAGAGTGGTTACTATGCCTGACTGTTTATGCCTGCAAAAAAAAAAAAACCAGAAACATTGTTTTTGCCTATTTTGTTATGTGGAGTGGCCTACAAAGTATTTTATCATATTTCTAATGTGTATCAAGTAATTCTCTTTTTAAAACATAAATAAGGCTGGCACTGGTAGTGCACAACAGTAATCTTAGCTACTTGGGAGACTGAGGCAGGAGGATCAAAAGTTTGAGGTCCTCTCTCACAATCAAATAAAAAAGGCTGGGGATGTAGCTTAGTAGTACAGAGCTCATCTAGTATTCAAGAGATCCTGAGTTCAATCCGAGGAGTAGGGGAGTTGGGGGGGAGGTAAATAAATATTTTTAAAAGAATTTTTAAAAAATCAGTTTTTCCACAATTATCTTTGAGATTTTGATCTTTCAGTATTTTTAGACTCAGGAGTTTTTACCTTTTGTGATTTCAAACTTAGAACGATGGCATTCAGGATTCTGTCTTTGAAGATTATAGCCCAAACCCAGGCCCAAGGTGACATCACAGCAAGCCAGAGCCCCTTACAGCTGAACGGAGGAGAACAGGCTGGGTATAGTGCAGCAGTCTCAGCACTCAGCAGGCCGGGGCAGGAGGGTCACTGCTGAGTTTGAGGCCAGCCTAGGCTACGTAGTGACTCGGAGGCCAGCCTGAAGTACATAGTGATACCTTGTCTCCAGAACAAAACAGAACACCAAAAAAAGAGCAGTAGGACTAATCTAAGAGGATTCCCTCCCTTCCCAGTACGGATTCTAGAGATTGCCCTTCCCATGGCGTCACATTTTGTAAAAAAAAAAAAAAAAAAAAAAAAAAAATTATTATCCCAATACTGTAATTGGAACTCCTGAAGGACCAGTTAGGTAAGTAACAGCTATGAAAAAGTGGCTGAAGAATGTTAAGATCTGGACTCTCAGAGTAAGGTTACTCATTCAAAGCCTGGAAATTTCCATTTAGGGAATAATTCTAACTTAAAAGAGATTTCCTCCTGACAGGGAATCGAGGTCACAATTAGTCAAGAATAGTCTAGAACATCCAGTAAATTTGAAAAAGTGTGGTTAAACCGGATTCCCCCAGATGGACAAACTTCAGATTTCCCGGTTTATGCTCAGACAGTAAGTCCTCCCTGTACAGGAGACGGCAGCACTGACAGCAGAAACCTTTTCCAGGGAGGGATTTAACTTGACCTTTATTTTCCTCCTATATCTCATCTCTGAACTTGGACATGCCCTGGAGCTAAACAGCTTCAAACCTCAAACTTCTGAACAAAGAATTACTTGCATGGGAGTGAGGGGGTGGGCTGTATGTAACACATCGAATAGATGATCTTTCCCACCTCGCCCCCACATATTTCTTCCAAAAACAGATATCTGAAAATCCAGAAAGCCAACAAAAGTACAAATAAAACAAATACAAACTGCCAGGAAACCAGCTCACTGACTCAAAATTATCTCCCAAGTTCTAGTTCCTTGTATTTGATAAATACCTTATAATACATTTGGCTATGACTGGTTATTCTACTTTTGATGCCGTTTATTTTAGATTATAAAGCTCCAGACCAGGGGCTGTGGTTGCTGGGTGGGGCACAGTGGGACTAATTTGGGCTCCCTGGTTATTCGCTGTGTAAACTGGTGCACAGGGCATGCGACTTTCTCATTTCACCCCTAAAATGGGGACAGGAGCACTTGGCCAGGTTTAATCGAGGACCTAAGGAGATTGTAACCCCATCCCTGTTCCCATTTGTACCCATCTTGCTAGATAACCAGTTCTGTTTGTTTCTGCTTCTACTCTGTTGGATCACTGCCCTGACCCACCATGGAAGGAAGACAGTGCAGCCTCCTGAGTTTTGTTATGCAAATGCAAACAAATTAAATGTGTATGCATATTCTTTTGCCTCCTTGTTGGGCTGCTTTGTTCCCTGTTTTTCCATCTAATCTATCTTGGAAATCTTTCATATCGCTACAAGGAGCACTTCCTCATTCCTTTTTTTTTTTTTTAAATAGTAGCATGAGATTCATTGTGTGGTTATAGCACAGTTTATTTATCCTTTACGGGAAGACATTTGAGTGATTTCCAGACTTAGTTTGTAACACAGCTGCAGTGACAATCTTTTGATAAACAGTGTCATTTATGTGTGTGTGAGCATATCTACAGTGGATGCATTTGAAACTTTATTAATTTTTTCAAATCCATTGTGTTCAAGAATAAAAAGAAAGAAAAAAAGAAGAGGAGGAGGAGGAGGAAAAAAACCTACAACAAAATTTCAAAACACATCAATCAGGTGGCAACAGTGTACATACATTGTGCATTGACATCCCCAAATCATTCACCCAGAGCATAAAACATCTTCATTCAGTTGTCTGAATAATATCAGCATAAATCGTTCTCTTCAGCAAACTCAGAGAAATCAATAGTATGACTATCTTAACTATTTTTATATACATATACATACACACACTTTTTTATTTCAGCTTGTCACACTAATGAAACAATATGATGTTTATACATGTATGTCTTATTTATTTCATTAATGAGTCTGTTCTCAAGTTGCATTCATTTACCTGTAAGTGTCCAGTTTATCCTTCTTTATGGCTGAGTAGTACTCCATGGTGGTATAAAAATACCACATCTTTTTTATCTACCCGTCAGTTGATGGGCATTTAGGTTGTTTCCAAGATCTGGCTATTATAAACTGTGCAGCTATAAACATGGGTGCACATACATCACTGTGGTATGATGTTTTTAATTCTTTGGGGAAGATACCCAAAAGGGGAATAGCTGGGATGAGTGGGACCGCCAAAGCTAGTTTTTTGAGGAATCGCCACACTGATTTCCACAGTGGTTGTACCAGTCGGCATTCCCACCAACAGTGGAGAAGGGTGCCTTTTTCCCCACAACCCCTCTAGCATCTGTAATCCCTTGATTTTAAAATACAGTTCTAACCTGGGTGTGGTGGCACAGCATGTCTGTGATCCTAGTACTTGGGAGGATGAGGCAGGAGGAGCATTTTGAGTTTGAGGCCAGCCTCAACTACATAGTGAATTCAAGACAAGCCTGAATTACATAGTAAGATCCTATCTCAAGGAACAACAACAACAAATCAAACTTCTAATGACATAAAACTCCCTGTGTTTGTAATTTTGATGATTTTTGCCCAGTTGCCCTTCAGAGGGGTGGTATCAGTTTGTACTCCCCAGCAATGTAGGGGTGGGCATTAAACTCTTAGAAGTAAGTACTTCCATAAGGTGGAGTTGGAGGGCCTGTTGTTGCTTGTTACCTAGAAGTCTCCCCAAAGCCTCATGTGGTCAAGGGTGGGGTTTTCAGAGGTGGCTGGACCTAGGATGTGTGATGCTGGGATTAAGGATGCCTCACCCTGAGTGTGCATGCTACCTATGCTTAGGGTGGGTAGCTGGGTGAATATAAGGGACAGAAAGAGAGCTGTGGCCATTGCTTGCTGCTTTGCTACCTTCTGCCTGCTTGCCATGGATGGTTTCTCTTCTGCCATGCTGCTCTGCCATACCGCCCTGCCCTGGAGACAGCCACCTATGGACTGAAACTTCCACAAACTGTGAGCCAAAACAAGCCTATCCTCCTTTGATTTTGAGTGTTGGATGTTTTGTCTCAGACAGGACCCAAAGAAGATTTTGCTTTTCTTTAAAACTAGAAATTTAAAATTTGTAAGTTAAAAAAATTTTTTGGATGTGGATATATTCTTACGGTAAAATATTTCAAGCGGTGGAACTAAATGGCTAGAATCAAGTTCTCCATGGTCACCGCCTCTCCCTCCATGCAATCCCTGCCCCTCCCAGTGGAAACTGGTGTGCAACTGCAAGCATCAAGCACGGTCGCTATTTCTCAGTGCCTTCTTTCCTTGAGATTTCTAACAATGTCTTCCCAAGGTTGTTGCTTCCTTTGCTTTCATGACACTGATCTTTTTCGGCTTCTCTGGTCCTTTCCTCATCTCTTCTGGCTTTTTTTTTCTTCTCTTGCCTGGAAAAACAGGCCTAATGACAGGTGGTATTTATTGAAGGCCAGAGATGCACAAGAACAATAAGAACCCCAAACCACAGGGAGCAGAAGGTCTTGGGGCTGTGGCTGATTGCTTTCTGTGTGGCTGTGACAATTCTGTCTCTGAGTGCATTAGTTCGCAAAGGCTGTCATAATAATATACCATAGGCTGGGGGCCCTACACAACATGGAAATCAGCTCAAGGTGTTTACAGGACTGGTTTCTTCTAAAGCCTCTCTCCTTGGCCTACAGATGTCTTCTCAGCCCTGTGTCTGTCAGTCAGCATCCTAATCTCCCCTTCTTATAGTGACACCAGTATACTGGATTAAGGCCCACCCTGATGAGCTTGTTTTAATATAATTAGAAGGAATCAGAGACTGATGAATGTATTTCAGAAGACAGAACAAGGCTTTGCTGGAAAGTAGAGACAGAACATAGGCTTTTTCCAAAAAATGCTATAAGGCAGTGCTTTGTGGGTCCATAATTAATTTTGCAATGCTGGGGACTGAATCCAGGGCTTCATACCTGCTAGGTAAGGATTCTACCACTTAGTCACATGGTAAGCCCCACTATGTGTCCATCACTGACCACAGATAAATCCTAGTTGAGTTTAAACCTACCTTAATTTTATGATTTTAACAAAAATCAAAGTGATGATTTCTTTTGGTTTGAAATGAAATGTGACTTGTATAACAGGGTTCAGTCAAGATTTTAGTTTGAATATTCATTCGGAAGATCAAAGTGCTAGTTAAAAAAGTATAAAATATGGTTTAAGAACAAGATAGTATTTTAATTAATTTTGGAAAAATGCAGTGCTCAGCAATAAGGTTTGTGTATATTTGTTTAATAATAACCTGTTTCAAGTCTGATCTGAAAAATTATGTTTCCTGAGTGTTATGGTTTATACCTGGATGTCCCCCCAAAGTGTCATGTGTTAATAGGTGTGTTTTGGAAGATGATTGGGTCATGTGGATGTGATCCTGATCGGTGGATGAGACTGAGGAGTTTACAGCTGAAGGTGACGTTGGGAGGTGAAGCCTGGTTGGAGGAGGTAGGTCACTGAAGGGCGGTGGCTGGAAGGGTCTCCCTGCCTCCCTTCTCCCTTGATTTCTTCATTTTCTGCTGACATGAACTTTGGATACAGTAGGACAGGCTCAATCTGCACTGCATGCACCTTCTCTAGCATATTCTCCTTGGTACTGTCAGTTAGCCATGCCCTCTATAATTTATTCCCAAGTCTAACTGCTATTGAGCTGTCTGTAACTATAGTCTCATGTACTTAACTAACTTGTAGGTATTAAAATGGGTTGTTTAATGGGAATTCTTATCATCTTTTGTATACTAAGGATAATCACCACTGCCTCTTGTCTACCTAGAATTGGATAAATGGTGTGTTGGTTATTCCTCTCTCATTGCTGAGACAAAATATCTGACACCCAAAATTAAGGAAGGAAAGGTTTATTTAGCTCATAGTTTGTGGAGGTTTCAGTCTGTAATTAGCTGACTCCAAGGCAGGGTAGCATGGCACAGGGGCAATACTTCAAGACAGCAAAAGCAAAAAGAGCCAAGGTCTCTTTTCCTCTCTCACATTGCAGCAGCTACACCCACTCCCAACCTTCCGCAGTGTAGCATTCACACCAGCTCCCTGCCCTCCTCTTGCACAGGCTCAGCATGTTTACAAAGTAAGCACCCTGGCTGCCTGCTGAGTTGAAACAATGAACAACATCCTAGAGCTCCTGTCCTCTGCACCCAGGATGTGGAACTGCTGAGTTACTTAGTTATGCTTCTAAACTTCTCAAATTGACACTGTTTCAACCAGTACAGATGAGTAGTTGATCTAAGTCAACTTTCGAAAGTTGACTGACTGAGGGGTGCAAAACCACAGTGTGGTGTTGTTCACATTGCAAATAAGGTAGAGAGGATATTAGGGTCTCAATTATGCGCCTTCCCTCCAAAAGCTGATGCTGAGGTTCCAATCCCAAGAACCTAAGGATGTGCTCTTTCAAGAGAAGTTGTGCTAAAGGGAGGACACTGGGCTATGCCTAATCCAAGTGACTGGTAGTGTTACAGGACACGGACAGCTTTGAAAGGAAGTGTGTGAGGTCACAGGACAAAGATGGCCATCTGCAAACCAAGGACAGGATAATATCACCTTGATTTTGAACTTCCAGACTGCACCAGTGTTAGAAAATAAATTTCTGTTGTTTAAACCAGCCAGGCTGTGGTGTGTGGTGACGGCAGCTCTAGCAAACTATACAAAGGTTTGTACCACTTCCTTACGGTAAGTCAGAAAAGACCGATTTCAGAAAACAATTGTGTTCCAATAGAAAGGGCCCCTCTCTGCTGAACACGTTGATGTGTGTATCCCAGCACTCTGGGAGGCTGGGGCAGGAGGATTGCAAGTTTGAATCCAGCATGGGCAACTTAGTGACTTAATGAGTCCCTATTAAAAAAAAATGAAAAGGATTGGGGATGTAGCTCAGCCATGGGTTCAGTCCTCAATGCTGGGTGGGGAGAAGCTCATCTCAAGGCCCCCGTGCTAGGGGCTCACCCTCTATTCTGGGGAGACAGGCAAGTAGAAGTAGAGGTAGAAAGGAGCAAGTTCCCTGTGCTCACACGTAAGGCTGGCTTGTGCAGCTGCAGTGCAGGTGCTGGCGGGGGTGTGGGGGTCAGTTTCACTCTGCCAGGATAGCAGCAGGCACTTAAGAAAGAGAGGGAGGGAGAGAAAGAGAGACAGATGCAAGAATCCAGGTTGAGTGTAAAAGTTAAAACGATCTATCCTACTAACGTGGATGCTTGGAACATCATGATAATATTCCTAAAGTAGCCAGGAGGTATTTCTGACTCAGACTCACTTCTGTGACTTTAACAGAGACCATTTTGCTGAGTTTTAAAAAGTCTGAAGATCTCTGTAACCATTCTTGTACCAGCATGTAGAAATAGCTGGTTCTCAATTAGTTGTCTTGTTAAAAGGATTCACAGGGCTACCTATTATTAGTGTATATTATTTTTCTCAGTGCTTCAGACAGGTTGGCATTTATTTTACTGTTGCCATGGAAACCCAGGTCTGTAATAAGCAGATCTTTTAATTCTGACAATTAGGCTTATATAAAAGACTATTTTAATGAGATGAAAAATTTGGAGAGCCCAGCCAGAGGTCTGGCAGAAGAACCTTGTTCTCGAAACAGTTACAAGATTAGCTTAGATTGTCCTTTGTTACAATTGTCTTCTTTGACAACTGCTGAACACTCATTAGTCAGACCTCTCTAAGGGTCTAGGGTTTTAGGAAGATTAAAGGTTTGCTTATTTCTTAGAAACTGAAGTTTTGTCTACTCCAGTCTTTCTCTCTTACACCTGGGGTTGCTCTTCAGGAGATATAACTTCCTTTATGCTTTCATAGAGAAGGCTGAGTTTACCTCTAAGCCCATAGACAATAAAGGCTGCTATCTCTAAATCAGTCAATAAAAAGTAATCATGCCTTTCTATATTATGGGATATTTGGAAGCCATATATCTTCTTATATTCATTGGCTATGAAAATATTTTTGGGAGAATGTTTATTAATTTAACTAATTTGAGTCATAGAATAACAATTGCACATAGCATAAAAATTGAGATGCACCCAGTAAAATACTAGCTTCCCTTCTAGCCCTGGCTAAAGGTGGCCGGGGATAATTATCTGGCATTCATGTACTGAGTGCTACAGGTGTCGTGTGAGGTGTGGACAATATTGAGCAGAGGACAACAAATTCCTGCTGTCAGGAGCCCAGCTGAGAACTGACCGCTGTCCAGGACACAGTCAGGTGGAAGGTGAGGTGCATGTACAGGGACAGTCTGGCTTTGCTGAGGGTCACCCAAGGGTTCAGTGTCAAGGTGCTTAAGCCACCATCTTTTTATTATGTGGTACTGAGGACTGAACCCAGAGCCTTCACATTGAACTTTATTTTCAGCTTTTATTTTTATTTTGAGACTAGGTCTCGCTGTATTGCCCAGGGTGGACTCAAATTTGTGATCCTTTTGCCTCAGCCTCCCAGAATTTATAGGCGTACACCCCCAGACCTAGCCTGAGCAGCCTCTTGAAGGCTAAGCCAGGGACCTCTGGGTGCATAAGGAAAACAAATTCATTTCAGGCAGAGGGAACAATAAGTACCAAGTCCTGTGGTTAAAAATCAGCAGAGTGTTTTGGGGAACTGAAAGTAGCTTATTATGGCTGGGCAACAGGATAGGGGTGTGTGTCTGTGCGTGTATGTACATGCAAAAATTAGACTATATCAGTAGTTCTCAGACTTTTTGACCACAGTCCATAGTGAAACACATTTGACATCACTACATGATGTATGTGTGCAAGAATGTGTGTGCACACACAAGAATGGAAAGCAGAAATAAAATTCTATGAAGCAACACCCCTACTAAAAGTGCTTTGGTATTTTTCTACTGAATTCCACCCTATTTATTTTTCTAAATCCTAGTCATGATACATAAAATTGATTTTGCAAACTACTAGTAGGCACTCTCTGCAAGTTGGAAAGCTCTGGACTACACTGTGTTTGAAGAGTCTGATACTCTATAACCTAGTCAGCATTTCCTTCATCTAGATGACCAGGACTAATTTGGAATGTCCTGGCTAGAGTGAAGAAACTTATTTGGACATTCATGAAGAAAGTATTTATTCAGTACCTACAATGTCTTAGACACTATGCTAAGTGCTAGAAATACAGAGGCAAGAGAAAGCAAAGCTTGGCTTCTACACTCAGAAAATAAAAAAATGGTGTCCCAGATGCATTATTTGCTGCAATAATTTTATTTATTATTATTACTTTTTATTTTAAAGAGATTAAAACAAAAGAAAACAAAACAACAAAGCAAATCAGAACAGAACAATGCAAGCAACATAGGACTTCACAACAAGACAACAGGACATCAATGGTGGCTACCATAATGTCTCTTGTTTTCTTTGAAATAGTTGTCCATACCTTCTCACACAATAATATCAAACATAACAAAATAGTATAAAACCAATCAAAAGAATGAAAGCATTACAGGACTTTGACACGAGATAACAGCAAATGACAATGACTACTATAATATCTCATTTTCCTCAAAAAAGTTGTCCATACCATCACTGTAATAAAATCCAATAAAACACAACAGAATAGAACCAATCAAAACAAAAGAACAAAAGCATGATAGGACTATAAAACAAATGATGGGAAATCAGCAGTGGCTATCATAATGTCTCATTTTCTTCAAAATAGATGTTCATACCATCACACATAAGAAAATCAAACAAAACAGAATAAAACCAATTAAACAAATGAATGAAAGCATTATAAGACTTCAAAACAATAGGAAACCAACCATGATTACCATAACACATCCCATTATGTTCAAAATAGCTGCCCTTACCATCACTCAAAGTAAAATCTAACAAAACAAGACAGAACAAAGCCAAACCTAACAAAATTGTGAATACAATACAAGAGTTCAGGACAATACAATAAGGAATTAACAGTAGTTACCACCTTTCCCTCCCAAGTGTTTCCTCCCCTATCACTCTTACAATAACTATTTTGCTTTCGGATCCCAGTAACTCCTTCTGTTTCTTATGCTAGGGTTCATGCATATGAGTTCAAACTGTTTTGCCCATAAGCATGATCTCTGGTTGCATACATTTACCTACAAGAACCTCGAGATTATTCTACTTTATGGCTGGGTAGCTTTCCGCTGCATGAAAATACCATTCTGCAGTTGATGGGCAAGTTACTCTTGCTTTTTTTCTGGTCTGTTGTCACATGGAACAATTATTTTTTCTCCTTTGATTTTCAGTCTATGAATGTCCTATCCAGTTAAATGTGTTTCATGTGTACAGTATATCAATGGATCTTGTGTCTTGATTCACTCTCCCTGTGTTTCTTTTTATTGCTGAACTGAAGCCATTTACATTAATGGTTCCAGCCAACATACATTGATTTGTCTCTGCCATGCTATCCTCCTGTTGTTGGCCCTCCACTTTTCCCCTTCAGTCAATTGCCTGTCTTGTTTGGCCATCCTCCTCTGCTGCTGTTCCTTGAACCATGGTCATCTTTATCTCTCTCTGGAATATCCTTTAGCACTCTTTGTAGGGTTGGTTTGGTAGTCATGAATTCCTTCAGTTGTTCTTTATCATGGAAGTATCTTATTTTTCCATCAATTTTGATAGTTTTCAGGATATATCAATCTGGGTTGGAAATTGTTTTCTTTCACGGTTTGAAACACTTCACTCCAAACTCTTCTTGACTTGATGGTTTGTGTTGATAATTCTGCTGTGATTCTTTATAGGTGATCTGTTTTTTTCATTAACAGCTTTTGATATTCTGTTCTTGTGCTGAATTTCATGGATCTTTTTTTTTTTTTTTTTGGTACCAGGGATTGAACTCATGACCTCACGCTTGCCAGGCAGGCGCTTAAGCCACTAAGCTAAATCCCTGATGATGGATCTTGATTATTATATGTGTGGGTATAGATTTACTTTGGTTATGGCTAGTTGAAGTTTTATATGCCTCACTTATCTGTATACCAGGTCCCATTTCCCATGTTTGGGAAGTTTTCTGCTGTTACTTCTGTAAATAGCTTTTTAATTTCATTTGTGTTGACCCCTGCTTCTTCACTGATACCTATCATTCTTAAATTGTGCTTCTTCATGTTATCTTGCAGCCGTTGAGTTATTTCCTGATTCCTTGTTTTTTTAAGAGATTTTTCCTTTTGTGATCAGTAGCTGCAATCCTGTCTTCAAGGTCTGAAAGTCTATCTTCAGTCTCTTTTAAGTGATTTTGATACCTTTCAATTGACTTTTTAATTTCCTGGATCTCTCTTTGAATCTGTTTCATGCATTGTAATTCCTTTCTATATTCATTCAAGGTTTCTATCATTTTCCTATGCTCCTCCTTTTTATCTGTCTTCTTTAGACATGCTGAGCAATTCTTTCAGTATGTTGTGATTTCTTCTTTTACCTGAGACATTATTTCTGATTTGATTGCTTTTACAATCTCATGAAGTTGTTTACTTCAGTTGCTATCCTCTCAGAGATTTCAGGTGTGTTACTTCCATTTTATTCCATGGTTGTATCTCCAGACCTGTTCTGTGTGGGCTAGAGGTCTGAGTTTGCCTTTTGCTCCTTTGTCTTGACATTCTCCTGGGTTCCTCCCAAAAAGCTGGTTGTGGGGTCCCAGGCACTTCCCATGGTATAGGGGGACGGGACAGGCACCTGGGTTCCTCTCACCCAAGATTTACAGGGAGGTAGCAGGGCATGGGGCAGGCTTCTTCAGACCTATGCCCCTACACTGGGGCTTCCCTGATGATCAGGGGTGCATGGAGGCTTCTCTCAGCCTGTGTGTCTACACTGGGACTCCTGTGATGGTTGCAGGCACATAGGGGTGTGTTTGTCTGATTCTCCTGCTGGGTGATGGCTGTCCAAAGGAACCAAGGGCCTCCACTGGTGGCAGGGCTTACCTGGTTGCGTATCCCTGCTCCTGATTTTGCCCACAGGAAGGAGGCTTCTGGTGGTGGTGCCCAGCAGGCAGAGGCAGATCTGTCTGGCTCTCTCTACCCATGCTGGCTGCCTGCAGGAAGGGGCCTTCTGGTGGTGGCCTGTTGCAATAATTTTAATGTGCACACTTTCGTCTCAAATAAAAGCACGATTATAAAAATTCAAGATGTATAAAAGAATGTAATAGTAATAAGCAAAGTAAAAATATCCTATGTCTTTGTGCATGAAGCTTCTTTTATTTTATTAGGATATAAACCTAAACTTCTGACCCCTTGGAAATGTTTTGGGGCACTGTGACTCAGTTTCCTAGAGCCTGATCACCCCTACCTTGAAAGAGCTAGTCTAATCAGGTTTGTGATTAAAAAAAAAAAACAACTCAGACCCAGACCTTTGGTACCTTGATGATGCCATATTTCAGTGCTATCCTTCTTTGAAGTGAACCAACTGGCTGTCCCCTATTTTTACTGTGCAGGAAAGCTTTCGAGTGACTGAGGACATCCAATGATGTTTTGCTGCTGAGACAACATAATCCCTTTTGTCATATTTTCCCAGAGACTTTTTGCCTGATACCCTTAAGGCTGTCCAAGGAGTAGAGAAAGGCTCTTGGACCCTTATATAAGCTTCTGCTTCAGTTTGGCTGTGGAGGGCTGGACTCTTTGTCTGAACAGTATGAGCAAGCTGGGTAGAATCACGCAGAGGGAGAAGATTTGATTTGTCATTTTCCATTTATCCAACAGATATTCCCAAAGCACCTGCAGATTGCAGATTTTTGTAGGGAGACTTGGGGCCCCAGAGTTAAAGTCCTGCTAACATATTTAACCCCGAGCTGGAGTGGCTGGAACGCTGTAAGTCTTGTCAGGTGTTCTCTGGAGAAGCAGTATTTTACAGCCACTACATTCACCCAGGCTTAGGCACATACCCAGGTCACACTAACCTACCTGTCTTTAGTTGGAAAGAAGTTTGAAGACAATAAAAAAGAGGATTAGAGGATTCCTCCAGTTGTTAAATTATGTTCAGTGAAGTGCTGTGTCTGACGTTGAGAGGTTTGGTATTTCCAGTATATTTGGTTATATTTAGTTCCTGATCTATTTTTGTTTCTGATTTTTGTTTTGTTTTGTTTTCTGATATAAGGTCTCACTATGTAGCCCAGGGTCTCCTGTTTCAGTCTCCAAAGTTTTGGGATTACAAGCATAAATCACCACGCCCAACTTGTTTCTGATTTTGTTCTATATTTTTTGACACATCTGATAAAAATAAACTTTGCTCTTGGTCTAAAGCTTTATTTCTCTCTCTCTCTCTCTCTCTCTCTCTATATATATATATATATATATGTCACTGGTTATTTGTTTTCTGTTCAGGTCAAAGCAAGTCACTGCATCATTTGTTAAACATGTACCTCAGCATCTAAGACCACTGTCATGGATTTGACGGAGAATTTCTGCCCAAAGCCTCATAGGCTCAGTATCAAGGCTTTTGGAAGGAAGTGGATCATGGGAGCACAGTACTCATCTGTGGATTCATCTACCAGGGAGCTCAGGGCTGGGTGTGCTGTTAGCAGGTGGGCCTGGTTGGAAGTGGCAGGCCTCGGGGCCCTGACTGGGAAGGGTGTAATCTCCCTCCTTGGCACCTCCCTTCTTTCTTTGTGTCCTGACTGCCATAAGGTGTGCAGCTTTCCTTAGACCACTCCACCATGCCCTTCCTGCCTCAGAGTCAGCTAGCTATGGACTGAGAAGATCAGCCAAAGTAAACCTCTACTCCTTCAATTTGTGTGTATTGGGTGTTGTGTCTCAGCAACAAGGAAAGGGACTACGATGAGCAGAAACTGAATCTTACCTTTCTGATTTAGCAAAGTTTATTTATTCAACACGTGCTATGCATACTTAAGCCCTATATCCAACTTATGATCTGGTAGGGATAAAGGGCCAAAAATACAACTAAAATAAGTAGCGCGGGCTGGGAATGTAGCTTAGCACTGGAGCATGTGCTAGACACATGGGAGGCCCTTGGTTATATTTACACCAAAAAAGGAGAGTGAGCATCTAGTCAGTCAGGAGACTCAGGCTCTAAGAACGATCCTAAATGGTTTGAGGGTTAAGTAAAATAATTTTTCAGTAAGTTAAATTTAAATTGGATCTGGGTGATAGTTAGGATTTCAAGTTACTTAACAGTATTGAGCACCCATGATGCTGGGTGCTGGGACAGTCTGGTAGAGGACTTTCGAGAAGAGAATGGGATAAACCACCTGTCGTCACCTAGACCCTCCAGGGGGAAAGTAAGCAAAGCCAGCTCATGCGAGCTGCACAAAAGAGGCACTTAATGGGCTCACGGCAGTGTGAGTCCGGAAGAAGGCGCAGCGTCAGGCACAGTGGATCTGAGGACTCCCTCTCTCTAAAGATCACCCTGCTGCCCTGCACCAGCGCCTGCCTTCCGTTGGCCCATTCCTGCACTCCTGCCACGACTCTTCCGAACTGCATGTTTCCTATCACCACTAATCATATTCAGCTGCCTCCTCGTACAAACGAATACTCTCACCTCATTAGCCTCCTCCAACCACTACTTTTATCTCATTCCTCTTCACAGCCAAACTCAGCCACATTCAACCACATTTTTCTCTTCTTTCACTTATTCTTCAGCCCACTGCACTTGGCTTCCATTGCTTTCTTCCCACTGGGAATCCTTGCTAAGGTCATTATCCACCGTTAACATGTTTATCTACTTTCCCCTTCTGCAAACATTCTTTTCCTTTTGCTTCTACAATGTCATGCTCTCTTGCTTTCTCCTAAGCTCTTTAGCCATTGAATTCTTTACTGTAGTAAAATACAGGTATCATAAATTTTGTGAGTTTAATCATTTTTAAGTATATCATTCAGTGTCATTAAATACATTCACAATGCTTAATTTGGGCTCATTAGTGTTTTACTTGGTTTCTTCAGTGACCTCTGTGAAGCTATAAGCTCCATGAAAGACAGAGAAGCGTAGGCTTCGCTCACTATTGTAGCCACCATGCTGTTCCAGACTACATGTTCACTACGTATTTGCTGAGTAAATGATACAGAGTCAATCTCCATGTGCCCCTACCTGATTCATTCCCTACTTCTCTGCAGAGGGAGGCTCCCTGCAGACCTGACGCCCTGCCAAGCTGGCTTCTGACTAAGGTCAGGCAGAGAGAAGTGCAGGACATCACCGGACAAGAGGAGAGGAGAGTGGCCTCACTACCTCCCTCCATGACCGTTTCTCCTTCACAACCCGGCTCAGCATGGGCTGCCCACAACGCTTTGGTCCCAAGTGGAATCATGCGTCCTAGTATTGCTATTCTATGAGTGTCTCTCTCACCGTTATTCTTAAATATTTAATCCTAGGAGGATTGATCAATAACAGAGACCAGTTATAAAACATGCCTGTACTGGGGGAAGACAGAAAAGAAAGACAGAGACAAATGCATTATAAATGAGCCCTACAAAGTCTGGCAACTGATAGGTAAAAACTATATGCTTGCTGAGGACAGGAACTGTATTTCACTCATTCTTTAACTCCAATGCCTACCTCTTAGTACACACTCCATAAATATTGGTGGAATGAGTTATTGGAAGAGTCAAAGATGATTCCAAGGTTCAAGGCTGGGTGATTCCCTTTTTCTTATATTTCATTTTTTGTAGAATGGAGGATTGAACCTGGGCCTTTACACTGAGGTTATCTCCAGTCCTTTTGATTTTTTTTTTTTAATTGTGAGACAGGATCTCCCTGAGTCACTAAAGTGCCCAGGTTGGGTTCAAACTTGCAATACTCCTGCTTCAGCCTTAGAGGGGGCTGGGATTACAGGCATGAGCCCTCACACCTGGCATCGATTCCTTTTTAGAGAAAGTGGTATTAGGTTAATATGTGAGCAGTAATTACAGTCATAGTAAAGACAAAGAATGACGGTGTAAAAATAGTAGGACTTTTAGGGCCAGATGAATCTTAAGTCCCAACACTCCCACCCAATTTTGGTTGAGTGACTCAACCTGTAAAATGGAAGTACAAATCCCCCAAATCCTAGTATTGCTGTGAGGAATGTGTGAGATTATGTATGTAGAGCCCATGCCCACTCTGAGACTCCCACCCAGCTAGACATCTTGAGATGTGACACAGAGACCCAAGGACAAGGTCTATTTCCAGGGGTTTCCTCTGAGCTTTATTTCTTGTAACCACTAAGACAAGCTAGGAGTTCCTCCTTCTGAATGAGTCAGGGTTGAAGCGTTAGTTGAGAGTCTCTTAGTGGGCATCACCTGTTACCCGTTTCTGGCATAGCACTGCAGATTTAAAAGGTCTTCCCCCACCGACCTTTTGTGGAATCCTAAGCAGTTACAACTTGTGCCATTGATATCGGTAGATAATGTCTTAGGTTTTGGGCTTCTGTGCTGCGCAGGGAGCTGTGCACTTTCCTCCTTTCATTGTGCCTGTATTTTAAGCACTTAAATAAGACCATTAGGAATACATTAACTCTGGAATGAAGGTGGGATTCAGACCCAAACCCTCCTTCCATCTTTGATGCCCTTTGTATCTTTGTTTCCCCTATTTTCTAACTGCCCTTAGGGTAATGCCTGTTGGTCTCAAAGCATAATTTCCCCACTCCAACATAGAGAACTGGCTTCATATCTCAACCCATTAAAAGATACCAAAAATGACCCTCTCTAACACTCTACTGAATTTTCTGGGGCAACTGCAGCAGGAGACAATGCTTTTTCAGGAACTAGGCAGACAGGGGAAGAAGTTCCCTTTCAGGATAGTTATAATTCCAATAATGACCTCTGGTGACCTCCCACCCAGAAGTAACTTTCCTTATAACTCATGAGAATTGACTTTCCTGTTGTTTAGCTGACAATTCTTTCCCCATTAAAACAACTCTATAGCACTTAACAACCAAAGAATCTCAATATTCCAGGTTTTGTTTTAGGCCTCTAAACCTCAGTACAAAGACACTAGTTTATCACCATCCAGTTTACTCTGGTTGAATATTCACAACTTTATACACGTGCAATATCTATAAATTTACCCGTGTAAACTAATGACTTCAGACTGAGGAAGCATATTTTGAAGATGCAAATATTGCACATTTTAAATATGTATTAACGTACTGGAACAGGAAGACAGAAAGACCCCACTAATCCGCTAAAATCCAATGGCGGGAAAAGCATGCAGCCTCCCATTTCCTTCCCTTCAGATTTTTTAAAAAATCCTATAGTTCCTTTGGCTTATACAAAAAATGTTCCTGGTATGTCCTAGAAAGACCTGATCCCTAGCCAAATGATTTCAAGGATTCTCAAAGGCTGGAAGAGATTCAAGGTACCTTTTTTTAAAGATTCATTTCTTTTTTCTGCCCCTGCCTCTCTTGCTTTCTGGAGACAAGGCCCCAGGCTGACCTCAAACTCTCTGTCCTCCTGCCTCTGTCTCCCACATGATGAGACTGCACCATCATGCCTACCTAACATTTTTTTAAAAAATACTAAAATAAGGTTTTAAAACTTGTGTTTTATTTGTATTTTAATATATTGATGCTGACAGGAAAAATAAGTAAAACATATAATGGTTGTGCCATGGAGAAGACAGTTAAAAGATTCAGTTTTAAAATTTCAAGGTATACAAAGGTCATGTAGTTTGGTCATGGATCTCAATTCTAATTTTGGTAGTGGGAGGGAAAGAGTGTCTTCTTTTCCAAACTGTCAGAGAATCTCTGACAGTGTACTTTTCTTTACAGGCAGTGTGAAGAGCTTAAATTCAGTCCGTTATAAATTGTGAGGCCTGGAACAGATGGTCTCTCGGCCTGTGCTCTCCTGTCCTCCCCCTCTCCCTCACCATAAGCTGAGAGTATTTAGTTAATATTGGGAGAGCAGCCAGGTGTGGTCGCGAGCACATGCCTGTAATCCTAGCTACTCAGGCGCTGAAGCAGAAGGATCGTAAGTTGAGGTCAGCCTGGACTAATTTAAAATGTCTGAGGTTTTCCAATCCCCTGTACAGAAGGGAAAACAGGCAAGGATATTACTACTTAATAACAAAGAACTGAAGATGATGATCAGCAAGTCTTAGCCATTTTAACTATGGAAAGAAACACCTTAAAGCTGGGCATAGTTCCCTGTAATCCTAGCACTGTGGGAGGCTGATGCAGGAGAATTGCAAGATTGAGCCCAGCCTGGGCAACTTTGTGACTTAGCAAGACTCCATCTCAAACAGCAGACAAAACAAAACATACAAGACACAAACCAATAAACAAACAAGAAAACCCATGAATCATCCCAGCATGGATAAGAACAGCAAACTATAAAGGCCAGTTTTTCTCTCGAATGTTGAAGCCAAGGTATTTTTAGCTGATTGTTATAGGTGTCTGTTTGGTATATCCTGTTTAAATCACAAGCTCCTCACAAAGGAACTTATGCTGAGCTAGTACGAAATGAGTAATTAACATTACTGGTTAATGCACATTTAAATTGTTTGCTTTCAGATTTAAACTGGAAACCAGTTTTCCACTCATGCTATGGCTACACTAACATGTACACATCTGTATTTGTAGATTTAGAAATGTCCTGAGCTTCATGCTTGTGACTGGACACTGTTAGCCAACATACCTCACATACGTCCAAACGCCTGTCGTTCACCCAGGTAACAGCCTTTGCTTTGGAAACAGAGAAGCTCAACCATCTGTATGTAATGTGTAGTTGAAGCCAGCTTTTCATGTAGATGAATTGGCTGATCTGTGACACTGATAAAAGCAGATCAGAGTTGGATTTGGGTCATCAGCCATCTTGCCCTGGGAGCTACTGTGTCAGTGGGTCACAGGAGAGAGGGAGGGAGTAGATGGTACTGCAGGGATCCTCACAGCAGCAAGAGGGAAAGATTTCCGGGCTGAGGGATCCCTAAGAGGTGGACAGATCTCATTGGCGGCTCATCTGCTCTGGGCCAGCTGGGACAGACTGTGGATTCATAAAGGTTAAGTAGGAAGTTGAGCTTCTCTCTGTAACAGAGAAACAGCCAACTAGAGATGAAATTTCAGCACAGAAGGCAAAAGAGGGCAGAGAAAGAAATGGTTAGAGAAAAAAGGGAATTGACAGATACATTTCCTCTGTGAAAGGCACAGAACGGGGGTAGGGCCGTTGCTCAGTGCTGAAGGCCCTGGGTTCAGTTCTGGCCGTTCTTTTCCTTTCCTTTCGTTTCTTTCTCTCCTCTCCTCACCTCTCCTCTCCTCTCCCTCCTCCTTTCTTCTTTCTTTCTTGGGTGCTGGGCACTGATCCCAGAACATTATATATAAAAGAATACTCTCTTTGAATGTCAGTTTCCTTTAATATATTTAAAAGTTTATTAAGCAAGTAATCATTTATTAATATTTCTTTAACAGTTATTTATTTTTAAACTATTTTTTCTAACAAAATAAAGAATGTCCTCCACCTCCAAATACACTGTACTGAATTATTACAGCACTGCAAATTTCCCAGCATATCGATTAGGAAAGCCAAGTGGCCCTATATAAGAATCATTTGTTTTTCAAAAAAGAAAAACTGAATTGTACCTTTAAGAAACACAATTAAAGAATATACCTAATTGAAAAAAATCTAAAAACAGAACTTTATATTTAATACTTTAAGTACTAGTTTATCCAGTTGGGTGTTACTTCCTGGTATTGAAGTAATTCTAAGTAATACAAACAACAATACGAATATAAGTTATGAACATTTGGAATGTTAACTGTTTTACTAAGACAATTGCATAATTGTTTTTCATTGTTTGCTTGCTTGCTTCTGTAACTGTAGACTAGATTACAACTTTCATGGGTTCTATGGACATGCTTTGTGATACAGAGTGAGTGGTCTCAATTAAAATAAACATCAAGTGGTACAAGCCTGTAATCCTGGCACTCGGGAGGCTGAGGCAGTAGGGTCAGAGTTTGAAGCTTCCATAGGGAGACTTTCTCTCAAAAAAACAAACTTGAATCTCATTTTTATTTTTGTGATACTGGGGTTCAAACCAGGGGCACTCTATCGCTGAGCTATATCCATAGCCCTTTTTAAATTTTTGGTTTGAGTCAGCTTCTTGCTAAATTGCCTAGCTGAGTATCAAACTTGCAATTCTCTTGTTGGTTCAGTTTCCTAAGTAGCTGGGAGTACAGGCATGTACCACAGAACCTAGCTGCCTCTAATTCTAAATTTAGTAGTCTGGTGCTCATAATAGTAGGAAATACAGCAGTATTTGCAGGCTTTTTTTTTCATTTCTCTTCAATTCCAAAAAAGGAATATGGTTTCTTATTTTATTTTTATTTTGTTTTGTTTTGTTTTTGAGACAGGGTCTCAGTATGAGGCCAACTTCAAACTCCTGGTGATTCTGCCTCAGCCTCCCAATGCCTGCCCAGCTAAAATGGGTATGTTTCTAAGGGAGATTTTCAGTTGTTCACTAACATACAGCCAGTCATAATATAAATTTAAATAATGTCTGTGTTGTAGAGAACAATACAGGGGGTTTTAATTCTCAAACTTGAATTAAACATGAAGAATAAGTTCTTTCAGTTTTAACTACAGCAGTTTCAAATGGGTGAGGGTGGGGGTGCTAGCTGTGATGGTAGGTGGCAGGGCTCTCCAGGAGCAGATGGTGAGACAGGACAGCAGTGGCAAAGATTTCATGGGGGCACAAAAGACAGAAGGCAGCAGATTTGTGCAGGGCAGCCCTGGGACCCAAGAAGACCTGACAAAAGCTGTGTGCTCAGCAAGCAACTGCACAGCAAAGAAGTCCTCTGTCCCCACTTGCCTCTGTCACTGCAGGGAGCTGTTCTGGAAAGAGCGATCCCTGCTCCCAAACTGACACTGGTCCCGAGGGAGCTGTACATCAGCAGCTGTTGTCAGCCTTGGGTGACAGGTGCCAGACGCACTTTCCACTACATTTCTAAGGATCACTCCTCCCCTCTTGAGTCTCAAAACTCCTCAGATCTCACTCATTTCCTTGCCCCTCACCTCCCTAGCCAAAGAGAAGTTTAGGTTCCTCTCAGTTATGCAGTTTGACACATTAGAGATGACTTTTCTTTCTTCTGTAGTGGGGGAGTCATTTTCAAAAAGGGCCACCAGACATTTCCCCTGGATATAAAGATGCCACTCACTTAATAAGAGAAACTGGTAGCGGGCGTGATGATGTGTGCCTGATTCCAGCACTCTGAGAGGCTGAGGCAGGAGGAGAGCAAGTTTCCCCGTCTGTACTCAGCTTGAACAATTTAGTAGAATCATATATTGAAAAAAAAGAAAAAAAATGCTGGAGATATAACCTTGGGTTCATTCCCAGGGAGGGAGAAGAACAGGGACAGGGCCACAGGGAAGGAAAAGAGTTGTGGGAAATGCCTGATTTAAGGACCAGCTTCCTCTTATTATTACAGGGTAAAGCTACCAAAGATGGTGAGAGCAGAGAGTGAAATATGAACTTTGGGAGCAACAGTGAGAACTCCACTGCCCTAGATGCATGGAATTATCTTTTAAAGTTTTATACACATCTGAGATTGGTTTAAGGTGGGAGTAGTATAAAAGCTCGAGAATTTTCTTAAACATTTATAACTTAAATTCTAATCAGATACTTTCCTGTTGTTGATGTTTGACAATGTTGACTGCAATATTTAATAATTCATTAGAGAGTAGAAGCTTTACTGTATAAATTCAGAAGCATAAAAATGTATATTCTTGCCGGGCCTGGTTGTGCACACCTATAACCTCAATACTCGGGAAGCTGAGACAACTTCAGTGCCAGCCTGGGCTACGTAGTGAGATCAAGGGCAGTTTGGACTACATAGCAAGATCCTATCTTAAAAAACAAACAAGTGAATTCTTGATTTGTTCAAAACCAAATGCCACTTCTATGTTTTTGATATGGTGGTTAGGGTAGAACGGTGGTTAGGGTAGAGTGTTGCATTGGCTCACTTTTGGGGTCTACTTGAGGAGTACTTGTGGAATACACTTAAGTCTGTGTGGATGGGTCATGGAGGTATGATACTAGGGTTCATAGTTGGTCCCTCACCCCTTCCTCTCTGGCACAGTTCTCCTCTGAGTCTTGGTTACCATGAACTAAGCAACTTTGCAACGCCATGATATTTCTGCCTTAGAACCAGCTGACTATGGACTGAATCCCTTAAAAATGTGAGCCAAATTAAACTGCTCCTCCTTTAAGTTGGTATTGGGTGTGTGAACTAGCGATGGGAAAGCTTGTACAGAAAATTGGTACCAAGAGTGGGATGGTTGCTGTGAGTGACCATGTGATTCAGAAGCCTTTGGAACTGGTTTGTAGGAGTTTGGAAAGATTCGGCAGTACAGGCTAAATGCTATAGAAAGCGGTTGATGGGTGATTTTGCTCATGGCTTGGAAGACCTGTCAGAATTCTGATAGAAATGCAAGCCAAGAGACCAGACTCCAGATATTTCAACTGGGTACAAGTACTCCACTGACAGTTGGACTAGAGGCCATGTGTGTCACACTGGCAGAAAATTTGTCTATATTTTGCCCATGTCCTGAGTCTTTGCCAGAATCTAAGATTAAGGTAGTAAACTAATTTATTTGGTGGATGATATTTCAAAGAAGCTCAATATTTAGGATGTGGCATAGGTACTATGGCTACTTTTATCCATATTTATAGTGAAAAGCAGGAACAGAAAGAAAAGCACAAAATTCTGAACAATTTAAATTTTGGTCTGACAAAACCATGTGTAATTTTAGGGCCAAACAAGAGGTGGTTGCTAAAGAGATTAATCCTGTAAAAATGAAACCAAGTACAGTAAAACCTTGGTTTGTGAGCATAATTCATTTTGGAAACATGCCTGTAATCCAAAGCATTTGCATATCAAAGAGAACTTCCCCATAACAAATAATGGAAACTCAGATGATTCATTCTACAATCCAAAGACACTCATATAAAAATGATTAAAATGCTGTAATATAATACAAAATGATAAAGAAAGTACATAACATAAAGAAAAAATAAATTAACCTGTGCTTACCTTTGAAAAGCTTCATGGTTGGTGTAAGGGAGATAAGACAGCAAGGATTATTGTGTAGGACAACTTTTACTATTGCTAATGGAATCACTACTATTAGCTCAAAGGAATCTTTAATAAGCAACCTATTGACACTTGATTCTGCTTCCTTTTGAGGATTTTTCAGAAATTTAACATTGCATTGTCATTAAACAGACTCATTGCTCACACTGCTACAGCCTTATTTAGGTTGTGCTTTTTACAAAATTTTGCACTGTTTCCTACATTTTACGGATCTCCCTAACCTACTTGAAGTGAGAGCTTCCTCTGCCTTTTTCTCTTTCTCCTTTGCAGATGAGATCTTCCCCATAACTTATTGCTGTTGGGAGATGATCATCTACAATCCCACAGTGAGAGAGAGAACCATTGGCTCAGTTGTGATCATGTGACGTTGAGTGTCACATACTACTCATATTCCAAGATATCACTTGTTTATCAAGATAAAGTTTATTAGAAATGCTTGTTCATCTTTCAAAACAGTCACTGATCAAGTTATTCACAATCCAAAGGTTTTTTTTTTCTACTTTGTACAGGAGCAAGAAGAAAGCTGCCTTGAGAATATTCTAGAAATCAAGAAGACTCTACTCATCACAGACTCAATGATACAAAAATGTCAACCTATCATTTGAGAAGAATGTCCCTGAGACAATCTGTTTGAGAAGGGCTTCCTAGGGACCTGGTTCTCTGGGATTCATTACACTGTCCTGAGTTATCTAGGCACTCAGAAGTCAATTCAGCCATGGTCCAAGCTACCACTTGAGCTGGTAACAGACGTTGGTATTGTCCACAATTCTGGTTTTACCGGCATGCAGGATGCACTCTTGAAGGCCTCCATTCAGATTTCAAAGGAAGGCCTGAGAGGTCAGGCAAAGAGCCCCTGAGAGGTCAGAGCATGGAGCTGTAGAAATGAAACCAAAGGTGTAGTGGAGAGTCTAAGAAGTTAGAGATGCTAGGAATGTGGAATGTCTCCTAGGAAAGCTGTAGGCCATGAGTGAAGCCAGTCCAAGAGAGAGGCTATGTGGGCCCCCACTGGCAAGGCTGCAGGGATGGGGCTGTCCAGCCCTGTGGAACTCACTAACATATTCCTTGGAGCTACAGGACTTAATATTTGCTTTGTTTGGTTTCAGTCTTGCTTCTGTCTGATTCTTTTTTTTTTTTTTTTTTTTTTTTTGGGTACCAGGGATCAAACTCATGACCTTGTGCTTGCCACGCAGGCACTTATACTACTGAGCTAAACCACCAGCCCTTCTGTCTGATTCTTTTCTGTCTTCCTATGGGATGGAAATGTCACTCTATGACACTGTACTTTAGGATCATATAATTTGTGGTTTTTAAAAATAATTTTACAAAGGTTCACAGCTTAGAGTTTGCCTTTAGTCTCAGAAGAGACTGACTTGGACTTTTTAAAAATTCTGGAACTGTTGAGACTTTCGGGAAGGGGTTGTTGCTTTTCCAGTTTTATGGAAGAGTAGTATTATGTTAGCTGAAATTATATATGAACAATAGTCTTTATTTGGAGATGAAGTAAGGCTTAAAGAAAGGTGTTTATTTCTGGTCATGGTGGCACACATCTGTAATTCCAGCACTCTGGAGGCTAAAGGAAGATCACTGTGAGTTTGAGGGAGGCCTGGGCTATATAAGTGAGTTCAAGGCCAGCCTGTATTACACAATGAGACCCTATCTCAAAGGGGGAGGAGGGGAGAGGTTTTGGTTAACAAAGAAACGATAGATTAGGGAGGAATGTCAACTTGGTTGGCTGGGGGACTGGTGGAACACACTTGTGGGTGTGACTGGGTGGGTCACGAGAAGTGGCCACAGGATCTGTGTCTCAAACCTTGCCCCTTTCTCTCTGGAGCTCTTCCCTTGCTCTGCTTCCCAGCTACCATGGACTGAGTAGCTTTGCGCCATTATACCCTTTCAGCATGGCAGTTCTGCCTCGGAGCCAGCTGACCACTGACTGAACATTCTTATGTATGAGCCAAATTGATCCTCTCCTTTAAGTTGTGGGTGCCAGCTATTGTGTTCTAGTGACAGGAAAGCTAATATATTTCTATATTGAATTTCTAGAACTTTACTGACATGTATCATTGTGAAGGCCACCTTTTCTGAAGCTGAGTTCTAAATTTAAACATATGGTTCCAATACTGTCCCACCTGTGGAGGAGCAAGGATGATTCTCTTTGAAATAAGAGCAATTGTCTTCATTTTGGCTAAACCTGGCTCTATTTCAGTGAATTGCTATGTACAGAGATGGCTAGGATGTTTCCTTATCCCCTTGATTGGCTTTAAGCAATGTAAATGGGTTGAGCCGAGGTGCTGATGTATGATCTTTTTTTTTATTTTTTATTTTAAATAAAATAAAACAAAACAAAACAGAACAAAGAAAATCAGAATAGAACAATGCAAGCAACACAGGACTTCAAAACAAGACAACAGGAAATCAGCAGTGGCTACCATAATGTCTCTTGTTTTCTTCAGAATAGTTGTCCATATCTTCACACACAACAATATCAAACATAACAAAATAGTATAAAACCAATCAAAAGAATGAAAGCAGTATAGGGCTTCAACACCAGTTAATAGGAAATGAACAATGGTTTCTATAATGTCTCGTTTTCTTCAAAACAGTTGTCTACACCATCACACATAATAAAATAAAACAAAACAAAACACAACAGAATAAAACCAATTAAACAAATGAATGAAAACATTATAGGACTTCAAAACAAGATAATAGGAAACCAACCATGAATTCCATAATACATCCCATTATGTTCAAAATAGCTGCCCATACCATCAGACACAGTAAAGTCTAACAAAACAGACAGAACAAAACCAAGCCTAACAAAATTGTGAAAACAATACAAGAGTTTAAGCCAAGACAGTAAGAAATTAACAGTGTCATTACCTTCTCCTCCCAGGTGTTTCCTCCCCTATCACTTTTATAATATACGTTGTGCTTTTTTGAGCCCTCTAACTCCTTCTGTTTTTTATGCTAGGGTTCACCCGTACGGATTCAAACTGTTTCATCCATGAACATGATCTCCAGCTGCATCCATTTACCTACAAGAACCTCAAGATTATTCTACTTTGTAGTTGGGTAGCTTTCCATGGTACAAAAATACCATATTTTTCTTATCCATTTTGTGGTTGATGGGCAAGTCACCCTTGCTTTTTTTCTGATCTCCTGTTGTATGGAACAATTGTTTTCTCTCCTTTGATTTTCAGTCTATAAATTTCCTTTCAAGTTAAATGTGTTTCTTATTTTGTTTTTATTTTTTAATTAATTTATTAATTTGAAGGTAGTAAAATACAACAAGGAGGTTTTTTGTTTTTTTTTTTTTTGTGCTAGGGATCGAACTCACGACCTCACATTTGCCACGCAGGCGCTTACGCCGCTGAGCTAAACCCCCAGCCCCAGTAAAATACAACAGAACAGAATAGAATAAAGCCAATTGAGACAGGGTAGTGAAATTGGTACAGAACTTCACAGCAGGTTACTGGGATAATTGTAATAGGTACCATAGTATATCTCGCTATCTTCACAATAGTTGTTCTTTCAATCAGGTATAGCAAAATCAAAGGAAATACAGAATATTGTAGAACTTATCAAAACAGAATATTGAATTGAGCAATACCATTAATCAGGACAAAGCAAAACGGTGATAAAAATATTTGCCTTCAAAGAGATGGTAGAAGGAAATCCCCCTTATTTGCTATATTACACATGGTCAGCCTCCTAAGAGATGCTCAGATCTCTGGCTCCCACCTGCTAATGGGGGAGAGGGGAATGGGATGTTTGATTCTCAGCCCAAGTGCTGGTAGACTCACAGCCGCTTACCAGGGCAGCAGGCTGGTTGCTCGGTTTCCCAGTGCCCTAAGTTCCAACATGGCGTGGATCTCAGGAGACGCTGCTGCTTCTCTGACATGCGCTCTTTGAAGCAATGTGACAGGTCAGTGATGCTCCATGTACAGCCTCCAAATAGCATATGGCACGGGGTTGAGTGATGACCATGATGTCAGCTGAGACTGAGCCTCAAGAAAAGAGGCTGTGACTTCTTAGGGCATGGATTACACATCAAAACAGAAGCAGCAACCCCAAAACATTAGACACTGCCTCGGATTGTCATGCAGATTCCTCTTTCTGCACATCTCTCTCTCTGCATACAGCAGAGGTGATTTCAGGCCTCACACATAGCCCAGCTCAAGGCGCTCATGTGCTTCCTGCCACTCTCACACTCATCCTCGAGCCTCATCCTCATGAATTGATAAAAGCTAGTTCAGCTCTGGGTCGAGGCCTTTGTTCCAGTTACTAATCCTTCTAGCTGGACTTAGGACCCCCTTGGCTCCCCCAAGACTATGAAAATGCCTTAGTGTTTTATTCTCGCCATTTGTTGCACTGGAAGTGGTAGGTTGGAATTAACTTATTAGAATTCCAGTCACTTTTCCATGGGATTACAATTGTGGACTTCCTGGACTGTGACAAGGTCCCGAAGGGCTTTCAATCCCACTCTCTCATGTATGAATGTTCAATTGTCACACTCTCACGAGCCTGGAAATTATCAATCTTTTCAACTTTTGTCAAGAAGATGGGCAAAAACATAATTTTATTATCACTTTAAATTGCATTTCCCTTGCTACTAACAAGATCAAGCAACTTTTCATATGTTTGTATGGCCCCTGCACTTGCATTGATTCTTTGGGTCATTTGTCTTCTTTTTCTGTTTTAAGACAAGGTCTTTGCTATGTAGTGCAGGCTGGCCTTGAACTCACTCATGTAACCTAGGCTGGCCTGGAACTCCCAGTGGTCTTCTTGCTATGCCCAGCTGGGTCTTTTGTTTTCTTACTGATTTATAAAAGCCTTTCTAAACCACGACCTTTAACTCTTTTTAAAATCATGTTTATGCTACAAATATTCTCTTTTAATTTATCATTTGTGTTTTGACTGTCTGTAGCAGTGATAGTAAACCTTTCAGACAGTGCCCAAACTGCTACCCTAAACCCACTTTTTTATGGGACAGTGCCAACACTGCAATTATGCCTGAATACTGAGGTTTTAGTTTAGAAGAAAAAAAAACCTCACATATTAACATCTTGTGTCTTAAAAGAAAACCACAATAACACACATGCCATATGTTCACCATCACTCATCTATAAAATCACAAAGATGCCATTCCATGTCCCTCAGCGCATGGGCAAGAGGTAAAAGACACACAATGATCATAAAATTTGAGAAAGTTATATACACTGATAGTCTGCTCGATAAATAGCAGAGGGAGCACTTCTAATATTAGCAGCAGGCTGTTTTCATGTTAAAAATACTTTTTAATGGGCAGTGAAAATAACGTAACTCCAGTGAGGCTCACTGGTATATTTTTATCGTGAAGTCAGCCAAATGATGTTTTTTTATTTTTGCTTAATTATCATGCTGGGAATGGAACCCAGGGCCTCTCAAATGGTAGGGCCTTTATCATTGAGCTACACCCCCATTCCACAATCAGCACTTTCACCAGAGTGTGACCACCCCTAACCTTATTCAACTTCTACCCCTTCTCATATGTTTCCTTTAGATCTACAGCTTCCAAATTCCATTTTTACCCAGTGTTTCTATCCACCATTCTATTTTTAAAGGATCATTACTTGTTAGCTTGCAATAGACTTTTTAGATACAGCAATAGTGAGTCTTTAGATTATGAATATGCACATGAAAAATGTCTGAGAAACTTTTCTTCAGATAGTTGACTTTGTAAAAAGAAGTTTTAGACTTTAGTATTTTAAAATAGGAAAGCTGATTTCCCAGTTTATAGTCATTCATTTAACAAATATTAATTGTACACCTCTCATATGCTGGGCACTCTTTTCTTTTTCTTTTTTCTATTTATTTATTTATTTAGAGACGGGGTGCGGGGGTCTTGCTATACAGTTCAGGCTTGCTTTGAGCTCACTGTAGCCCAGGCTGCCTCAAATTCGTGGAGATCCTCCTGCCTTGGCCTCCCAAGTGCTGGGATTACAGGTGGATGCCACCATGCTTGGACCCTTTATTTCTTTTAAAAACACTTTTTTTTGGTTTGTTTTACAATGCTTGGTATCAAACTCAGGTCCTCATGTGTGTCAAGAAGACTCTCTAGCCCTCAGAACTATTCCTAGGCTGAGCTCTCTTAACTGTTTTAAGTATAATTTTGTAACCTTGGCGCTTACCTGCTAGTAAAGGAGAAAGAGAGAAACCAGTAAAAGCCTAAGTATATGCCAGACAGTGATACACATAATAAAGACAAATAAAACGGCATCAGTGGGATGTTAAGGTTGAACTGCATAGCCCTGAAAGAGGTTGAGATCCTAACCCCTGTGACTGTTAATTTATTTAGAAACAGAATCTTTGCAGATGATCAAATTAACATGAGACCTTTAGGACAGTCCCTAATTCATTCCGACTGATATGCTTATAAAAGTAGTAATGCAAGGTAGGCATGGTGGTCTGTACTTGTGATCTCAGCATTCTGGGAGGCTGAGGCAGGAAGTGTGAGCCCAGCTTGGTCAACTTAGTGGGACTCAATTAAAAAAAAAAAGGATGTAGTGAGACTAGTTCCCTTTTCTCAAGCTGCTCCCAGTCTATAGTGTGAGGACAGACAAGACAGTTAAGAAAACATTTGGGATGAAGGCACAGGATATGAAGAAGAAAATGTGATAAAAAAATATGTATTAAACTGATCTTGGTGCATTTATGGATGCTATTCAATGGCAGGTTCCCAAAAAGAAATGAGGAAGAAGAGGAACAGGACCAGATGAAGAAAGAAGATCGGAAGAAAGAAGAGATGACCTCATAAGACCTTAGGCTCCTAATTTCCCCTCCTGCCAGCACAGTGCAACAGGGGAAGTTAAAGGAGGAGCCATATTCCCCAGGCACTTGGCTCAGGGCTATGTCAGAAAGTATTTCCAGTTTCTGGTGCATACTTTTAATTCCGAATGTTTTCTCTGAGAGTGGAATGACTTTATCACAAGGATAATCTAGAACCATTTCTAGTATACATCTATATCATCAGACATAGATAGATCTCACACTTTTTAAATTTTGTTTCTCCAGATCTGATTAGAAACAACTTGTGCAGAGACAATTCGTTGTAATCAAGTCACAACTATGACAGGTCTTATCTAAGTTTTGGGCAAGGGGCCACCATCAATCTTCCTTCTTTGTTAAGTCTGTAGGATAATCAGTGGCACTAATTTCCCAAAGGACTGATCTATGTATGGTAGGTGGGTGGAAAAGACAGAGCAAGAACCCAGCACACCAAGGATAGCTTCTGTATTGAAAAATGGAGATGTAAGACCACTCAGGAAACAAAGGTAAAAATGGATAAAACTGCAAATGCACTAATATAGTGACCACTTTGTCTCTTATATCTTTCTCTGTTTTTCTTTCTTTCCCCCTTCTTTGCCCTCCCCTTTATTCCTTTATTTCTTTCTGTACTGAAGGTTAAACCCAGGGCCTTACCTTATTATACCCAGCCCTTTTTTTCTTTTCCTTTCCTTTCCTTTCCTTTCCTTCCCTTCCCTTCCCTTCCCTTCCCTTTCCTTCCCTTCCCTTCCTTCCTTCCTTCTCTCTCTCTCTCTCTCTCTCTCTCTCTCTCTTTCTCTCTCATTCTCCCTCCCTCTCCAGGATATCACTAAGTCACTAAGTTTCTCAAACAAAGATCAAACTTCTGATCTTCTGCCTCTGTCTCCCAGACAGATGCCTGGCCATCTCTTGCTTTTGATAGAATACTAGTAGTGTGACAGGCACTATTTTAGCAAATAAAAAACCTGTCACTGAATAGGTATTTAACATTGGCCAGTTTTACTGCAATTTCTAGTGCCTGTTCCATTGTAAACCTTTAACCAGCATGGAATGCTCAAAAACTGTTTGCTGAATCGATAGATGACTTTAAGATCTAAAAATGTATAATTCTATTTTTTAAAACAATGATAATTATGGGTAATCATACTAGGAAAAAATATGATGTGTTCATGTTCCTCTTTCTCATAATTGACTACAAGTTCCTTAGCACCAGTTAACTGTAAAGCTTGACTATGAAATGAGTAGTGGAAATTTTTCACAAGGAAAATTATTCCTTGTATTTCAACTTTGTATTTTCTTCATACTCTGCCTATTTATGTATCTATTTATTTGTAGGTCTGGAAGTTAAGCCCAGGGATTTCACACTGAGCTAAATTCCCAGTCCATTTTTATTTTGAGACAGGGCCTTGCTAAGTTTCTAAGTTGCCCGGACTGGGCTTAAACTTGGGATCCCCCTGCCTCAGCACCCTTAGATGCTGAGACCTTAGATGCTGGGCATGAGTCACCATACCCAGCTCATGTTCTGCCATGCTTAAAGTTGCTGAGTCTGGTTTTCTCTTTGGCGGTTAAGGCTGCAAGCTTGGGTGGTGTGTTGGTGCAAATGAGGAGCTGCCCTGCAGGTGTGTGAATCGTTGTGACCAGAAAGACTGCCCCTGCTCTGGGCAGAGGCAACCCCGTACCCATCCACATGGCCCTCTTGCCCCCTTGGCCAGGCAGCCCAGTGCTGTGTACCAACCGCACAACCAGGTACTTTGTTCCCAGGGCCAAAAATCTTGGCTTTTAGAACAATACAGCGAAACCTCCCAATGCTGGGCACTCAGCCAGGCAATGAAGATAAAAAGAGACATAAGACAGGAGTCTACCTTTGGCAGATAGAGAAGAGGGCTATGTAAACAGATTGCCACAATAACAGCAGGTAAGACGATCAAAGAGAAACACAAACCACTTCGGGTCACAAATGAACAGCTCATTTTTTTTCTTGGATGTGGCTTGTCTTAGAAAGGAAGAGGCATCTGAACAGGGTCTGGAGAATGAAAAGGCCAGGTGTGGGTGCATGTGCCTGTAATGCCAGCTCTTGGGAGGCCGAGGCAGGAGGATCACCATGAGTTGGAGGCCAGCCTGAGCTATTGTAACGGTTGATACCTTACGTCAACTTGAGCAGTTTAGAAGTTTAACTAACTGACTCAGCAGGGGGCCAGGGTCTTCACTTTGTAAACATCCTCATAATGTGCAAGAGGAGGGCATGAAGAAAGTACATGTATAAAGGACTCATCGTAGGGCTGGTGGCCTGCGTACAATATAACAGAGGAAAAGAGGCTTGCTCTCCCTGCCCTCTTTGTCCTCTTGTTGCTTATGTTGTCTTCTGCCACCTTGAACTGTTGCCCCCATGCCATGCCACCCTTCTTGGAGCCAGCTGAGTATGGACTGAAACCTCTACAAACTGTCAACTAAATAAACCTTTTCCTCTTTAACTGTGTGTATGGGTATTTTTTTTTTTTTTTTTTTTTTTTTTTTGGTACCAAGCAGTGACCTTGCACTTAGCAGGCAAGCACTTGAGCCACAAGGTAGATCCCCACCAAGTGTCAGGTATTTTGTCTCAGCAAGGAGAGAAAAGTAACTAAGACAGCTACATAGGAGCCAGACTCAACTACAAAACAAAACAGTCTAAAAAAAACAAAGGAAAAAGAAAAGAGGATGAGAAGTTCATGAGGTTGAAAAGGGGCAGTATAACTTCTGGTGAGTAAAACAAGCCTTTCTTCCTGTACCCTCAAACCTCAGGAAAGCTTGGGGTTTAGCTGAGTCACTTTCACCTAGGCGTGGGTGACACCAGGTTTGTCTATGTGTCTTTTTGCCTTTGAAGTGATTCAGACAAGTCCAACAGTGGGGTTTGGGAAAACACTACAGTAAACAGTGCTCGTTTGCCAGGACTGTCCCTCCGTAGCTCATTTGGGAGTGTGTAGTGGTCTTAGGTGACTGGTCAAAGGGCAGGGATTTGGGGCCATTGGCAAATGGCTTCCATGAAGACGCAGCACATAAGACATTCCAGGAAGAGGGAACAGCATAATCTCATACTATTTTGTTTGCCAGATGAAAATATTCTTTGTGACAAACAGGTGTGACCTTTGGTTACACAACCAAATTGTGGATCAGTTAGAATGTCGTTTTTGAAAGGCCTAGACTCCCTATTTCCCAAGAAAAAGCAGTTAGTTTTGTCCAGGAAAGCTGTTCCCAGACCACAGATTACTAACTCTAGGGAGCCTTTTCCCTTATTGGCATTTGCTGCTGGCTGCCAGAAGACTCCAGAGGGGGCAAGTGCACAGAACAGCTCCACCCAAGACACTGTAGCTCTCATAAAAACAACTCAGTATGTGTGCTTTTGGCAGGAAGTCAGAGATATCTTGGGTCATTAAGAGAGCAAAAATATAGGCCTTAAACTGATTGTACTGAGGGCAAGCGTGGGGGTGGGGAGGAGAGCCAATGACCTTAATTTCTTTCCCTTTAGTCGTATTTCTTCCTTCTGATGCTGCTTTGATGTTTTGAAATGACAGTGTTCTCTTAACTTGTTTGTGGAGTTTAAGGCAGTCTGGAAGCTTCACTGGGCACTGTTCTGACAGTGACTATATCAACAACAACAAAGAACTCACTGTGTTTTTACTGATTGATCCCATACTGACTGTTTGGACCATGCACTCATGAGCTACATTCTCCTTTGATGACCTCTGTGTTGGAACCGAGGAGGTGGTGAGTTGGGCAGCACCTTCTCTCTGGGATGCATGACCTGATGGAACCCAGAGCACTGGGGAGCACTCCCCCTGTTCAGGATCCTCCAGGGCCCAGGTACCCGTTCTGAAGCACTCCATGGGCAGGTAATGAAAAGCCCAGCCCACATTAGTACCTGGGAAGCAGTCACTGAAGGAGGCATATTTTGTAAACACTAAAAGAACATTCCGAAAAAGTAGGCAGGCACACTAGAACACAACAGGTCCAGGGAGGTGGTAAAGTCCAGGGAAGTGTCAGCTTATATTTAAGGACCCTGCTAAAGGGGATCACATGTCAATGACAGCATCTGGAAAAAATGTACCAAAATATCTCAATCACCCCTTAAAGACTTCAAATTCCTCAGCTCCAGAAAACAGACTCCCACTTCCCAGCTGCTTGTGTCAAAAATCTAGGAACCATCACTTATTTTTCTTTTATTCACTACTTCCCTCCTTCAATCAATTCATCAGCAAGTCAACCTCTAAATTATATACTGATCTATCTACTTTTTTTAATAGCTGCTGCAGCTATCCCCGCCCAAGCCACTCTCTTGCCTAGACAACCTTATTAGCATACCTTCTGATTTCTTATCACACACCTGAGAGTTCTGCAAGGGGACCTTCTAAACAGAAACAAATAGCACACACACACTGATAAGGGAAGGGTTCTATAGATCTGACAAGACAGAAAGCTGAGGCTGGAGGGTGTAGCTCAGTGGTTGAGTGCTTGATATCATGGCAAGGCCCTGGGTTTCATTAGAAAGAAAAAGTTGGATGTGGTGGCACATGCAGGTTATCCCAGCACTCTGGTAGCCTGAGGCAGGAGGACCCCCAAATTCAACCCCATCCTGGGCAGCTTACAGACAGAGAGACCCCGTCTCAAAATACAAAATAACAAGGGCTAGAAATGTACACTGGTGCAAAGGCCCTGTGTTCAATCCCTAGTACCACAAAATGGAGGAAAAAGTTGTAAGAAAAAAATTAGACTTTAAAATAAACTTCAAGTTTTTAATAAAAAAGGCAAAAATGTTAACAATAGAACACTGCTGGGCTTGGTGGTGTACACCTGTAATCCCAGTATTTGGGGGGCTGAGACAAGAGGATCACCATGAGTTAACATAGTGAGTTAAAGGCCAACCTGAACTACAAAGTGAGACACTGTCTCAAAAATAAATAAATAAATAAATAAATAAATAAATAAAATAAAAAATTAAAAAACCCTGAAAGTTAAATACAAATATAAACAAAAAATTACGTATCACTAATTAAAAGTGAGACTTTAAAAATAAAATATAGCAAATCTAGTATTTGCATGCAGTTTGTGGAAGCATACTTTTTACTCAGTAAGAAATTTGGGGATGTAGGGCTGAGGATTTAGCTCAGCAGCATAAGCGCCTGCCTGGCAAGCACAAGGTCACAAGTTCAATCCCCGGTACCAAAAAGAAAAAAAAAAAAAAAAAAGAAAAGAAATTTGGGAATGTCAAATATCTCTAAAAATTCACACTCTGACTAGTGATTCTATTTCTGGGAATATACAGTTAGGTAATAATCACAGCTGTGGACAAAGATTCAATTACAAATTGCGAAAAAGTAATACATATATATATTTGGTCTCTGTCCCCAGTGCCTGAAAAAGAGCTCCCCAAATCCTAGTAATTTCCTGAGTAATAATAATGGTTATGTATTGGTTATAACATTTGTTCTGTGGCCCCAGTTCCTGACATAGGAACTGAGCTCCTAAATTCCTTAGAATTTCCCGGGTGGTAAGGGCATCTTTTGTTCTAATGGGGGCCCCTTGCTGTTCTCTTGCATGGTATGAGGCTGGATGCTGGCCCCAAGAAGCCTTGATTAGAAGCTTGGAGCTACTAGATGCATCCACATTCTTGGGGAGGGGAGAGAAGCTGGCAGTTGAGTTGATAATCAATCAGCCTGCCTGATGAAGCCTCCATCACAATCCCTCCGCTTCTGAGGGTGTATGTAGCTCAGTGGCACATTTGACTTGCACGTGTAAGGTCCCGCAACTGATCACCAGAGCCAAAGGGAAAAAATCAACTATGGATACACTTGGAAAATATAATGGTAAGTGAAATGAATCAGACACACAAGCTTAAATACTATATATAATCTATCATTTGGGTTGGGCAAAGCACAAACAAAAAGCAAAATAAAAGTCTGCTTGATAAAAGAAAGCAGAGCTAGATCTTTTACCGGTGGGAAGGGGTTTAGTAGGCCAAGGATGGGGAGGGGGGGGATAAAGGGAAGTACAAAGATTTAAGACGTGTTCCAAAAACCTACAAGGAATATAAACATTGTATGTTGTGAACACAAACTAAAAATGACAATAATAACATAAATAATGAAAATGGGGAAAGGGGATTTAGAGTGGGAGGCAAGGAGGTGGTTGGGAGGGGCAGGGGGATAAAAAGTAATGGAGATGGATTATGTGCCTGTACCTACTCCCTAAAACCAATGTAAACTTCATGTGCTGCAAACGTGTACTAACCAAATAAAAAAAGTCTCAACTATGTGGTTCAGAGATCATCTGGGAATAAACATATCAAGGTGCTGGGGAAGTGGAACAGCAGAGATGGCATAGACGCCTCATGTCCCTTCCCACAAACCTGACCCTACTCCCCGCAGCTGGCTGTCCATCTATATCCTTTACCAAATCCCTGATAATAAGCTGGTGAATATACTGTACGTGTTCCCAGAGTTCTGTGAGCCATTACAGTAACAGAGTCCTGGGAATCTGTGATTTATAGACAAGGTAAAAGGAGCTGTGGGTAACCTGGGGACACACCCTTTGCTACTGGTGTCTGAAGCAGGGATTATCTCGTCAGACTAAGCCTCAAACCCATGAAGACTGTCCTAACTCTCAGCAATTTGTGTTAGAGCTGTTTGGTATAAAAGACTCATATCTGGTATCAGAAACAAAGTGTCAGTACAGAAACATAGTTTTACCTTTTCAATAATGCTTAACCTAAGAATCATTTATGTAATTGGCAAAAATATGGAATCAATAAAGCCATAGTTAAATTAAGAATATTCTGTATCTATCTATCTATCTATCTATCTAAACAAGATGAGCTATAATGCTGCCATCAAAAATGGATATGAAGGCTCAATATAATATCAGTTTTCTATAAGTTAGATATATATTTAACAATTCTAGTTATATATATATATATAGAGAGAGAGAGAATTAGAGAATTAGATATATAGAGAGAAAGAGAGAGAAAAGAGAGAGAAGAAAGAGAGAGAGGGGGATTTTATTTATTTATTTATTTTTGGTACCAGGGATCGAACTTAGGACCTTGCACTTGCCAATCAGGCACTTATGCTGCTGAGCTAAACCCTCATCTAGAGAGAAATTTTAATAGGAAAACATACTAACAGTCAAATGGAAAAATAAAGAATCATCAGGACAATTTTGGGAGAGGAAAAGCACAATGAGGAGGGATCAGCCCCACCAGATACACGTGAGAACACACTGTAAAGCTGCAGCAATAATCAGTGTGGCAGTAGGTAATCAATAGGCAAATACCACAGTCTTGGCATAAAATACATATATAAGCTCGTCCTCTGAAAGGGGGAAGCATCTCAAATTAAAGGGAAAAGGTGGACAACTGCATAAATCACAGTAAGCAACTAGTAGATATAAAGAAAAAAGTTGGGTCTCTACCTTTATAACATTTACCCCTCTCAAAAATGTTAATAGAGTAGGCTTTTCTAAAGATGACACAAAATGCAGACACTATGAAAGTAAATATAGACAAGCTTGACAACTTAAACACACGGTACGAGATTTCTACATGGAAAAGATTCTACAAAGACAAAACCAAAACCAAGGTGGGAGAAATATCTGTGACCTACATCACGAAGAACTACTCTCCGCCAGACGAAGGGCGCTTGGCTTCCCAGAGCCAGCAGTAGCTCCACTGTGGACTTTTTCTCACCCTCATTGGCCAGATCAGGGAAACCCACATGGTGCTGGAACAGCTGCTGAGACAGAAGTGGTACGTCACAATGAGATTCATTAATCAGGTGTAACCACTAGGGCGGTGATAGGCAGGTGCTCTACGGGCAGAGGATGATACGCGAAGGAAGAGGGCTTCTCCACGAGGAGAAAGCTGGTGGTACCCTTTCCCTGCCTTTCCTGTACCTCTATTGGTGCAAGCTTATGTTGTCTGAAATCCACCTGATTTTCTTCCTCTCCATGATTACCCCTACCCATGGCACCATGGCTGGCTTGGTCTCTAGCAGTAAGCTCCTACTTGGTCCTCCTGCTTCCAAGCTATCGTCCAAAGACAAACCAGAGTTGTTTTTTCCAAACCTAAGTCAGATATGTCAAACCCCTGCTTTCATTTCTCCAGTGGCTTTCCACTGCGTTTAACATAAAATCCCCAAATCTCGGCTTGGCCTACAAAGCGCTGTATCATTTGAGCCCTGCTAACTTCTTAGTCTCACGTGGTCCACCCTCCTACACAGGCAGTGAATGTTGGCTACACAGCTCTCACTCTGCTCTCCACGAGCAGTGAACCCTTAAGTGACTCAGGGCTTTTGCAAATGAAGTTCCCTCTTGTGAAACAGTCTTTCCACTCATTCTCTGCCGGCAGTGAAATACCGGTAGATTCCGTAGGTACGGATTCTGCCTCTGCAAACTGCTAGGTGTGTAATGTTACTTATATTTTCCATACTTTGCATTCCTTTTCTATAAAATGGGGGTGATAATAATATCAGTAAAATGACAACTGTCCACACTGCCTGGGACTCACTGGATTCCTAGAATGTTTCTGACCTTGGGATATACATACCACCCAAGGCTGTTTTTACTCAAACTGCTACTTGAGAGTCTACCTTATTTAAATCACTGTCATTTTGTGTTTTTGTTTGAGGAGCCCAAATTATGGCCTTATTAATACAATGCCCATTATCACATTCTGTAATTTTGTATTTATCTGAAATGATTTTTCTTTTTTCTTGTAGTGGTGCTGGGGTTTAAACCTAGGGCCTCCTGAATGCTAGGCAAGTGCTTTACCACTGAGGTGTAACCCCTGTCCTTTGTGATAATTTTATTTGTTCATATCTGTATCACAGAAGAGTAAGCTCTTTGAAGACATGGAACATGTCTATTTGTTCATCCTGGCATACTAGCAATTGGCTCAGTGTAGACACATTAGACTCTGAATAAATATTTTTAAATGAATAAAATAAGAGCATAATAATATGTCTGTGCAATGTTAGGCCTATGAAATAATATTGCACAGGCAGTGCATAAAACAAGCAAAAAGCCTACAAACAGAAAAAAGAATGGAAGAAAATGTAAAAATGTAAACAGTAATTGTTTTAATTACAGGTCCTACCATGATGTTTTTCTACATTTGCCTGTATTTTCCAGATTTCCAGTATTAAGCTTTAAATCTACATGTACTAGAAAATGTGTAATAAAATGAACTGAGAAGCTTGTTGATCTCTGAAGATCTTCGAGAGAAAGGATTCTTGTTCAGGCAGCTTTAACCTCCTGTGGTCTGATGACTCTCAGACCCTTCAGAAACAAGCATCGTGTGAAAGCTGCAGGCCTGACTATTTTGTGTTTGTCTCTTTGCGACAGGGTCTTACAATGACCTGGCCTTGAACTCATTTTGTAGGCCAGATTGGACTCGAACTTCCCCCTAGCTCAGCCTCCCGAGCGCTGGGATTACAGGTGTGCACCACCATGCTTGGCTCTGACTTTTAATATAGGAGCCTGCTTCTTAACAGAGTCCATGGGAAAAGAAAGACATGGAGTAGAATTTGGAACAATAAGCACATCTCCTTACAGTATAGCAAACTACCAAAGAACAGTCTTTACTGGGCTAAAGTTTGGAAAGAAACGTAATTATATTTTTTTTATTTTAAAAAACCAAACATTGGGGCTGAGGATTTAGCTCAGCAGCATAAGTGCCTGCATGGCAAATGCAAGGTTGTGAGTTCAATTCCTCATACAAAAAAAAAAAAAAGCAAAACAGGGCTGCACATCCTAATACTTGGTCGCCTGGCTATCTAACTCCAGAACAAGGTACACAGCATTCTGGTTGCCACAGCCTACAGCCTAATGGTATCAGAAAAATGTTCTTTAAACGCTCTCCTGCCTGTGGCTAGGACCTGGCTTAAAGTAAATTTCTTACATGATGAAAGGCCCTGGAAACACTGACCATCTAAAAAGGAGCAAGAAAACATTTTGTACTTTTAAGTGAAATGTTGCTAAACATCATAATTACCCTAGTTTCCTAAACCCTGGGAGTAACTTCTGTGTGTTTACAAAGTATCCAAACTCACACTTGGTGCCTTGGCACTGCCCACCTTCTTGCTACCTTCGTTTACAATAAATTCTACCTATACTTTTGTATGGCCTATGTGTCTTGACTGAATGCTTTCAAGGGCACAAAGAATCAAGGGCCAAGGAAGTGAGGGTCTGATTCCTCACTGCATTAGGACCCGGTTCCTAGTGACAGTGACAGACCCAACTAACATTTGAGGGGCCTGAGAATAAGAGTGTCAAAACAGGGCCAGATACCATGTAAACAAATATTTAAAAGCTATGACTCAAGATACTAAACTGTCAAAATATACTTTATCCTACTTTGATCAATACATCTTCATAAGGCCCTGGAAGGTCAGTTTAAATCGAAAATTTTCAGACACCTTGGAATTCCCGCTAGACCTTGGAGACCCAGAAGAGCAAGCTCTGACCTACAGCCTGCCCTCCTTCTCTTCCCTCTGCAAACATTTTGGACTAATACAGATATTCTGAACGTTTAAAAAAAAATTGTTGTTTCTTTTGAGTCAATGTCTCACTATGTAGTTCAGGCTGGCCTCAAATTGGCAGTGATCCTCCTGCCTCAGCCTCCTGAGATGTGTGCCACCGTGCTTGGTTCGAACATTTAAATCTTACTTGAATTTTAATGTGAATGGCGGCGTGTCAGCATGGATCATGTTCAAGGGACTGGTACTGGGGGTAAAAAGAAGCAAAGTAATGATCCTGCCCTCACCAAAACTGTTTAGCGTGTAACGGTAGGGGCAGGCAATAAACGGGAGCTACAGGTAGTGGTCCACTGCTTCTGTGAAGGGTCTTTCAGGTGACATGCCATTGGGCTCTGGAATGTGTGTGGGCTTATGGTTGTCATCACACCTGGGCATTCATACAGCAAACGTCTGGCAACGCATTGGTCACGGTCTCCCTGGACAGTCTTGTCGTGCCCAAAGTGCCAAGAGGGCCCTGGCTGGGAAACAGGGCAAGCCACCGCTTCCTGCAGGTGCTCCGCGGTCACCTGTGAAGAACTGGGAAAGGGGACTCCGTGAAGGGTCGGCACGACTCAGGCGAGGCCTTCCTGGAACTGCGGTCAAGAGCGGGCACAGGCCAGACGCAGAGGACCACAGCGACCCCTGGCTCTCCTCCGAGCGGACCTCGCGGTGGGCGGGGCGTCGCGCACGCCGGCGGCGCGGGGTCGAAGGTTACGCGGCGCCCGCATCATGGCGGCCCCCATGCTGGGCGCGTCTTGGGGCGCGCTGTGGCTCTGCTGTCCTGGCCTTTGCCGCCGCCGGCCGCCCCGGGGTCTGTGGCTGCTGCCAGGGCCTGCGGAGACCGGGCGGAGCGTGGCGGCGGCCAGCGGTGCAGGCGGCCCGGGCACGACCAGTTACTGCATGGAGCTGCTGCGGTGAGAGAGACGGGGAGCCGCCTTGGGGTCGGGGTGGACGGCGGGGAGACCGGGACCTTTATGCGGCCGGGACTAGCGGCCCGGGGATCTTTGGTCGGGGTGTGTGGAGGGAGTGAGGTAACAGCAGCCGTCACATGGCCACAAAATCGTGGCAGAGTATTTTTGGCCGCCCACTCAGGTTACCTTGCCTGACCCTTTTATGGTAATTAACTTTAGCGATTTTGTAGGCATACTTCTTTTTACTCACAGGACAGGTAGTAGTTAATTTTAACGGCTACAGTAGCTACCTTTGCGTTCTTTATGTTCTGCACTGTTACAAGTAGTCTGTAAGAAGTTGTAGTTGCCTGATATGTAGGTAAGGGACACTGAGTACGTTGTAAATCACTATTATCTGGGGTAATAAACAAGAAAACGGGGGGTAGATAAAGTAGGAAACTTACCAGAGGTTCACTAAGGGACATTCATAAAGTAAGGGACTGGAGGTGTTTTCTGTTCTGGTAGCACTGGGAAGCCTGAGAATTTGGGAGTCACATCTTAATTATTTGTGGAGGTGAGTTGTGAGTGCCTTGGAGCCTAGGCCTGTTGTTGAAACCAATGGCTAAGCTTCCCTCTGCCCTTTTTTTTGCAAAAGTGTACAGTATCAGGTTTTAAACTGCCTGGTCTCAGGGGCGTCTGACAAGTACTGGAATGACTGAACCACCTTAGATTTGATTGGACAGGTAAGATAGATGTATTTTGAGAGAGAGAGACAGAGTGAGCGAGTGTGAGTGAGTGGGAATCAAACTTAGGGTCTTATGCACGCTAGAAAAATACTCTTCCTTTGAGCTAGACTTCTAGTCCCTCATTATTTATTGTTTTAGACAGAGTTTTGCTATGTTGCCCAGTCTGACCACCAACTGCTGGATTGCTACGTTAGCCTCCTGAGTAGTGGGGATGGCAGGCATACTCCACTGCACCCATACTGCACTGCACTCATACTCCACTGCACGCATATGCCACTATACCCATACTGCACTGTACCCATATGCCACTGCACCCATACCCCACTGCTCCCATACTCTACTGCACCCATACGCCACTGCACGCATACCACACTGCACCCATACATCACTGCATGCATACGCCACTGCACCCATACACCACTGCACACATACTCCACTGTGTTTAGCCTGATATTATTTTGATTCTCAAATTGCTGCAGGTTCTGTCAAGCCAGTTTGTGTTTTCTCCATTCCTTGAATGTTTCTTTACTTTGCGCTCTAGAGCATGTTTTAGGCTTGCTTTGTGTTTTCTATGCCTCAGGGTTGGAGTCAGTCATTTTCCAAGGAGTCCTAGGTTCTTTCGTGGAGAATAGTGTTAGGAATCAATATCTAGGAGCTGCATGTATTCCCTGATGCTGGGAATATGGGGATGATCATTGCTTCTAGGCTCTTAAAACAAATGCTGCTAAGAAATGTGAACGCACACCCTCTACACCAGCTGCTGTGTCTTTCTGTATCTGTATTTTACTTTCTTAACTTGATTTCTTTTGTAGCTCATCTGAATTCTTCCTAAAAGTAAGGAGAATGGAAACAATTAAAATTTTAAATACTGCATGAGTAAAAATAGAGATTTCTTTTTCAACTAGCCTAGGATGGGAGCAGATACATTTTTCATAGTTGTAGTGAAATAGTCATTAACAGATAAAAAATGTCAGATCTATTCTGAACTAAAACGTCATTATTGTTTTCAGTTAATTGTGGTCAGTACTTTGTGTGCTGTAGGGAAAGTAAAGAATAACTACCTTTTTTTCTCCCACATTTATTATAGGAAACGTGATTATGAAAGTTATTTATGCTCCCTGCTGCTCCCTGCAGAATCCCGAAGCTCTGCTTTTGCACTGAGGGCCTTCAATGTGGAACTGGCTCAGGCTGGTATTAAGATACTTTAAACTATTACTTGCAAGATGATGATATAATGTAATCAATGCTGAAGAATAAAGAAATTACGGTAGTTATATTTTATACATGAGATGTGTTTAAGGTTCCTACTGGTAGTTTTCTACTGGTACTTTTTCCTGCTATTTGGGCTTAATTCAGTACGAAAAATGAAACTAGGTAATGATCTCTGCTATTTGGGCTTAATTCAGTACCAAAAATAAAACTAGCTAATGACCTTAATGTTTCTGGAAATTGCCATTCTGGAGTTTTAATTTCTTTTTCTGAGGATGTTAAACACGATAAAGTTCAAAGTACATACTTGTCTATTAATCAGATAGGTTAATCATTGTAGACTGTGTGTTTTCTCCAGTAATTGCATAAAGTACATGTATACAGCAATTTTTCAAAGCAATTTTAGATTGAAGTATTATTTTTAAGTTGAAGCGGGAAATGGAAGCAATCCTAACAAACTCAGATCTTGGAGTATACTGCGTTTTATGTAAGAAACAAAGAAGTCTTTTTTTCTTCAGATGTAATAAATGTGTACAGACATGAAACAAATTGAAATGGGAGAGAGAAGTGAGAGAGTTTAAGTAGAATGACCTTGGTCTTTTCACAAATTGAAGGCTATAGGGTTTTCTTTTTTTTTTTTTTTTGGTACCAGGGATCGAACTCACAACCTCGCACTTGCCAGGCAGGCGCTTAAGCCACTGAGCTAAATCCCCCGGCCCAAGCTATAGGGTTTTCAAGAGCGTGGCAGATTTGGCACAGGTTCTGTGTTGAATGTGGTAGGAAGTGAACGAGGAGTAGATAAAAGATATACTTATGGCACCAAGGTACAACTGAGATCACAAGCGTGAATCTGCAGAATCTACTATGCTAGCTATTTTTTCCTCTGGTCCAGCTACTATACTGGCTGTTCTTCCCTGTCATCTGTGAGTCAAGGTTTTCACCCTGGTCAGGTACAAATTATACACTGACATATTCAGCCAGTCAGATTTTACTTTATTTTATTTAGGGTTATGTCTTGAGGTACTGCAGACTGAACCCAGGATCCCAAACATGCTCTGCAAACAGGGTACCACTGAGTGATATCTGAGCTGGATCCTTAGTCCTAAGTCAGCCACAGTTTAGCCATAAAAGTTCCACCGTGGTCTTCCATTATAATTTTTAGATGACTAAAATTTTTTTGAGACAGAGTACATGCCAGCCTTGAACTTGGAATGCTCTTCCCTCAATGTCCTGAGTGCCGAAATTACAGGGGTGTGTCATCATTTCCCAGCATTTTATTTATTTTGGCAGGGTTTTGCTAAATTGTACAAGCTGTCCTCAAATTTGTAACCCTTCTGCTTCAGCCTTTCAGATACTGGGATTATAAGAACCAACCACCATACCCAGCTAAGTTCCTCTGTAATAAAGTAAACCCCCAAGATTCTCCCTGAATTCTCTTATCACTTTTGAGGAGCACCTTGTCCCCTCTTTGCATATAAATCTTATTCATCTGTATATTCAACAGATGTTGTCTAAAGTATGCTAAATACTGTTGTAGGCCCATAGATGTAGCATTGAATACATGGAAAGACCCTGCGCTCAGTGAGCAAATAAATAACTGTGTAATATCTCAGAGGAGGTAAGTGCTGTGGAGGGCACTACAGCAGGATAAGGGGCCAGGGAATGCTGTGCATGGAAGCAGTTCCTATTTTATGTGGGTCATAAGGTAAAAGCTGGCTGAGACTGGCATTGGAGCAAAGGTGTGAAGGAGGTGTAAGAGTGAGCTGCAAGGATATTTGGACAGAGTATCTAGGTGAAAGGAACAAGTGCAAAGGTTCTGAGGTGCACTGTGCCTGGTACTTTCAGAGAGCAGAAGGCCAGTGTTGGCCTGCAGGAGAGGGAGTGGAGCATGGGAAAAGATCAGAGTAGATCTGACTGGATAATGGGACTTGTTGACCACTGAGCTCGTTTTGACTTTTACTCCAGCTGTGAAGCCGCTGGAGGGTCCAGAGCAAAGAGAGACGTCCCCTCTTGGTCATGTTTTAAAAGGCTCACCCTGTTGCTATACTGCTGTAGTATGCCTCTGGGACCCAAGCATGGAACTTCGCTAAGAAACCTACCCTCCACCAGGATCACTTAACAAACAAGCAAGCAAACAGTATTGTTTGTTTGCAGTGCTGGTTGTCAAGCCCAGGGCTTCGTACATGCTAGACAAGGGCTGTACCACTGAGCTATGCTCTGCCCCTGGCCCCCAGAAAAACTTATTTGAGAATAACTTTACACATAGGAAAGTAAGAATAAGACAAATAATGCCCATATATCTTTTTGTCAGTATTTTGCCCCAGTTGCTTTGTATTCTGTGTGTACATATATTTTTTATTAGGACTTGTTCTTTCATAATACATAGTTATCACATTCCTCATGAGGGGTTGATACATGTATATAGCACATCTTAATTCCTATTTTTTTTTTAATTATTTTTTTCTTCCCTCCCTCCCACTCCCTCCATGTCTTGGTCCTCTTTCCATATCTAAGAGGTCTGTCTCACTGTTTCCCATTACGTTTTTTTTTGTTTTTTGGTACTGGAACTCAAACTCATGACCTCATACTTTCCAGGCAGGTGCTGTGTCACTGAGCTATCTCCCCAGCTCTATTACCTATCTTTTATTTTGCTATTTATTTTTTATTTTGTGTTTCTCATATAAGAAATGATGCGACATTTAAGCTTATGTGTCTGATTTATTTCACTTAGCATTTTGGTCTCAAGGTGCATCCATTTCCCTACCAGTGATGCAAGTTTATCTTTCTTCAAGGCACGATAGTACTTTATTGAATGCACACACATTTTTAAAAAGGATTCATTTTAAAGTAACGGGTATAATGTGGCTTTTATCTCTATAACCTTGAGTGTATGTTCCATGAGAACAAGGCTATTCTCTTAGGTCACCACAGTGTAGTTATGAACGAATGAATTTAACATTGATACACAATACTTTTATTTGAGCTACTGTTTAATTTGTTTAGTTTCCTGGTTTGTCAAATAACCTAGTACTGTCCTTTACAGCATTTCCTTTTCTTTCTGTATAGGATCTAGACTACCATCATGTATTATGTTTACTTTTCATATCTTTTTAGCCTTCTTTAATCTTTAACCTGGTACATTTACATAGTGTTTCTTTGTCTTCTATGCCTTTGAATTTTTAACAAAATAAACTATTCCTTTTGAAAAATAGAATTAGGTGAGGATTTAGCTCCTGTGGTAGAGCAGCACTCGCATAGGATGTGCAAGGCTCTGGGTTTAATCCCCAACAATCCCCTAAAAAAATTTCTCATTTGGTGTTTATTTTTCATGATGATTGTATTGAAGTTATGCATTGCTGGACTAATATTCTCTAATGGTGTGCCCTCGTCAGAGAATCACAAGAGGCATGATATATCCACCTGCCTGTCTGTGATGACCTTCATTTTGGTACCCTAGTCAAGATGTTATGACTACTACTAAGTGGTTTGTGAGGAGGCATTTTAAGGCCACATTTCTCATCAGAATTTACCTCCTAGATTTATATTGCGCTGGTGATTTTTGCCAGAACCTAAGATCATTTGTTTCTTTCCTTTTTTTTTTTTTGTGATACTCATAATTGAATTCATGTCCTTCACACTAAGGTACATCTGCTTTGAGACAGGCTCTTGCCAAGTTGTGCAGGCAGGACTTGGAGTAGAGATCCTTCTACCTCAGCTCCCAGGGTACTGGGATTGCAGCCGTCTGCCACCATGCCTCTCTAAGGAGGCTGTTCTTAGCAGTTAGTGAGGGAAATAGTCCAATAATTTTTTAAAAATATTAATAAATAAATGAGTTTATTTATATGCATATGATTATGGCTTGTATGTAGACATCTCCCCAAAGCCTTATGCAGTTGTAGCGGGGCTTTTTCAGAGGTGGCTGGATCTAGATGTATAGTGCTTGGATCTAGGGTGTGTAGTTACTGAATCAGTCCACTGGTTGGTTTGGCATAGTTCTGGGTAGGATTAAGGGTATGAGTACTACACCTGCCTTAGGATACGTAGCCTGCATAGTAGATAAGGGACGGAAAGAGGGCAGCTAATAGTCCTGGCTGCCATGGACTATTTTTCCTCAATGGTACCCCTCTGCCATGTGCTACCCTACCCTGGAGCCAGCCAACTGTGGACTGAAATCTCTACAAACTAAGCCAAGTAAACCTTTCCCCTCTTACCTTTGGGTGCTGGGCAACTTGTCTCAGCAATAAGAAAAGTAATTAAGACACGCATGCAACAAAACTCACCACAAGTTCTAAAAAAAGTAAAGTCATATATTTATCACAGTAGTCATGATACAGTACCGTTGCATTAATTAACACCTTCATGACGGGGCCATAATTCCTGTGTCTTGCTGCCAGGTGGCTCTGAACCACCAGTGGTAATGTGTATGACTGTTGATGGGACAGTGATGGGTTTATTTTTCATTGTGATTGTATTAAAGTTATGTAGAGGTTCAAGTGAGTGGGAGCATATTAACTCCATTCAACAGCACTAGTTTTGGGGACTATACACAGTACACTTATTAAAGTTGTAAACCTGTTTACAGGTGAAGGACTCAGTTTCTGAGAAAACAATTGGACTGATGCGAATGCAGTTTTGGAGAAAAACTGTGGAAGATATATACTGTGACAACCCACCACATCAGCCTGTGGCCATTGAACTATGGAAGGTAAAACAAAAACAAAAAGAAAACAGAAAGAAAAAGAAACTGCTGCTTTTAATTTGTAAGAGCCTACTTTTTGGTGGTGTTGGTGGCATCTACCCTGAAAATTATCATCAGCTAATATAATATTCAGATGCATGTTAATTTTGCCAGAGGAATTTACAATCATCCACTGATAATTGGAAGAGGTATTTGGTATGTTTCTTCTTTCCTTTTGTGTGTGTGTGGGGTGTGGAGGTGAGGTTTTTTTTTTTTTTTTTTTTTTTTGAGGTGAGGTTTTAAGGCAGGGCCTTGCTGTATAGTTCAGGCTGGTCTTTGACTCAATATATGGCTCCAGCTTGGCCTCAGATTTGTGATCTACCTGCCTCAAGGTCTGGTGTATTTCTTTATTAAGGGGAAAAAAGGGATTTTAGTATCTTGTGGGTTACTTATGTATTTCCTCATGTTTACTTGTAGAATTTAAATCCTGCACATTTTGATGCAATAGAAGGTAAATTTTCTCTTCTCTCTGCCCAGTAGCTCCTCACACTAGTTTCTGGACTGTAAATCCATACTCAGGACTGTAGAACCGCACAGATTATTGTTTTGTGAAAGGAGACTTGCTCTCAGAATGTTCTACTTACTAATCTAAAACTACTCCCTAGGTTTGCCCATTTGTTGAATTCTGGATGTTAAGAGAATGGGAAGCCATGGACTAGAGCAGTAACGGGAACCGTTTAGGGCTCCCAGTGATACCAGCAGCCCGCTGTGGCAGGCGTGCCAGATTCACACCGCTGGGCTAGAGTATGGTTTGTGTAGCTAGATGTATACAGCGAATGGTTTTATATTGAAGCAGGCGTGTAGAGCCCCCATTCATAAATGACCATGAGTAGTTTAGAAATCTGCTAAACCAGTGGTGGCAAACCTGTGGCATCGGTGTCATCGCCAGCCATTTGTTATAGAAAGCCCCAAAAGGATCACCGTCCCTGCCGGGTAAACCGTGAATGGAGGAAGGGAACTAGGTGTCTTTTGTTACTGATCCATGACCCCATTGTAATGTGATAAGTGCCCAGAGAAGGTTTCTGTGACATGAGCCGCCGAGAGACCTGACAGTGGCACACCTCTTCTCAGGTCTGTCCACCAGCAGAGGCAGGCCTGGTTCTGGGGCCCAGATTGACTCCACAGAGCCCCGGTAAGATGGAAGGCCAGACTCCCTGCCCCCACCCGGGGACTGAGAAGAAAAAGTGGATGGGAAGCTGTGAGTATTAGATTAGTTGTTTACCTCTTCTCACTCCACTTCAGGAAACTTGAGCCAGGTGACTCAGATAGAGAAAGTTTCTCTAAACTCCAGAAACCCCTCCTGCTTATTATTTTTACACAAGCCTGTCTGCAGTGGAGGTTTGTGTTAACACTTGCATCAGAGAGCCTGGCCTTATCCAGGCGTGGTGGTGAGGCCTGTAATCCCAGCACTCGGGAGGCAGAGAGAGCAGGATTGCCTTGAGTTTGAGGCTAATCTGGGCTACATAGTGAGTTTAAGGCCAGCCTGAACTATATAGTGAGACCCTGTGTCGGAAGGAAGGAAGGAAGGAAGGAAGGAAGGAAGGAAGGAAGGAAGAAAGGAAGATAGATCAGTCGATTCTGACCTTTGTCAGGAATGTGGTAGAAGATCAGAGATTCCTTGTGCCAGTTTATCTTTTCTTCGGCTTCTCTTTAAAAACCAGAAGGTACATCTGAATTACAGCATGTTTACATATGTGCTGATTTAGGATTAACAGTTTGTCCAATTTTAATGAGATGTTTATAGTTTTTAGGCAGTTTTGGGGCTCAAACCCAGTGGTGCTCTACCACTGAGCAGCCCTTTTTATTTTGATACTCTGAAGCGGCATCTTGCCAAGTTGCCCACGCTGGCCTTGAACTTGGTATCCTCATGCTTTAGCCTCCCAAGTGGCTCGGAGTATAGGTGCCACTGTGCCTGGCACTGAAGTCAGATTCTGTTACAGAGGGGATGGTGACATTATGCCATCTAAAGAGCACTTTGCTTCTTTTTTTTTTTTTTTAGACAAGGTCTTGCTATGTAGCTCAGGCTGGCTCGAACTCAAGGCAATCCTCCTCCCTCAATCTCTGCAGTGCTAGAATTACAGGCATGTGCTGCCACGCCCGGCTGAGAGCACTTTTCTGCTATAGTGTTTCACTGGTATTTTCAGGATACAAAACAGTTGAGTATAACCCTGCATCCTGCCCGGGTCTCATTAAGTTGCTAAATTGCCCAAGCATGATTCTTCTTCCTCAGTCTCCCAGAGTGCCGGGATTACAGGTGTGCACTGCCACACGAATATTTGTAATTTCTGCATTTTGTGTAGAATTTTCAGTTTTTACGCATATGAATATTAGTTGTTTGATTTTATGTTTTTTTTTTTTTTTTTTTTTTTGGTACCAGGGATTGAACTCATGACCTTGCACTTGCCAGGTAGGCACTTAAGCCACTGAGCTAAATCCCTGGCCCTTGATTTTATGTCTTATAGCCAACATTTTTATTCTACTTGGCTTTATTTTCCAAAATTGATACTTTATTTAGGAGATAATTTAGCTTCTTTTAAGTATTTCTTCTTTTGCCTTGAACTCTAATTTCCTTCAGAAACAGAACCATGTTTTTGCGGGCAAAGAACTGTGCCTGTTAATTGCTTTAGCTGTCAGTAAATACGAGTTTGACTTTTTATTTATTAAATATGTAGTGAGTGCTTTTCCATGTCAGGAACATGCTGCATGGTGTGTTTACAAAGATCAGACCTGCCCGTTCTTCTCAAATAGAAAATAAACCGAGACAGGAAGCTGCAGTGGTGACTGCCTGCTTCCTAGGGCCTGGGGGAAATCCTGCTGGGGTTCCTGCCGAAGGGCAGCAGCGGCGCTGAAGGCGCTTTGGAGCTGGCTGCCCTTTCAGCGTCTGTCAGGTGCCTGCCAGACCAACAGGACTTGGTCTTCCATCCTGAAAGCCACTGTCACATAAATCTGCACTGATGAGTGAGTGTCCATGCCACAGGAGAGTTTATTTGAAATGAAAGCCATCTCTCAGACTTAATATTTCTGAATAGAGGTATATTCTCTTTTTATAACTAGAACAATTACTGACTTCAGTAAATTTAACTTTGGTATAACACATTTGTCTGGTTTCACATTTATATTACAGTTTTCTGTTTTCTCTCCAGTATAGGATCCAATCTAGGGTCAAGAATATAATTGTCATACTGCTTTAGCTTACTTTAATCTGCTCTGACATTGACATTTTAAAGACTATAGCCCCCTGCCATTTTTTTCCCCATCCTTGAAAACTCATTTTGGATTTGTCTAATGTTTTCGCAATATTAGATCTAGGTTATAGATTCTTGGCTGGAATGAGTGATACATCTTTCTCAAAGTGTCCCATTTGGAGGGACACTTTGTTCATCTGGTTTTTTTTTGAATGGATGATTGAACCTAGGGCTTTGTGCATGCTGGGCAAGAACTTTACTACAGTCTTTTAAATTTTTCTTCTGAGACAGTCTTTTTTTTTTTTAATTTTATGTAAAGAGAAAAAACAAAAAAGAAAACAACCAAACAAAACAGAAAAAAAGTAGCAACAATGCAGAATTCCAAAGGCAAAAAAATGAAAGAACCACAATAGCAACAACAAAACAAAAACAAAAACACTAAGAAATCGCCACTTGATAGGTTACATACTGTCATCATTGGAGATGTTCAAGTTACAAAATTAAAGCACACAAAGTAGACATTCAAACAGTGAGACTATTAACAGTTCTGCTCAACAATCCAACAAAAACAGTAATGTGGTCATCTATCTTATACACTTAAATGTACATTCAGTTATATCCTTTAGAGCACTTTCATATATATATATATATATTTTTTTATATATATATATATTTTTTTTTTTTTAATTTTATTTTAAAGGGGGTAAAATTAAAACACAACAGAACAGAACGGGACTTAAGAAAGCATAAATTTCAAAGCTATACAACCAGGGATCTTCACTATCTGTCATATTGTCTCTTGTTTTCTTCCAAATGGTTGTCCATATCTTTGCATATGGGGAGCTCATAATAAATACCATAGCCAATTTTTTCACAAGATGTGTAGTTAACTGGCTCCCACTTGCTAAGGGGGGGGCACGGGACAGGATGACATGAGATGTCTGATTCTCAGCCTGCCCATTGGCAGGATTACAGCTGCCTGCCAGAGAGGGGAGGAGTTCCTTGTTCTCCCAGCACCCCGAGTCAACTGCATGGTGCGGGTCCCAAGGCACCAGGGTCTCTCTCCTTCAGGCCGCCGAAAGTCAGCCACACTCACAGCCACCTCCCAGAGAGGGAAGGAGCTCCTTGTTCTCCCAGCACCCTGAGTCAACCACACAGTGCAGGTCCTGACACACCAGGGTCTCTCTCCTTCAGGTTGCCAAAAGTCTGCTACACTCTCAGCCACCCCCCAGAGAGGGAAGGAGCTCCTTATTCTCCCAGCACCACGAGTCAACCACACGGTGCAGGTCCCGAGGCGCCAGGGTCTGTCCCCTGCAGGCCCCCCAAAGTCCACCATACTCACCTGCTATTTCTTTCTGATGAATTGACCATTCCATTTCCAAAGTTCTGAAATGGCCATCAGACCACAGAAAGAATTCTCTAGGCTCCTATTTGAAACCAGCAGCTACAGCAATCTGCTGGCCTTGCTTCAGGGTCATACTGAGACAGTCTTAAAGTGTTGCCCAGGCTTACTTTGAATTTGTGTTCCTCCTGCATCAGTGTCCTAAGTAGCTGGTGTTCACCATCATGCCTGGACTCTGTCTATCTGTCCTTTACTGGCTTATTGATGTATATAACCCAGTCAAGATGTTTCTGGTTTTCTTATTGTATAATTATACTTGCAACTAATCAGCCACCTTTGCCCTGATACTTTTTTTTTTTTTTTTTTTTTGAGACAGGGTCTTGCTATTACTATGGCCTTGGACTCACTATGTAGCCCAGGCTAGTCTTGAACTCACAATGATCCTGCTGCCTGAACCTCCCAAGTGCTAGTGTTACAAGCGTGTGTCACCATGCCTGGCTTGGGGCCTTGATACTTTAAAGCTATGCAGTTATCCTTCTCTTCATCCAAATTCCTCCCTTTGCTTAGCAGTCATTGATGGTTTTGCATGATTCAGTTTACTATTATAGTTGCAAAATGATAATTTTCCAGCTCAGCACTCCACATGTACCAGTTGGCACCTGGCATTCTCTAAGAATGAGCTTACTCCCGTTAGTTATAAGTCCTTCTGTGGACTTACACATTCTTGTTTTTTTCCCCAGTAGTTTATAATTCATTAGTGTACTTAATCACTTTGATGTTCAGATCATTCCAGATTTGGACAGTTGGGAGCCCCCTTTAAATTGACTCCTAGGTCTTTATGACTTGCCTCCATTTTTTTTAAAGTACTTTTTTGTTTTCTGGCAGTAAGATATCTAGGATTATCTGGAATTTTGCCTTACTCCTTTTTTTTTTCTTTTTCCAGTTAAAGTCTTGCTATGTAGTCCAGGCTGGCCTTGAACTCACTGGGTAATCCACGCTGGCCTGGAACTCATGGTGATCCTCCTGCCTCAGCCTCCTGAGTGCTGGGATTATAGGCATGCACTACTACACCTGGCCCCTTACTTCTTTTGAATCACCTGTTGCCCTGGAGCCCTGATTCCTTTGGGAGGAATAATTTAGAAACCGTGTTCTAGGTGGCCTCTTTCCTGCTAGAATATCCGTACTTTCTAAGGCAACAATTTTCCCTGGAGATTATTTTCAGCTGACTTACTGTTTTATTTTTGGAAAAGTAGTTATTTTTGCTAAGTACACTTTTTTTTGGTACTGGGGATCAAACGCACAACCTCACGCTTGCCAGGCAGGTGCTGTGCTGCTGAGCTGGATCTCCAGCAAGACTCTTACCTTGCTAGTGAAAGGTTCCGTATAATACGTTGGGTACATTGTACAATAGAAAAACTCAAGTGTGTCTTGTTTTTATTTGAAAGTGTGGTTGTTAAATGACCAATAATAATATGGAGGGGGAGACAGTGGGAAAGAATCAGAAATATTATCTTGAATATTTTGAAATATGTTCTAGTAATACTTCTTTTTTCTCTGATACTTAATACAGCCATCTATCTGGGGATGAATTGTTACAAATGTGCCCTTACCTAGTTTTGCATTTGATTTATCTTTTCAGATCTGGAGAAGTTATACTTAGTACTTTGTAAAGACTCCTAGCACTTTTGTTTTTTAGGCTGTCAGGAGACATAATCTGACTAAAAGATGGCTTATGAAAATCATTGATGAACGAGTAAGTTGAAATTGTCCAAGTCTTAAGTGTTTTCTTATTTTTTAACATTTAAATAGTTCTTCAGGGAAGAAATGTTTTAATGTCAAAATTAATATTTTGAAGAAAGGAAATTTAACGAGAACTGTGCTGTTTTACCTGTATTCTGTCCCCAGATGCCATCCCTTTTCCTCTGCTTCGTCACCTCGAGATCATAAGCAAAGACAGACACCTAGGCAGAGGCTTGTGCACAACTACATTGTACTGGTTTGGGTTTTTTATTTTTATTTTTTGTGATATTAGAGACTAAACCCAGGGCCTTCACACTGAGCTGCATCTCTACCTCTTTGTATTTTTTCTTTTTCTAATTAATTGTTTTATTAATCTTTAATAATTACACATATCAATGAGATACAATGTGATATTTTAGCATATGCATAAAACATGAACCAATCAAGCCAAGATAATTAGCAATTCCTTTTTCTTTTCTTTCTCTTTCTTCCTTTCTTTTTCTTTTGACACAGATTTCACTGTGCGGTTCAAGCTGGCCTTAAACTCACTTTGTAGCTGAGGCTGGCCTTAAACTCACGGTGACCCTCCTCTCACCTTATCCTTTTTAAAAATTTATTTTGATTTTCATTAGTACATGTTTGTAGTAATGATAGCATTAGGGAATTAGTGTGTATAACACATCTTAATTCTTTTTACTTCTCTTTGCCTGCATCTCTTTGTATTACTTCCTTTTGCAAAAGAACTCTCTCTGTGTTTCCTATTATTTATATTTTATTTTACTCTTTAAATTATTTGTACTTTTGAATTTCCCATACCTTGTAGTATCTAAGCTTGAGTGTCTCATTTATTTTATTTAACATTATTGTCTCATAATAGCTGCCATGATGAAAGAAGCCTATTTATTCATCAGCAAATGAATAAAGAAAATGTGGATTCACACACAATGGAGTACTATTCTGCTATAGAGAAAGATAAGGGAGACATTTGTAGGAAAATGGGTGAATCTTGAGACAATAACTTCAAGAAAAATTACATAGGAAGTAACCTAACCAAGGAAGTGAAAGACTTGGGTAACAAAAACTACAGGAGAGTACTCTGAAAAAGGATGTCGAAGAAGGCAGCTGAGACATCCCCTGTTCTTGGCTAGGGAGAACAGTGTGGTGAAAATGGCCATACTACCCAAACTGATAAATAGATTAATATAAGCCCAATCAAAATACCATCAGCATTCCTCACAGGACTAGAAGTAACAGCCATAAAATTTGTATGGGATCATAAAATACATATAGCAAAAGCAATCCTGGGTAACAAGTGTAAGGCAGGGAGCATCACAATCCTGGATTTAAAATTATATTATAAAACCATGGTGACAAAAACAATATGGTACTGCCAGACAAACAGTCATGTGGATCAATGGAACAAAGTAGAAGATGCAGAAATGTACCCTAGGTATGTTCAGCCATTAGTAAATGGACAAAAGAGCCAAAACCATATGCTAGAAGAAACATGCACTCATAACAAATGGTACTAGGAAACCTAGCTGTACATGTGCAGAAGACTGGAGCTAGACCCATATTTCTCACCATGTACCACAGTAAAGTCAAAATGCATTAAAAAAAAAAAAACCCTAAACATTAAAACAGAGCCTGACCGGGCGTGGTGGCACACACCTGTAATCCCAGCACTCAGGAGACAGACAGGAGGATCACCATGAATTGTAGGCTAGCCTGGGCTACATAGAACCTGTCTCCAAAACCCAAAAAGTAAATCAGAAACAATCTACTGGAAGATACAATAGATAAAAATCTTAAGAGGCATTGGCATAGAGAAGAATCAACAAAGGGATTATGTCAAATTAAAAAGCTTCTTCACAGCAAAAGAAATATCTAGTGGAGTGAAGAAATATCTGCAGAATGGAGAAATATTTTTGCCAGCTGTTTTTCAAGCAGAGGACTAATATCTAGAATAAAGAACTCTAAAAATTAGACCCCTTTTTCAAAATTTATTTATTGAATTTCAGGATAGAGTCTTAATGAATTATCTGGGTAAGGCTTGAATGTATGATACTTCTGCCTCAGTATTCCAGAGTACTGGAATTACAGGTGTATGCCACCATGCCTGGATAGTTTTGGGGTATTTCTTTGTTTTTGAGAAAGGGTCTTGCTCTGTAGTTCAGGCTGGCCTTGAACTCACAGTCACCTTCCTGCCTCAGCCTCCTAAGTGCTGGGACTTCAGGCAGGCACCACCATGGCTGACATAGTTGAGATTTTTTTAAATGGAAATTTTATACTTATACAAAAGTTGAGAGAATAATGTATTTTCGTGTATTGTGTCACGCAGTTTTAATCTTGCTTCATGTATATTCTAACTTCTCACTGACCCCCAGTGAATTATCTTAAAGTAAAACTCAGAGTATCATTTGACCTGCAAATGCATGTGTCTTAGGAAGATAGACTTTTCAGAAACATAGCCACAATACAATTATCATACCTTAAAAAGCTACTTGTAATTCCTTAATACTACCAAATACTATCACATACCTTCAGGTTCACCCAAAACAGTAGAGGGAATGAAGAAAGTGTGACAATTCTAGTGAATGGAATGCTGTATTAAATTCTTAGAACTGAGTTCTGGGTCCAGTCAAGCCCATTAATTGCTTTGTGGCCTGGCTTCACTTGTCTTTTTATTTTATTTATTTTTTATTTACTTTGCAGTATAAAGGATGGAACCTAGGACCTTCACACTAGCTATATAGCTACATCCCCACCCCTTTTTATTTTTGATTTTGAGACAGGTCTCACTAAGTTGCTTACGCTGGGTTTGAACTTGGCTAGCATCCTGCCGCAGCCTGTCAGGGTGCTGGCATTGTATGTGCTACCACGTCGAGCTTTGGTGTTACTTTATCTTATTTCATGCAGTAATAAACCAATATGGTAAGTGATACTTTTTTTGGAAGGGAGGGTTGAGGCAGTCTGATTACATAGTCCAGGCTGGTCTTAGGCTCATTATGGAGCCAAGGTTGGCCTCCAACTTGCAATCTTCCTGCTTCAACCTCCTGAATGCTAAGGTTACAGGTGTGCACCACCATTCTTGGCTGGTATTTTTATTCTTATTTAGTTCTTTAGGAAAAAGCATGTTTTCTTTATAAAATACTGATATTCAACAAACTTTCTTTGTATTTTCTTTTACTATAGGAAAGAAATTTGGATGACAAAGCATATCGTAATATCCAGGAACTTGAAAATTATGCTGAAAACACACAGAGCTCTCTCCTGTATTTAACACTGGAAATATTGGGTAAGTTATGTTTCTATTTCGTATTTCGCTTTTCAAATAAAAAAGTACCTTTTAGATTTCCCTCCTAATTTTGACAGTCTGAACAGATTAGCACTGGAATTTGCCTTTGTGCTATAAATAAAGGAATACTTAAAAAGGAGACTCTGTATCTATATCTTCCTTTATCTGTGGCTATAAAGATAGGCACATTCCAAATACAGTCCTCAAGCTGTCACAGAAGTACTCTAGCTATTCATGGAAAAGCTCTAGTCAATCAGACAGCCTTATTTATTTATTTTTTGTTACTGTATCTACAAGTTGAAAGTCTCTTACTCTGACTCTTCCTTTTCTGTTAGTGACACTTCTTCATGTAAAAGGAAAGTAGAAAAATAAAACTGCATTTATAAAGGCTTTTATGAAATTTTTCTCTCTTCTCATCTTAAAAACATTTTAACTGGGAGCGGTGGCTCAGAGCTTTAATTCCAGCCACTCAGGAGGCTGAGGCAGCAGGGTTGCAAGTTCGAGTCAGCCTGGGCAGCTAAGCAAGATCCCATCTCGACATAAAGAGTGAGGGGATGTAGCTCAGTGGCAGCCTGTCCGTGTGCTCAGTCCTCGATGGTACTTTCCCTCCTCTGACTGGTCCAAGTTTATGGTGTCTTATTTTAATAAAGAAAACATTTTGGACAAGGACAGTACTGTCTCATTGGAAGCAGGTGGAATATCCTTATGTCACCCTGAAATACAGGTCCCCGTCTAACTTCCTGAACTCTGCTGCCTGCACTTTAGAGGACACATTGGCCATCAGTTTACCATCGTAAAGAAAGGAAGAAGCAGAGAGCAGAGTGCACTGAAGTGAGCTGGTGTGGGAATTGCACAGTGGAGAAGAAATAGAAGGCTTGTGATTATTTTCCATGATAGCTGATTCAGATTCGAAGTGTATTCTTAGTGTGCTGGTATTTGAGGAAAACATGATTCAGATCCTTGCTAGTAGGAAAATGATCACTTTTCCTTGGAGCCCAGTTTTTTCCACACAAACCCTGTTTTTCAGAAATAAACACCTACTTTTATGTCATTAGGTGATTTTTCTGTGCTGCCTTGATTTACATACTAAAGAGAACAGAGCAGCCTTGTGTAACTTCTGAACCGTAGGTATAAAGGATCTCCATGCAGATCACGCCGCAAGTCACATAGGAAAAGCACAAGGCATTGTCACTTGCTTGAGAGCAACGCCCTATCATGGTGGCAGAAGAAAAGTGTTCCTTCCCATGGATATTTGTATGCTGGTAAGGCTGCAGTTTGTGACTTCTCAGAATTCATCCCAGGAATATGGGAAGTTATTTCTTAGTTCTTTGCTTAGTCTGTTCCAGTAACTGCTTTGACAGGAATGTTTGCTGCTTCCTGCAAATGTTCTTCCTCCTTTTGTGATAGTTATCCAGTCAGACTTTTATCTGTCAGGGCCTGATATAGTGGTACACGTTTGTAACCCCAGCTACCAGGAGGCTGAGACCGGAAGATCATGAGTTTGAGGCTGTCCCAAGATGAAAAATGAAAAGAGCTGGGGATGTAGCTTTGTGACAGAGTGCTGCATGGGTTTGATCCATAGTACTAAAAAATATATTTTATGTTAGGTCTCTGGAGAAGCTGAGTAAGAAGGTCCAGGAAACCTCATCTGATGCAGCTTTACCTTGATGCCTTGCTTTCTTCTGAGCAATCTCAGAACTTATTCCCAGGGTTCATCTTGGCCTGTCCTAGTTTTATTGGAGGAAATAATCCACTGGGGGTTGAACCAAGGCTTTTGCATTGAGCTATATCCCCCCTTCCCACATTTTGAGTTAAGTTGATAAATTTAGCCCAATCTGGGCTTGAATTTGTGATTGTCCTGCCTCAGCTTCCCACAGTGCTGGGATTACAGGCATGTATCACACACCTAGCTTAAAATCTTCTTAGAACTTTCACTTTCTGTATGAGATTCTTTAAACTTAGAATTCTGTGTTTGTTGCCTTTTCTAGTTTTGTTTTACCTACAGCTGTGACTGATTTACATCTTGTTGCATATTCTAGGTGTGAACCTGTGTCTTTTTCCTCTCGCTGTACACACATGCACTCACATGTTAAAAAAAGGCATTGTACGTTCGTACTGTTCTGTCTATACAGTACCTGTTTTCTTGTGCTGTGTTAATTTTAAGTGTGCTTGTAGAGTCTTAACATGATGTGTATTTTCCCACCCAGCATGGTGTCTCACAAGAGGACTTTCTGAGGAGGAACCAAGATAAAAATGTGAGAGATGTGATATACGACATTGCCAGCCAGGCACACTTGCACTTAAAGCATGTAAGTAGCCGCTTTTGCCCGGTCACTTAGGAAATGACTGTTTCTAGATGTGGCCATATGGTACTGTTGCCTTGGCAGTCTCTATTTCTTTTGGCATTGCATTTCCGGAGGGTTTATCTCGGGAACTTACAAACTTCTCCCACTTTAGAACCTCTCCCACTCCCTCCCTATGCAGGTGCATGTGCCCATTGTTGGTCATCACGCCTGGGCTGTCTTAGGTGGGCTGCTCTGCTGGTGCCCGGGGTCCGCCGCCTCACCAGGGCTGCTCCCATCCCCTCCCGTTTCTGGGACCTGCGTCCTAGCTGGTGCTTTCCGCTGCCTGTTTGGGAGCTCACCCCTTTGTTCTTCTGCCCTGCTCTTGCCTTCCACATTCACAGGCAGCCTGTGGACCCTAAAGTTTCTTACTTTTCTCTCACAGTTAAGCTGGTTGAATAAGTGGTCTGCACTCATAATCACCTCAAAGTCCTCCCCATCCTGGTACAGCTCACCTTGTTTTAACTTGGTTCTGTTCTGCCTGCTATAATGGTCGCTAGTAAACAATCTCCTTTTTGCTAAATTAGTGCTTTTGAGACAGGATTTCACTCTGTATTCCGCACTGGTATTTTTTTGTTTGTTTGTTTGTTTTTTGTACCGGGGATCAAACTCATGACCTCACACTTGCCAGGCAAGCACTTGTGCTGCTGAGCTAAATCCCCGGCTCTTCCACACTGGTCCTAAACTCACTCAGGCTGGCTTTGAACTCAACAGTCTACCTGCTTCCACCTCTTGAGTGCGGGATTCCAGGTATACAGGTGACATCAGTGTTGCACAGTAGGAAACTGCCAGCACTATTGAGACAAGCGAGTTTGAGGGTTGGGAGGTCCTTAGTACAGGGAAAAGTATGATTTAGAGAGTAGATGTTTGTGTGTTTACACAACTGAAGCAAAATCAATGAGCCTTGATAACAGATTGCATCGTGGCAGATCAGGAAGAGGGGAAGCCGAAGATTGCACAAAGAATTCAGATGATGATGGTGCCATTCCGAGAGGGAATGTAAAAGCGGTGGTGTGCTTGATGCTGATCTTTAGACATTGGGCTGGCTGCTGGACGTGATGTACTTGAATCTGAGGGCATCAGAGGTCATTTTGCAAGATGGGCTAATGAGGCCATGGAAAGAGGAGATTTGGGAGTCACACACAAACAGCTGAAAGTAGACGGAGAACCTCCTTGAGCTTGCTCAAGGAAAACATACGCCTTGGCAAGAGAACCAGGGACGGGACCTTGAAGGGCACCTCCACTTACCAGTATCAGGAGAAAAGGCCATTTCTTAGGAAGGAAACTGAGTTAATATCTTAAAAACCAAGAGAAGAAGGGAATAGCAAAGTTTTACATGCTGCAGAGAGATTGAAGAGAAAAAAAAAGACTGTGGTAACTAGTGAATGGTAGATGATCTTAGAGCAAGTTTAGTAGTCTGTGGTGGGTAAAGCCAGGTGCAGAGTCAGGAAGGGGAGGTAGTATGTACTCTTCCGTTACAAGGGGTGGAATAAAGACACAGGACAAGAATGAGCCTGGCAAGTGCAGGGTAGTGGGCATCAGCCTCAGTGTACCACGGGTTCAGAGCCCAGACTAGCACGGGGTTGGGTGGGACAGATGAGATTAGAGGAGGGTCTTTCAATCCCATGATCTGCCAGGGAGTTAGAGAAAGTGAAAATGAAGTAATAATGTAAGGACATTACTTAGCTTGTCAGTGTGGAACAGTTAAAGATTTAAAGCACAGAGGCAGAAAGATCCCTCAAGACGATCTTCTGAGATCTAAACAAGAGATCCTGCCAGTCTCAACTAGGGCGGTGCTAGGACTTGTTAATGCAAGTATCTCTTCATTTACCTCTTATTACAGAGTTATTTGAGATGTTGTAAGGTTGTTGCAAAATACCAACGCCAATCCATAAAAGGAACAGAGTTTTTAATATTGTACAGTAGTTACTTTTTCCTGAGTCATTTCTGCTTTGGAAACTAATGCAGGAGATGAGCTGTTTTCTTGCTTTGGAGAGAGGCCATAGTCACATTGTTCAACTGCTGTTGTTCCCTTTCAGAGGAACAGTGTTTATCTGCAGACATGTTTCAAACTAGTTTCCTTTTCTTTTCCTTTTTAGGCGAGGTCCTTCCACAAAAGTGTTCCTGTGAAAGCATTTCCTGCCTTTCTTCAGACGGTAAGTACTTTAGCAGAGAAGGCTAAAGTAATTAGTGAAGCAGATGTGTCTAATCTCTTCCTATATTTATGAAGTCCCCAGTACAGTTCTTTCATTTGGAATCTTTGGTTTTGTTTTCTCTCTTATGGTGAGGTTTATTCGTTTGTTAGTTACATGATACTTTCAGCGACCGTCACATGTGTTTCCCAGAGGTTGGTGAGTGGAGTTGACATTTCATTCACTCTGCAGCCAGATTGTAGTGGTTGAGTTTGCTTTGTCTCATACTTGCCATAGCACCCTCAGTTTGCCCACAGATAAAATGGGAATAAAAGGAGAAAGTATTGGGGTTGAGGATTTAGCTCAGAGGTGTAAGTGCCTGCCTGGCAAGCAAGAGGTCATGAGTTCAGTCCCCAGGACCAAAAAAAAAAAAAAAAAAGGAGAAAATACCTCAAGTACCTCATAGGATTATTAGGTTACTTAGTGCCAAAGAAGTATTTCTTTTAGTTCTCTTAGTTTTTTTTTTTCCCCCCTGTAGTGATGTCACCATATTTTAGCACTGGATCCAGAAAGTAGATTGCAGAACCACACTGAGCTGGCTGTGCTGGAATAACCTAGAAATCTTTTTAAAAACAGATCTCTCATGCCTTCTTACTAAGTAAGATTCTTGGGATTGAGGAGAGCGATTCTTAGGAGATCTTTGATTTTAAAAAAGTTTAAAAAAAATTCTCATGAAATAGTGATGTATAGCCACTTTAGGAAACTATTTTCTAAAATATATAGAGAAATTATGAGAAGTTTCTATTTATGTCTTCTAGGGCACACATATTTTTTCTTTTTTTTTTTTTTTTTCTTTTTATGGTACCAGGGATTGAACTCACAACCTGACGCTTGCCGGGCAAGCACTTATACCACTGAGCTAAATCCCTAGCTCTGTTTTTCCATATTGTGCATAGGTGTAGTGCCTTCATTTCACCACAGCATATTTTATCTTATGAACAATTTTTTTGTTGTTGAAGAATTTCTGGGTTGTATCCAAGACTTTTACTAATATAAAACAAAGCAGCAGTGTGTTTTCATGTACATACTTTATTTCCCATTGTACATGCACCACAATTAGGATTTCATTTTTTTCATTTTAAAGAGGAAAAAAACCAATAAAAACAGTGATACAGAATTTCAAGACAAGCTAATAGGGCATTAACAATGGTTAATATATTACATATTGTTATCTTCAGAGTTGTTGCTCAGATTACAACTGGGATTTTAGAAAATAGCTTGTTTTTGTGCATGCTTATACCCCTATAAGTGTATAAAAAATCTGTAAGAAAGAGCAGTACTTTATTCCTATCTGTATGTTAAGGAATCCGCGGGCCTAAGCCCTTTGATCTGCACCCAGGCTCTGTGCTGCTGAGCTCTAGGGGGCGCTATGCACATGGGCTGAGAAGAGTGTTGCTTCAGGGTTGCAAAGTGCAAAATTAAGTCACTTCCCTGCTTAATAAAAAATCTATTACAATAAAATAAAAATTTATAAATTAATAAAAACATTACAGAAAAAAACAAAAAGAGAGAGTACTGTGGTGTTTTCCATCTTGCCTCTACCCTGTAAAAACTTTGTCACATTTATGGGGTGACATTTATAGCGACCTGCGATTATTCTCCCTGATTAGAAATCATGCTTTCTAGAAGGAACACACAGACCCATTAAACTTTCCACAAAGTAATTTTTAAAAAGACAACTTGAACTCCCTCATGGAATACTGCATTTGTGGTGGGAAGAATGTTTTCTTTTCCATGATTAAAACATGTTTTTTGGTTCTTTTTTTGCTGCTGGGGATCGAATCCAGGTCCTCACATATGCTGATCATGTGCTCCACCAACAAGTACACCCCCAGCTGGAACATCTCATTTCTGTTTCACAGACTCTAGTTACAAAACCTTACACCTTGGCCAGAATATTATATATGATATTAGAAGAGGCTTGGTATTTCTAGCTATAGCTTTGTGATACTTTTGTTGGTCTAATAGAAACTTCTTGGGAGGTTTATTTTGTCTCCCTTTTTGAATCTCATTCAAATTTTTACCGTGTAAAATGCCATCTCAAGAAAGTAAAATAGCCTTAATACTGGTAATTTTTGTTCAGTTTGTTAGGAAGACTTGATAATTTTATGATCTAGTAACTATTGTTCTCTTTCTCTTTTTTTTTTTTTAGGTTTCCTTAGAGGATTATTTAAAGAGACTCCAACGAGTGGATTTTGATATATTCCACCCATCTTTAGCACAGAGGAATACATTACTTCCTTTATCTTTGTATATTCAGTCATGGAGGAAAAGATACTAAAATAACTTCTGGGTACTGATGTTACTTTACTTTCAATTTATTTATTTATGAAAGTATACTAGTTAGGGTTTTTGTTTAGAAACAACAGGCGCTGCGTCCATTTCCTGAAGGATTTCTTGGGTGTGTGTTGCGCAGCTCACAGAAGTGGTGTGGATTTGCTCGGGACTAGGGACCCTACTGACACCCTGCCGTCAGGCACCACAAGCCCAGGCAGTGGTTCCTGCGCCATCTCTGGGAATTCAGAGCCCCTGGGAGGGAGACGAAGTGTCATCCTCTCTCCCTCACTTACCCTTGAGAAGGGAAAGGGAAAGCCAGCCAGCTTAGCCCTAGGATTTACAGCCCAAACTCACATGTTCGGGATAGCTGGAGAATGCATTTATTTAGGAATCATGAGGAATGAACTCAGCCCTTGAGGAGTATCAGTCGCTGTATTGAGGGCTGTAGACCGCTAACATTTAATCTTTACAACCTTGTGTGAAAATTTACCCATGACGATAAAACAAGATACGGCAGCTGCTAGAAAGAGCTGGAGCCCTAATTTGATTTTAGGTCTGACTAGTCCAGAATCTTTTACTTTCTTGTTAATCCCACCGCTTTAGTCTGTTATGCGACATTTTCATGATCATGAATAAAAGTGCTTCAACAAAATGTGTATTTGTATTGTAATTTTAATTAACAGCATTGAACATCCATTAAGGGGGTATACATTTTTTAAAAGTAGTATACATTGAACTTCCCAGTGATAAGCACTGCCATATATATATGAGATATGTGTATTACTTGATCTTCTTAAAAATCCTATGAAATGAAGCTATCTTTTGGTAATTGAAATTTCAAATTATAAAATGGATATCAATTGGGAAAAATTTAAATTATTTACATTGAAAAAAAAATTTACATTGCTAGTAATCAGTAATTTTTTTTTTTTTGTGCCAGTAATTGAACTCAGGACCTTGTGTACCAGGCAGGTACTTGTGCCACTGAGCTACATCCCCAGCCCTAACGGATAAATTTTGAATCTGTATGTGTCTCTCCTTAAGGCCAAGAGCCACAGTTTCCTTTTTTCCTGCATTTTTAATGCTCTTGCTTCCTACCCTCTACTACATCTCCAGTGTATTTGTCTCATTTCTCTGAAGTCTTTGGCTCCAGGTATGAATTAGTGTCTACTTAAGCTATGAGTTCATAATAGCTTCAACTATTACCATTTTGCAAATTGAAACAGCTTTTCAAAGCTTGTCATCCCTTGGTGCTCAGGATAGGTTTCCGATGTAGACATTAGGAAGTGTTTATTTAGTCATTTTGTGTTTATTTAGTCATTTTGAGACAGGGTCTCACTATGTTATTCAGGCTAGCTTTGAGCTCGCTTTGTAGCCCAGGCTGGTCTGGAATTTGCAACAGTCCTCCTGCCTCAGACTTCCGAGTGCTGGGATTAGAGACATGTACCACCACGGCCAGCTTTAATGTTTAATTGAACAAATGTACAATGTGGTTGTGCATATCAGCATACTTTCAGTTGTTGCTGAAAGAACATCCTCTCGTTCAATTCTATGGCTTTAGAGAGTCTTTTAGCTTGTCTTCAAAGGCAAGTGCAAGGAAATGGGACATGTTTTCTCTTGGGAGTCTAAGTGACCTAGGCTTGAAGAGTCTTTGTTAGCATTGTCTGCCAGTCTTCCCAGGTTAAATTGGGCAGTAATCAGTTGCTAAACATCTTGGTTCCTGTCTCAGGGTGGTGAAACCCAAAGGCTTAAACACTCAGCTGGATTCCTGGATTCTTTATTGGCTCAGAAGCCAACTTAAGTAATTTCGAAATACTTTCTAAGCCAGTTTAGATTTGATGGCTTAGAGATTTGCATGAACTAAATTTACCAAACTCCTAGAGAAAAAAATGTAATCTTAGTCAATGGCATTCTTACTCCCTAAGATGGTGACAACATTTTTTATTTTTCTCAAATCTCTAGGTTTTTTTATTAGTATTTTAAAGGCATCAGATACAATTTAAAACTATTTTAGATGCATCTTGATAATGCATTTGTAGGGAGCAACCAGTAACATATTAAGTACAAAATACACAGGTCAATCTAAATGTGGGTAAAATTGCCTATCATTAAGAAATAAGTTTGGAGTGTTATGCTTTTTGGAGTGTCATGCTTAATCATTGGCAGTGGTACATGATAGGCAAACACACTAATAGTTATATACCCAGCCCCTCCCCCTCCCCTTTATGGTATTGTTTTAGTAGTATATGTGATGCGTAATAATTACATTCATCATGGACTTAGTCCCTTTCCCCCGCCTTTTTTTTTTGTTTTGTTTTGTTTTGTTTTGTTTTTTGGTACTGGGAGTCAAACTCAGGGCCGTGTGCTTGCCAGGCAGGTGCTGGGCTGCTCAGCTACATCTCTGGCCCATGGACCGCCCTTTCAAATTTTATTTTGAGACACGGTCTCACTGACTTGCCCAGGGTGACATCAAACTTGCTATCCTTCTGCCTCGGTCTCTCAAGTAGTTGGGATTATAGGCGTGTGCCTCCTTGCCTACCATGAGTAGTTCTTAATCATTGGCAGTGTTCTTTCTCTGTGGTAACACCTACTGAACATGAATTTGGACAGGTGGTGTACTTTGTCCTTTCTCGTGTTTTTATCTTCACAGTGAAGTAAGTCTTTATCTTCCAACTAATGAAACTATCTCAGATACTGAGTTCAAGGTCACATAGCCATTAGTACCAGAGCAGGATGCCAGACCCACATGACTTCAACGTCAAAGCCCAAAGCACATTATTTTTACCATTCTTGAGACTTGTAAAAAAAAAAAACCTGCCAAGTATAGAAGCTCAAGGGCATGACATTTTTTACTACATGAATTTCAGGTACAGATTAGGTTAAAAAGTAATTACTACATAAATGCCAAGCACAAATTAGGTGAGAGAGAAATAGACAGCTAAAATAGGTCTCAGGAGTTGGCTCCTGGGTCTACACAGGAGGGGTCCGTCACAGCCTCAGAGGTCACAGAAGCTTTCCCAGAGGAGGCAGCATGTGAGTGTGCTGGGAAGGCTGGGTAGGAGCCAGGCCTTGGAGAGAGTGTCGACGTTCCTGTGGGGAGGTCCTGGCCAAAGGGGCAGAGTATACAAAGGCCAGGGTGCAGAAGGGCTGGTCTGTGTTAAGACTCTTATTTTGTGTGGCTTTAAAAAGAACAGAATGTAATGTCCAGCGTTCTTAGGAAAGCTTGCGAATACAAAATAGCCACATCCTTTGGTCTAGTAAAACACTTTGAATTAAGATCAAACACTTGCGAGTTCATATTTTGCCCATTTCAGCAAATCCTTAAGTGCCCTTGCATTTGTTTTGGGTCATACAAATTGGATTTCTCTGAAGACACTGGCCTAATTGCTTGTCCAGAAAGATCCACAGAGTTGTAAACATTATGCAGACGGTTATTGAAAGTAAAACAAAACAAAACAAAACATTATCCCACTGTTTGTTCCTGTAAGGAGAATAGAGCAAGAAACCACACACACCCAGAACTGGCAAGGGTACTGGAAATGGGTCAAAAGAAGGAGAGAGGAAATGAAGGGTGAGTACATTAGAATAATGTGGGCAATCTACCTACTTTTTCCTTTAGTGAACATACATTTCTTGGATAACTGAAAAATTATTTCTTGAAAATTAGGATCCTTCAAATGAGAAAAATGGTGATAGATAGGGAATGTGACTATATTTATAAAACAATGAAAAGCTAGGAGGGCCTGAATTTTCTCATACATGCCAGTTAAAAAGAGTTTGTTCAACAGCAAAAAGAAATAGTAACACAATAGATTATTAAGTATGTGACATTGTTTAGTATAAGCTGAGAAGAAATTTAAAAGAGTTTAGATACAGAGCAATAGAGTACAGTGATATAAAACCCTGCATTTAAGAGTGTGAATTCCAGAGGAGACTGACCAGCTGGTTCAATCCTGGCGGTGCCTTCCTGACTACTGTGTAACCTCAGCAAGTTTGTAAAATACACAAAATATGTCAACTTCAATGTTGGGCAGCAATAAAGGCAGTAAGACATGTAAAGCAGTTAGAATAATAACCTACGTATAAGGGGCTGGGGATTTAGCTCAGCAGGCATGAGTGCCTGCCTTGCAAGTGCGCGGTCGTGAGTTTGATCCCCAGTACCGATAAAAAAAAAAAAAAAACTATGTATAGTAAATAACAAATATTATATAACATTCCTAAATAGAAGTCACAGCCTGACACCCTAAACCAAATTAGGCCCGCAGGCTTACTTTATTTTGCAGTCATAGATTTGAGAAGAAACTGAACGCCTTGAGACAGGACACGTTCTCTCCAGTGGCTGCTGGTCCTCACGTGAACTCTTACCTCACACCCAGCCCAATTCAGACATTCATATTCCTTGATCCGCTGGGTAATGCCAGTGGCTAACGAGCACTGTGGGTGGATAGTGAGTGAAGCGCAGCTTGAGGCTGGCTTCAGGAAGCACAGCTCTGCTGTCTCCCAAAATGCTCCTGTGTTTTAACTACCGTTTGCACCTTTCTCCCACACTCAGCCACATTTGCTTGATTGCAAGACAGAATCCCCAGAACTTACGATAGATCTGATGGTGCTCCAGCATCCTTGGTGGCCTGGATGAATGTGCTACGGCACATAATGGGGATGCAGCCCCAGAATACGTGCACGGAGACTGAGCCTAATAGGCGAAGGGTGAACCGGAAGTGTGTGTCCACGATGTGATAGCTGGGGAAGGCATATGGCAACCACGAGGGTAATTCGTTGGGTACATCTGGAGGCAGGACATGGGGAAGGAAGAGAAAGGCTGGAGAGAGAAACCATAGATCACCTTTAAGGTGTTTATATAAGGTAAGTATTTCTTAGATGGCTCATAACATGTATTTGTGTATGTACTCATAGATGTTATTTATATTATTTCAAGTGTAATTGTGTATTTGAACCAGTAAAGCCATTTGAATCAGATAGGAGATACGATGTCATTATTGTTATTTGGGAAGTGTGGGTAGACTTTTTATTTCTCTGCATGAATACTGTTTTCTTTTTCTCATTAAACAAGCTTGCCTTGGTATACTGTGTTTTCCCTTTTATTTTGAATCATGATTAATCTTCCTGGCTACTTAGTTACATAATAATATCCTGTGTGTTTTAACATAGTCCTACATGGTAAATTTCTCAGCAGGTAAGTTCAAGAGCTTTCAAAACCACAAGATTTCTTATGGGTGCCATAAAGACCCTATAGGAATCCAGCGCGAATGACTTGAGAAGCTACTTCACTGTATTCTATGTATTTTTCTTTCTTGCTGCAGTTGTTTTATGGTAGTTTTCTGATTTGATTCATAAGTTGAGACATTTGTCGTTAACATAAAGACAATGCCTCTACCCTTTTCTTGTAAGCTATTCAGTGTTTGTTAGAAATAGATCCGTTGAAGGCTTGCTTTGGGGGAGTATATAATATACTCTTTACTATTTTAAAATAATGTATTTTTCTTCATGAGGAGCTCACATTGCAGGAATCTTGAGGGGAAAACGCAAAGGTGTAGAGGATAATTATTTTACAATCACATATAATTTCATCAGGAGGGAGATATCTGCCATTAACATTTGTGTAATATCACACAACAGCGCTATTCGATGCATTGTTTCTAATGGGCATTGTAGCTTCAGGATACACTGTAAAAAAGGATACTTTAGAAACATCTACTTAATATTTTTATCCTATAGAAGATCATTTTAATTTACTGGGGATATGTTCTCTCTCTCATTTTGCAGTTATGATCCAGATGTATGATCCTGTAATGGCTCCAGCCAACTGAAGTTGGCCTTTCCCTTAGTTACCAAATAAAGTGTTTACTCGCTCCTGTGATGTTCTCTGGAGAGGCGGTGTAGCCTGTGGCGGTATTTACAGGAAGTTCTAGGGTGGAGTGGAACACAGCACAAGCTTTATTACTTACTCTGCCACTGCTCAGGATAATTTCATTTGCCTCCGTATGGATGAGTGTGAGCATCTTTTTATATGTTTAAAAGCCATTTGTTTATCCACTGATTTTAATTCTTTGTCTACTTCAAGATCATAAAACAGACTTTCTTCCTACAGTTTCTTTTAATACTTCTGTGTTTGTATTTTCTTGCATTTAAGTCCACGTGGAGTTAGTTTGAAGCAAGGTGTAAGGGTGGATTCTCAGGTATAAGGTGTGGTTCTCAGGGGAGCCAAGGTGATAAGATTTGGAAAGCCGAGCATATATTCAGTCTCCTTGTGTATTTGAATCTGAAAGGTATTTTAATAAACTAGAGGAGATTCCTTTTTAAAGGAATTTTCTCTTAAATCCTTTTTTACTAAAGATACTTTAGGGAAAAATGCTTTTTAAGGAGTAGTCCCTCTCTTTTCACTTTTAGAAGCCTGTTTTATTTTTTTAATTACTCTGTCAAAAATAGGCTAGTGTAGAGCCCCGAGAAATAAAATTTCAGTCTCGTAGCTTTTACTGTTTTTTATTAGAACTTGAAAAACAAAACATATTTTCTCTTTCTCTCTCCCTCCTTCCCTCTTCAAAAAGGCAGAAGAGGGGAAGAGGGTCACTAGAGGCCTTTGTAAATCACACTGTGAGCCCATATCCCTGAGCAAAAAAAATGACATTACACAGCTTTAAATCACCTTGAGTGTCTGTTTTGGTTTTATTCTCTCATGTTGAAGCAAGGCTTTTTTAAAGTTCTGGGCACTAAACCCGGGGAGCAATAGCTACCTCCCAAGTCCTTTCTAATTTTATCTGGAGACAAGTTCTTGCTAAATTGCCCAGGCCAGGTTCAAACTTGGGATCCTCCTGCTTCAGCTTCCCCAGTAGCTGGGATTACAGGTGTATACCCCTGTGCCTACCTAAAATATTCCTTGTTAGTCCTGGTGCCACTGTGGCTAGCTTAACAACAACAACAACAAAGAGCAAGCTTTTGAGTTGGTTGACCTGACGGGTTAGCTCCAATGTGTGCCATAGAGAAGTAGTGTGCTGGGCTCAACCAAAGAATATGAGGAAAGCTAATAACTTAGCTCCTCCTAAATTAATGCTCATTTAAGTAAATTTTCAAGATTCATTTTTGTGGCTGGAGCTACTGCCTGTCAGGGAGGACTGTTCCCTACACAAGATCCTGTTCTCCCAAGCCTGGTCGGTCTTCAGCTTCCGTCTTAGCTGGCTCCTGACACTGGAGCGTCTCGCAGAAGAAAGAAGGACAGAGTCCAGCTTCCCCATGGGCCTCTGATGGTACTGTGGGAGGGGATCTTGGTTCTGCTGGGCCTCACTCTGGCCAGGAAAGCAAGGGGCGCCTGTGACCACTCCCCATGGGGTCTCTCAGTGGTGCGGGCAGTGGTCAAAGTTCAGATGTGACTGGGTCTCCTCTGACCCCACCCAGCAGGAAGGGGACTGCACTGGTGCCATGGGGCCATCAGCTGAGATGAAGCCCTGGTTCCCTGTGGCCTTCTCTGAGGTCACACCAGTGGAGGTGGAGCCCTTGCTAAGGCTGATGGAGGAGGAAGCTGGGCTCCCACTCCTCCTTGGCTGGTATGGCTGGGATGGGCCGCAGTTGTACCTGGTCACTGTCGAAAAGACTTTTTAAATTTTTTGGTCTTGTTAGGCTGCACTGCCTAGTCCTTCGGCACTGTGTCTTAGGCAGCTAGGTGTTGCTGTAACAAAATATCCTCAGCTGCCTGCTATGTAAGAAAAGTTTCCTTGGTTCATCATGCTGGTGGCTGGAGAGTTACAAAGTCAAGTTACAAGGGCAGCACCTGGTGAGGGGCCCCCGGTGTCACCACAGTGTGGCAGACGGCATCATGGTGGGTGCATCAGTGAGAGAACTCACATGGCCAGCATGGAAGCAAAAAAGTGGGGAGAGACCAGGTTGGCTCTTCTATAACAACCCACCCCTGCAAGAGCTAAACCAGGCTCCTGAGAACCCGAGTGACCTAACTGTTTGTCACCAGGCCCCGCTTTAATGGTCCCACAATCCCAAAGCCACCACAATGGACACTGTGCTTCCCCACCCCCCAAATCTCTAGGGGACAAACTACAGTAACTAGAAAGAACAGATTTGTAAAGATGTTTTGGTGCTTCTCTTGGCACTTCTGGGTTTCCAGCTGGTTTTAGCTCTGAGCACCGGATACAGGGGGCCCGAGAAAACCCAAAGAGCTCATCACCAGCTTGTTCTTTGGATCCTATCTTAGTCACTTTCTTCATTGCTGGGACACAGTGCCTGACACCCACAACATAAGGAAGAAAGGTTTATTTTGGCTGACGTTTCAGCCCATAGTCTGCTGGCTCCAAGGCAGAGCAGAGCTGCCCACAGCATGGTGGACAGGAAGCAAAGCAGGGAGGAGCTGGGAGGGGGATAAGCCCTTCCTGGCCACGCCCTCAGACACCGCCTCTTCTGACCAGACCCCACCCCTGGACAGCAAGACCACCACAAGACCCCCCCACATCCAGTCACCTTCCAAAGCCCTGCCCATGGCTACGTGAAGTTTTGGGGGGACATCTACTTTGAAAACGTAACAGATCCTAAACCGGTCCAGCTCAGCCAGTCTGCCTTCTGCCCCACTTCCCTCAGCGCATTGTCCAGGGATTTCAGTTGTGCTTAGTGACAGCAGTGGGTAAAGGACAGCCCTGCTCCATCCATCCAGAAGCTCAGTAAAGGCACAGAGCCGTCCACCACTTGTCATGCTGCATCCCCCACTGGTCGGAGTCTGGCACATGACAAGAGCTTCAGGGTGTCAGTGGCTGACTGAATCCTCAGTTTCCAAATGAGAAAACCTAAGACTTGAAGTGAGTTTTCGCTAAGCCACACAGCTAGTAGCCATGGGAAAGACTGTGATTCAAAAAGCCGGGCCTGAGCTCTCAGAAGCGGCACTGGGCACTTATGCAGTGCATGGCCCCCTTTGTTCTGAGAACAAAGGATGAGTGAGGGACAACCTCCAATTGAGCCAGCCACAGTGTGACAATGTGACACTGTTGTGCTGAATTAACAGTGTAAAATGTCCTTGCTTTCTGCAAGCAAATGCCCCAAGCTGTCAAGGCTTTTCTTCCATTCATTGCCAAGTGTCCTTGTTGGTGTCCTAATTACTACTTAATTCCTGTGCCAATGGGCTTCCACTCCAATTTCTCCTCAGCAGCTTCTCTAAAAACAAATTCTTCTTCTTTTTCTTTCTTTTTTTTTTTTTTTTTGTAGTACAGGGTGTTTAACCCATAACCTAGGGAAATACTTTAACACTGAGCTACCCCACCCCCCAGTCATTTTGGTTTTTGTTACTTTGAGACAGACCATTGCTAATGTTTATTTTTATTTACTTCAAGACAGGTTCTTGCTAGGTTGTCCAGGCTTGCTTTGAACTTGAGATCCTCTTGCTTCAGCCTCCCGAGCTGCTGAGATTATAGGTGTATGCTCTCATGCTGGGGTCCCAATTCTTACCCTTCTGAGGATCTGCGAAGCACTTGCTAACACTGCCTCCTATGTCCTGACTTTGGGCCTTTATGATGCTCTGCTTTCTTGATTTGCTTTCTGTTTTCTCTTTCTCAAGTTGGCAGGACTGTTCAAAATCCCTTTCTTCTCTTCCAATTGTCTATGGTCTCCGCAGTTTATTGAAGCTCATGGCCTGTGCACTGTTTATTTATTGGGTGCCTGCTGGGACCCATGCAGTGCTCCGCAGCAGTTAACAAGGCAAATGAGGTGGCTCTCCTCATGGAGTTAATGTTCCAGGGGAAGCCAGAAAACAAGCAACGATCAGTGAGTCACGGAACCACAGAGCGTTCAGCAGGATGGGACCTGTGAATTTCGCGCCTGTTCTCTGTTATCACTTCGGCACTAACATGCCTGGGGGGAGGAGCCGGCCACACAGAACCGCGGTCTCCACCTCCTTTTGGCTTCTTACTTTGGTTTACTTTAAGGCCGCGCTTCCGCGTAGTTGATGATTTAAAATATCTGCAGAATTATAAAACAAAATACTAGTGTTTTTCTAAGAATTTTGTTTACTAATACCTCACAACAGTTTTAAATGTGGTTGGTGTTACATGATGAATTTGAAACCTGTCCAGCTATAGATTAGCTGCATGGTCTGGGAAAGTTACTTAGCCATTTTCAGACTTAGACACTCATGTCCTCAGGGAGCCCTAACTTGGGGTCCACCTATCCAGGTAGGGACTCAACTCCACACAGGACCCTTGGGTACCTCTGCGTCCAAGGCGAAGGGCTTTCCGTCTTTTTTTTTTTTTTGAGAGAGAGAGGTATAACAGCATACAGAACCAGGCAGTTGGGTTCATATATGGACTCCTCTAATTCTTAGTCATTGTTAGGCAGTTATTTAATCTCTCTGTGACTCAACTTTCTCATCTGTAAAATTCGACAACGCCTAGAATTCTTATGAAGATTAAATGAGTTAATGGCTATTCTCATAAAGATTAAATGAGTTAATGCCTAAAAGTGCTGAGAATACTGTTGGTACTTAGCACTGTGTAAATTTTTCCATTTTAACCTATTTACATATACTTTCACCAGTTTCAGAGAAAGTCAGATCACTAGATTTTATCTGTTATAATCTTGTTGACTTTAAGGTTTGATTTTCCATCTTGGCTACCTTAATGATTTCAGGTTATCAAAAATATACTTCTCTCTCAACTTCAGAGAATGAACTTCTAAAAACAAGTGCTGAGCTTCTCTCTGTTTTGGATTATGAAATTAAAAAGATCTATACAAAGCCAAGCCATGTAAAAATTTATGAATCTGGAAACTGTATTGGAAATAAGCAGGCCAGAGAGCAGATAATGAGTATACACTAAAACTGTTAATGTCACATATAAGGATTAAAATGTATCACCAAGTACAAGCTGGGCAGAGAATTCCTGGTGCCATAATTCACTTTCATGGCTCCTGGCTTGTAACTCAGCTGCAATTAAAACAGAAAGCCCCTGTGCCCCTCATCTGTCCTTTTTCTCAGGTTTGTGGTTTTGAAGAATATCTGCCATGATTTTCCCATCCTGTCTCCCTCTAATCACCCTTCCTTTTATTATTTAACTAAGTCAGAGGGAGGAAGTAAGTTTTAGAAAAATAAGCAGTAAAAAGTTCCACAGCAGAGATCTGTTGATAATCTAGATCATGTAGAAACTGATGCTCCCCTCCTTAAACAGCAAAACTAGTCTTACCTCTGCCAGTTCTCTTTTATTGTTGTTGGGCTCATTCATTCACTTGAGAATCAAACCCAGGGTCTTCACACTGAGCTACATCTCTGTTCTTTTTTATTTCGGGACAAGATCTTGCTAAATTGCTCAGGCGGGGCTTGAACTCGCAATCTTTCTGCCTCGGCCTCCATATCTAGCACCCAAGGATGGTTATTTAAAAGCGTATGGCAGACAGCACAAGCATAGTGCCCCCATCAGCCAGTCTGGCTGGGAGATTCGCTAACCACCACGGGGTGGTCCTGGGGGCTCCTGGGCCTGCAGTGGGATTTAAGAAGTTAGCCACTCCCCAGGGCCCACCCAAGCAACCTGTGCACAGGGCCAAGAACCTGCTTGCATTCCAGAAATACTCAGGTATTTTACAAGTACCTTAAATGCCTCCATTCTTGGCAGAGTTCCTGAGGACATACGAATTTGGATGGTGGGGCAGACAAGTTCCTCCTACTTGAAGAACTGGTGGCCCAGTGGCTTGTGGGAAACTTGGTGGCAGTGGGCTGAAGTCACTGCACTTCCTCAGCTCAGCTCTAGCAACCCCAGGGCATCTCAGAACCAGCTGCATCACCCCTACCTGCTGTGCCTTGTTGGGATCTTGCTAGGGGCTCTGGGTGAGGACATGAGCCACACTGGCAGGAGTCTGGGGCCCTGAGACAGGTTTCATGTTGTTTTGTTTTTCCTGCTGTTCACATCCATTCCATTCAAGCCTTTGTCTGCTCTGCAGAGACTGGTGTTATCTTAGGGGGAGCAGAGTAGCAAGAAAAGCTGCTGATCTGGCTTCCATCATTTTTAACCTCCACATTCTCAAGTTAATCTCTGTATGCATCTCAGCACAGCTCGGTGTCTGTCTCTTAGGTTCCTTTCTCTCCTTATCTCCTGCCTCCCCCATCCTGGCCGTCTAAGACCCAGAGCCTTCATGCTGCACTGCCCCCCTTTACATTCTACCCTAGCTCAGGGCAGCTCCCCACATCACAACCCATCCCGCCCCAGCCTGAACCTAACTACCTTTTGGTCAAGGCTCTAGTATCCTTTACTCGTCTTCAGTTGGTATTAACAAGTGGCACGAGGCAGCCCTTGGTACTCATCCTAGTTACCCTTGTAACACAGGCCTTCCCTGTCAAGCCAGAGCAGTGACTGCTTGCTTGCAGTTTGGGCTGCCTGGGCAGCTAGAGGTGGGCAAGGATGAACATTTCCGGCTTCCAAGTTTCCTATCAGGGCTCAGAAGTCCTGATCGGCATTTCTGTCCGAAGCTGCACTCTTGTGGTGGGCCTCTCCTAGGTCTCTCCAAGGCTCTGGCCTCTTGCATCGAAGTGGGACAAGGCTATGCAGGCACTGCAGGGTCACAATGGTCAGACTGGCCTGATCTACCCACTCGAGACTGGGCGTGTCTCTGTGGTGGTGCAATCCACTGCTTTTTCCAGCTGGTGCCTAGGTAGTGATACAGGGGAATGAAACTCCTGACCTACTATATGTCTGGTACAAGTTCATGTTCTCTAAAATCAAAGAATAAATTTCAGGAACAACAGAGGTTAAGATCAGAATATATTTATTGAGAGAAAGAAAGCTTCAGTCTGAGAGAGAGACCAAAGGGGTCCCGAGTGGGGTGCCAAAGACTCTGTCTTTTATAGACTAAAATCACGAGGTGAGACGGGTCCAAGATAGCGAAAACATGGGAACTTCCAAAGTGGCCATAAGATGGAATAGAATTGTGTTCAACCAATAAGGTTAATTGCTCAGATGGCCAGGGGTTTAGCTTAGTGGTGTAAGTGCCTGCCTGGCAAGTGCAAGGTTGCGAGTTCGATCCCTGGTACAAAAAAAAAAAAAAAAAGGTTAACTGCTCAGGTAAAATTTATTGAATCAGGAACAAGTGGGGAAGTGAGTTATGTAGCAAGTGGGCATGCTTAACAGCAGTGACTCTTTCTGTAGGGGGGTGGGATGCTGACTCCTGACCTCCTCAGGGTGATACAGAACTATTTAGACTACCTGTGGTTAGTCTTTAGGATGTGGTTGTATTTGCTTTGCCCTTTGTCTTGAGATTTGGCCCACAGCAGGAGGTGATTGTGTCTTCCAAGGCTGCAAGGTGTCTGAACTTCTGCTCTGGCTCCTCTGAGGGCCCACCCCTGTCTGACTGCCTAGAATATTTCCAACTCAGCTGCCTGTAACAGTAAGATAAACGACAGGGAGCCAGGAGGCAAGGGAATCATAACTGAAAAATTTAACTTGTAAGACTGCAACGTGTGGGCCTCAGAGCTACCTAAAGTAAGGCATGTCAGCATGCCTTTGGTTAAAATTTAGGCCTCTTTCCTTCCAGGCCATCACTCCCCAAATTCTTCAGGAATACTCAAAATCCATGAACTGGTTTAACTGAGGAAGTAAAGAGCCGGAACCCGAGCCTGAGATAAAGGAACAGATTCAGAGAATTCAAAGAGTGTTTAAATTATCCTTCCTGAAATACAAAACTAGGCCCATCCAGGTAACCTGGGCGGTAGGTACCCTTCTGGGGGGCGGGCCACCTTTTCCCAGGGTTGCCCAGCTTCTCCAGCAAAGCATCCGTGCTCCCTGGTCGGGGAGTAATGAGTCTCTCTGAGGACCCGCATTCTATTTCTCTGAGTGTGGACCTTTTAATTTCTGCCTAGTAAAACTCGTCGCATGCCTCTTACTGACTAGTCCTAAAAATTCTTTTTCTGCGATGGGAGTCAGCGAACCTGCAAACTGAACTCTACGGTGGGTTAGGTTCCTTATCTCAGTTTCACGAGCCTCCAGGGACTGTGGTGAGAAAGTTCAAGACTTCTCCCACGGACGCCCTCAGGACAGGGACTGCACCCACCCTCCTTGCTGGCAGAGCTGGGTCGGAGCAGGGAGGGAAAGAGCTGTCCCCACGGTCTTCCTAGTTCAGGGAGCGGGAGCCCCGTGCAAGGACCGCAGGCGGGCTACTGGGCAAGGGTGCAATTGCAAAGCCACCTGCCAGGCTGCGGGGGCGACGGGCTGGGACGAAGGCCAGGCCCAGGGACGTCCAGCCTCGAGCCAGCCCGGCTCCCCACGCGGCCAAAGGTCGCCCCGACGGCGCCGCAAGGGTGGACGGGTCCCCGGGGCACCTGCCTGGGAGTCCTCAAGAGTGCAGGCTGCGCAGCATTTCCGCACTGCGGGAGCGGGAGCCGGAAGCCCGCGGAGAGCAGAGGCAACGCCCCTCGGTTTTCCTAGCTCAGCAGGCTGGTGAGCGGCGCCACCGCCCTCGCGTTCGCGCCTGCGCGGACCGGGGATGGGCGGCCCGGGGGCGGGGCCGGGGGCGGGCCCGGGGTCGAGTCGCTCCAAGGGGACCAAAGGGTCTGCGACCTCGTCTGACCTTCCGCGTCTGCGTCTCCGCTTCTCGGTCCCTGCGTGTCCTCTAGCTATTACCCTTCCCTAGGGGTCTGACCTAGCGACCTTGTCACCCTGCCCTATTTCCTGCTATTTTCCGCCCTTTGCTCTGGCTCCTTGTAAGACCTTCACCGCCATCCTTTTGTATAACATTTAAAAATGGAGACAGGGAGTGGTGGCACACTCCTGTAATCAATCACAGCGCTTGCTCAGGAGGCTGAGGCAGGAGGATTGTTCCAAGTTCAAGACCAGCCCTAGTGAGCCCAAGGCCAGTCTGAACTGCATAGCGAGGCACGGTCTCAAAAAGATTTAAAAAAAAAAAAACTGATCCGAATCTGATCACAGGTTCCAACTTAGAGGACACATTAAAGGTATTAAGGTGATGCCTCCAGCAAAATACAGTGTGGAAAAATCAGAGTTTAGCAAAGAGCAGGAGGGAGAGGAAAGAAATCCAGTGGTTAGATACCAAACCCAGTCTGTGGTTCCAATTTGACTCCTTAATTAAAACTTTTTGCAAATGAAAATTTAAACTTGGCTTGATATTGATAATATAGGAAATCATTGTTAATTTTCTAAAAGGCATAATGATTTTTTGTAAAAAAAAAAAAAGGTCGGGGTTGGCCCTTATCTTTAAATATTCATACTAAAATGTTTATGATTCTAGTTATGGTTCCTGGAATTTGCGTCAAAATGACAATGCAGAGGTAGGTGAGGTTTGGGGTGTAATAGACCATGGTTTGATAATAGTTGAGGGTGGGCCTTTGGAGTTCATTTTATGATTGTACTTTTATGTATTTAAAACATTCTTCATTTTTTAAGTTTTCAAAAATAAAAGGACATATTTCAACTGATTAGTCTCCACATTTTTACAGGGCCCTGAAAGCATGTTGAATGTGAAATCCCAGGGTGTGTGTTTGTGTGTGTGTGTTGTGTGTCCTTTCTGTTACTGGCTTGTGTGACTCCTCTTGGACGCTGACCCCTCTCTGGGCTGGGTTTTGGACTTGATCTTAGCCAAAAGGCTGAAAAGCAAATGTGTTGGTCTTGATCTGGGGTCAAGGAGGAGTCAGCTTTGCCTGAGGTTTTGACCTGAGCACACTTCCCTTCCTGAACAGAAACTAAAAGTGGCTCTGGGTCTCTAACCACTGGAAGATGGTTTCCCATCTCTTTCAAACTCCATACACCCGTAATTGATGGCCTGGATCTGTGGCCTAACTTCCCCTTTCTATAAATGGCAGCTCATTTCCTCTGCCTCTGTTGCTCACTGGAAGTCAGTTGGCTGTGGTTGGTGTCTCCACCTACTGATTCTCCTGTCACAGTGTTTTTCAGCCTCATCTTTCTATGCTCATCTTGAATCTTAGGTGTGGATATTTTCACCTCCATGTATTTACCTTCTCCTTGGTTTCCTGTTCTTCATGTACTCCCTCCAGCTATCCCTCTGCCACTGATCATTGGAGAGAACCTGGAGGTCAAAGGTTTCGTATTTAGTCTGAGGCCAGAAGAGGGGGAATTATGATTTTGCTTTACACAACTCCAAATTCCTTCCCTTACAGTCTCAAGAGTTTCATTTAGAGGAAGTTGTAATGATGATTACCAGGCAGCCAGCAGCTCTGTGCCTCAAATAGTCTAATGTGGAAAACATTATTTTCCAATTGTTGAGCAAACACATTCTTCACTCTTATTGGTAGGTCAACAGTATCCCAGACCTGGATGGTCCACAAGCAGAACCCAAGGTCACCAGGACCCCATTCAGATGGCTCACTAGACAGAAGAAAGCTCAAATGTAGGAGGACAGGAGATTCCTGCTAATTTCTCTTGTTTTGACGTAGTATAATACATTAGATTTCTAAACCATGGGCACAAAATTTGACCAGTGACTCAGATTTGCAAATCTGTTCATTTTTATGAAGTTGTGGATGTATAATCATAAAATCATTTTTAGTTATGCATTTAATAACTTTCTTTTCTTCTTCTTTCTTCTTCTTCTTCTTCTTCTTCTTCTTCTTCTTCTTCTTCTTCTTCTTCTTTTTTGAGTAGGAAAATTTATTGGGAAAAAGGAATGGAGAATAGAAATAGTTCCCAAGAAACAAGAAAAGTCCTGAATGGGTTGCCCAATAATTTTTTTTTTTTGAGACAGGGTTCACCATGTAACCCAGGCTGGCATCAAACTCACAGTGATCCTCCTGCCTCAGCCTCCCAAGTGCTGAGATTACAGGCATGTGTCACACACTCTGCAGTAATTTTCTTTATTGGAAGAAAATTAGATTAAGTAAAATTAGGACCATCCAGGAAAACTCAGGCCATTAGGTCACCAATGCTAAACACATAGCTTCAAAATGCTTAGCATAAAAACAGTTTCTTTGAGCTTCCAAAGAAGCATTTATTGTCTTAGCACTCTTGATTAGCAACTCCTTTTTGAGTTGGATTTTGTCCTCCCAGGCCCACCATAAACATCTTTTGGGGCAGGGTTGTTAACTGACCCAGTTAGAGCATTTTCCTAGAATTTTTTAGTTGATTTGGTGAGCAAGGGGCTTCTTTCTTCTTTGGAGGAAATTAGGGATGTAGAGGCTCAGGATGTGAGTTTTCTCCAGCCAGGCTGAAAAAATTGGGAGAGAGACTTGAAGTACTGGAGTCTAGTTCCAGGTGTACCTGCCTGAGGCCAGCCCCACCCCTACCTCTCCAGTTACTTGAGGCTAGAAATCTTTTTTGCTTAAACAGCTCTAGGTTAAACTCGTGTTACCTCAGTCCTTGTTCACATGTTTCTGAATTATTTTGAATTACCATCAGAGAATCTTTAATAAACACAGGTGATAAAGACTAGGTAACCACAAAAAAAGCAAAGCAGCCAGGTGTGGAGGTGTATGCCTGTCATCCCAGCACTCAGGAGGCTGAGACAGGAGGATCACTGTGAATTTAAGGCCAGCTGGGGCTATGTAGTAGAGTTCAAACCAGCCTGAATAACATAATGAGACACTGTCTCAAAAAAGCAAAACAAAAACAAGAACAAAATAAAAACAAAAGGAGAGTCACTTGCTGATTCTAAACAAGGGTAGTGACTCACCAGTTCTAGACATCGATGAAGTCATAAAAGAGCTCAACTTTTTTTAAAATTTAAAGAGAAAAAAAAAAACAGGAAGAAGGGTAGCAACAATACAGAATTCCAAAGGGAAAAAAGAAAAGAACAAAAAACACTAAAAAAATCACTACTTGATAAATTACATACTGTCATCCTAGAAATAGTTGTTCAAGTTACAAAATTAAAGCAGGCAAAGTAGACATTCCAACCTGACCATACAGGTATGGTCAATGATCAGTAATATGGTCATCTGTCAGTATGATGAGTAATATGACCAGTAATATGGTCATCTATCTTACACACTTAAACATACTTGCAGTTATATCCTTTAGAGCACTTTCTTTCCCTCTCTTTTTTACAGTAGCAATTACATATTTTGGGTTTTTTTTTAAATTTTGTTTTTATTTTAAAAGGGAGTAAAATCAAACACAACAAAACAGAACAGAATGGGACATAAGAAAGCATAAACTTCAAAGTTAGACACCAGAGATCTTCACTATCTGTCATATTGTCTCTTGTTTTCTTCCAAATGGTTGTCCTTATCTTTGCATATGGAGAGCTCATACTAAATAACATAGCCAATCTTTTCACAAGATGTGTAGTTCACTGGCTCCCACTTGCTAGGCAGGGGGAGGGGACGGGGGACAGGAGGACATGAGATGTCTGATTCTCAGCCCACATGCAGGCAGGATCACAGTCGCCCCCCAGAGACAGGAAGAGTTCCCTGTTCTCCCGGTACCCCAAGTCAACTGCACGGTGCAGGTCCCGATGCGCCAGGATCTCTCTCCTTCAGGCTGCCGAAAGTCTGCCACACTCTCAGCTGCCCCAGAGAGGGGGGGAGTTCCTTGTTCTCCCGGCACTCCGAGTCAGCCCCACTGTGCAGGTCCCGACATGCCAGGGTTTTCTCCTTTGGGCTGCTGAAAGTGTGCCACACTCTCATCCGCCCCCAGAGACAAGTGGAAGAGCTCAACTTTTAAATAAGGGAGGGCTCAGTGGTCCTGTTACCTAATGTTAACATCATCACAAAGAAGCTGACCCTGCGCCCCTCCTCTGCACCTGTGTCCTTACTCATCTTTCTTTTTTTCTCCTTCTGAAACAATTTGACTGTATGTCAACTATCATCCTGAGTGCTGGGTATAAATGATTCCCAGCACATTGCCTTTGTTCCTTAGAATGTGACTCTATTTAGAGACAGGACCTTTAAAGAGGTAATTAAAGTAAAATAAGGTCATTGGAGTGGACTTTAATCCTATCTGAGGTGTGATATACAGCGAGGGAAGACAGCCCTTTACAAACCGAGGACAAACCGAGCCTTAGAAGAACCAACCCTGCCAACAACTTGGACTTCCGCCCTCCACTGCCAGGAGGGAATAAGTTTCTGGCCTCCGGCTGCTCTGGTGTTTTGTTATGGCAGCTGCAGCAGACTAATCCAAGGGGCGCATGGTTTGAGGATGGAGATGAGCAGGAAATAAATGGAGTACAATGCAGCCTGGTAAACGAGGTGCCAGAGACACACAGCAAGCACACAGCTGCACGGACTCCCCAAGGTGGCGGACAAGAGAGAGTGGTAGGAAATTTCCCATAGGGAAGTTATTCTGGGTTCTAGAGGTCATGAGAAATGCCTGTCTGTGGGAGGTGCAGGGGTGCAGAAGTAAGGCCTCAGGCCCTGTGCTGTCTTTATTTATTTAAAGACAGGGTCTCCCTATGTGGTTCAGGCTGGCCTTGAACTCAAAGCGATCCTCCTGCCTCAGCCTCCCAAGTGTTGTGATTGCAGATGTGTGCCACACACCTGGCTTGCATATCACATGTTTTGATTATATCCACTCCCCCTACTACTCCCTCTTATTCCCCCTCTCTCCCTCTTACGGTCTTCCTCTTGTCTAATAACAGTCTCCATTCTGCTTTTATGTCTTCTTTTTTAGATTTAACATGCTAGGGAAAGCACATGGTATTTGTCTGAGTCTGGTTTATCTTGCTTAGCATGACGATCTCCAGATCCATCTGTTTTTCTGCAAATGACAAAATTGAGTTCTTCTTTATGGTTGAATAATATTCCATTATATTGGCTCAAACTGAAAGAAGGAAAAAGCAGGCTGACCTTTCATCATTAGGACAGAAAGACAAGTAAATAAAGCCAGCTGCAAAGTAAATGAAAACCTCCTTTCCCCTAGCACTGCATAACCCTCTGCTAACACAACCCTCTGTTTACAGAGTAGTTAAAGATTTGTACCAGTGGGCCGGGGATTTAGCTCAGTGGCTTAAGTGCTGAGGTCGTGAGTTTGATCCCTGGTACCAAAAAAAAAAAGGTTTGTACCAGTGACACTCCCAGGCTCACCTTGCTATTTTTCATGTGCTACTTGTGGCTAAACCCACCCCTGCCATGACAGCATCACCCACTCCCCACTTAGTCTCAGAAACAGCCCTTTCCCTCGGAATCCTTCAGCATGATGCCAGCCTGACAGGAGATGCTTCTTTCCTTCCTCTCATCCTCTGCAGTGCCCTCCCTTAGTGCCACTGAGTCAACAAGTCCCAGAGTCCCCAGATGGGGCAGGGATGGTGATTCTGCCAGAGGGAAGGGGAGCTGGCCATGGGGGGAACCTGGCAGTTTGTGGGAATGGGGGGGGATACACTGATTCATACCTTGATCTTCCCTTTTCTCTTTCCTGTAAATGGCCCCCCACATTTTTGACTACCTCTTACACACTTATAGGCCTCCACATTTCTGCTATGCAAAAATTCTTCATCTTTATGGTTGATTCTTTGTAACTGTGCTGGCTTCCCCAGCACATATACTAAAATTGATTCTTTGTAACATTTTCCTTTCTTGGAGTAAAAACCTGTTTTTCAGGACTCACATTTCTCACAAAGCTTCTCGGACCTTCTTCTTATGAGTCACTTGGCTATGACAACTGTTCTTCGCATTTTTCTACCTTTGTTTTCTCCATCCATGTCTGCTGTTTAAACTTTCAGGCAGTCAGAAATCTATTTGCAGTGTAAAATCTTCTTTGGATTTTTCCTTTCCTTAGGTGCATTTATTTTAACATGTTTAAGAATATTTCTTGTCATTCTGTGCCTTCATGAAAAGAGACCTAAATTTCCTTCCCTGCCCCTTACTGTCTTGGTTACTTTTCTTTCATTGCTGGGACAAAACACCCAACACCCAAAATGAGGGAAGGAAAGGTTTATTTAGCTTACTGTTTGTGGAGGTTTCAGTCCATACTCAGCTGGCTCCAAGGGAAGGTGGAATGGCACCAGGGCAACACTTCAAGGCAGCAGCCAGCAAAAGCAACCAGACCAAAACCCGGGAGGGAGAGAAAACCTCTTTTCCTCCCTTATATTGTACACAGCACCTCCCCCTCCTCCAACTCCAGAGCTGGTGTAGCACTCAAAAAATCTCCCTGCCCTCCTCTTGCACTAGATGAGGATACTTGCAAGGTAAGAACCCTGGCTCCCTGCTGAGTCTCTTACTTAAATTTCTAAACTTAACACAATGTATCAACCATAACCCTCCTAATAGCATTTCTTTCTGTTGGAACCCACAGCACCAGGGAGCTCATGAGTGAAGTAGGTCCACCACAGGCTTTAGGGGTCTTTGTTTCCACTGTTACTGCAGAAGCGCAGTTGCAGCATCTTCTCTGATAACACTTCACAGCCTCCAGCCTTTCTTTTATTTATATTTTAATTAATTAATTAATCTTGCTGTCATAGTGGGGATCAAACCCAGGACCTTCAAGCCTCATGCATTTTTGCTTCATGGTTGGTGTGTGAGTGCCACATACACACAGTAAAACTCACTGTTTCCCAGGGTCCCTCTCCTTGCCTAGAGAATAGTGGAAGCCGCAGCCTCCCTCTGCCCCTGGGCTGCACTGGGGTAGCAGAGCTGAGCAGAAGCTTGCAGCTACCCCTGCAGAGGCCAGGCTGTGCTTGGCGTTTGGACCCGGGGTTTTTCACAACCACTCTGCTCCAGCCCCCAACCACAGGTCTCTCTGCAGCAGGGACTGCAGTTCCTGGGGGAGCCCAGCTTGCTGAGTGCCCCTTACAGGCCAGACTAAGTTAGCATAGCTGGGGCACAGCCACTGCCTCTGGGAGCCCCAGTAGTCTAGGTGCTGGGGTGGGGGGAGACAGGCAGGTAGTAGTTAGATGTGGTCCTGTCATCACGCTGGGCTCTTTCCCAATTCTCCCTGGAAATGAACTGGGAGGATCAAAGTCATGCCCCTCCCGATTGGTGCTAAAGTAGAATATTCCTCCATTGCCCACTGCCTGGCTGGGCTCTCTTCCCTGACTTCACAACTTTCTCAAGGAAGCACCTCTACCCTTAGGGAGTTCACATGCTGTAAACCCACCTGCGTGGGTCTGCAGCGGAGTCCTGCCTCCCCTGCTTCCCTTTTTGATAGTGCAGTGGAGATTTGAGTGATCTCAAACCTCAGCTTCGGGCAAGTCAATTTAAGGTGGTTTGTTTGTTTAAGTTATTTTTAATCAGATTACTTTCATGAAGATTCCTTTACAATTTCCCTGCATTATCACTGTATATAGAAGCAATGCATGTATTGTAGAAACTGAATACTGAAGAAAATGGGCGGGGAAGCTGTCCATAGTCTTACACTTGGTAAATAGGATTTTCCCCTCCAAGACTTTTTTTTTTTATCTCCAGCTATTCTCCTAAGCCCCAGGGTTCAGTGCATGCACAGTGAGCAGAAGCAGTAATTCTCCAGGAAATTACCAATGTTCTGGTCAAGCCACTCTGCCCCAAACCCAGAACACTTCCCAGGTCAGCCCAGGTTCTGTTCTGGACACAGGGTGAATTCTCTGGCTCACTGCCTGGTGATCTTGTGTTTTTTTCAGGTTATGCTGAGGTCAGTTAGGCAGATCTAAGACTAAATTTCTCTATTTTATGTGGTTTCGGGGAAAGCCCAGACAAGTTAAAAACTAGTATTCTTAATTAAATTTACAGTAACGAGGCCTGCATTTTGTGTTTTAATAATATAGTCCACTTATCACACTAGTTTGGAGTTTTACCGTACTCTCTTATTGACTGACTTATTATCTGCCATCCTAAGGGTTTCCTACCTTGGGTTCTTCCAGGGCCCTTGTTATGGTTATTAAATTGTGTCAACTTAAAAATTTAGAAGTTTAACTAAGAGACTCAACAGGGAGCCAGGATCCTTATTTGTAAATATCCTCATCCTGTGCAAGAGGAGTGCTATACCTGCCCTGGAACAGTGTGTTTGTGTGTGTGTGTGTGAGGGTGACCTGTGTACAATATAAAAAGGAGGAAAAGAAGGTTGCTGTTCCTCCCTTTTAGCTTTGGCTGCTGCCCTTAATTGTTGCCCTAGTGCCATGCCACCCTGCCTTGCAGCCAGCTAATTATGGACTGAAACCTTCACAAACTGTAAGCTAAATAAACCTTTCCTGCCTTCATTTTGGGTGCTGGGTGTTTTGCCCCAGCAATGAGAGAAAAGTAACCAAAATACCCCTCTCCCAGCGGCTCCCCCCACCCCTGAGGTCTTGGAACAGTGGAAACCGTGGAGGGCGAGGCTCTCCGTTGACGTCCTTTCTGATTGGTGGGTGGGAACTCCTTGTTACATATGTTCTATCCAAGGACTGTCTTCTTTCCTCAACAACCTGCTGCAGGAGAGTCCCACAGTGATCTCTCTGCAGGAAGTAACCTCTGTGGAACAACAGGGGTCCCCTCCCTCCAGGTTCCATCTATAGCATTTTGCATTCCGAGGTCACTGGTGTACATGTCCCCACCTGCTACTTCAATATTGTAATGTTGGTATCTGGATACTTCGTTCTTTAGTTTGGCTTCAGATTCCCTTTTACTTCCTGGTTTTGATTTCCCAGCCTCACTTGTATCTCTTGTTCTCCCTCTGTCCCCAGCTCTCTTCCAACTTCTCTCCTTTCTTGGAGTCACGGGATCCCCACAGTGAACTCTGGCTCGCACTGTGACCGTGTCCCTGTCCCTCCTTAATTCCTCGGGTGGTCTCCTCCCTGCTTTTCCTGCCCTGCAGGCTTGAGACAAAGTAGAGTCATGGCCCTCTCACTTCCTCTGTGAGCTCTTTGCCCTGCTGTTTCTTTCCTTTTTCTCTTTTATCCGCTTCTTCACTGCTTTCTATTATGAAGGTCACCTTTCTGTTCTTCACTGACCATAAATGAGATCCATCCTCTTTATTTTCACCCCGAAGTCTTTCCAGAACACCTTTTCTGTCTTTTATGATATCCTCACTTACCCTCAAATAACTTTCCCCTGTGTCTTCCAAGCAGACGGAAATGACTTCATTGCTCCCTCCCCCTCTGACACCCTTTAGCAGGCCCAGTTCTGCATGCCTCCTCTTTATTGTAAAGCAGGCTGGGACCATTGCCTACCTGCTTATTAACTGTAAACACCAGACATCACTCACCTTGCACACTTACACCTTTCTTCTTTACGTATGGCTGATATCATATTCTGAATTTTACACCGTGCTCAGGAGTTTGAATCACATCTGTGTGTGTTCCACCTGCTCTAAATGAAATTATCTAATATGGTTAACCTCAGGTTCCCCTTTGACATAATTTGATCCTACCCTTTGCTCTCTCCAGCCAGTCCCCGAGTGATCTGCATCAGTTTATTTTATTTTATTATTTTATTTTATTTTGACAATGTCTTGTTATATACTCCAGGTTGGCCTTGAATGCCCAAAGCTTTTTTTTTTCTTTTGGTACAGGGATTGAACTCACGATCTCAGGCTTCCCAGGCAAGCACTTAAACCACTGAGCTAAATCCCCAATGCTTCATGAAGCCTTTTAAGTCAATGTGACAAGAGAAAAATTCTGGAGTGTCCTAAATTTAATTACAAGAGTTGGAAAATGGAGAGGAGGAAAGATGGAGGAGGTAAATCAGTTAATAAACTAGATCTGAGAGCAAAAGACTTTCTCGTTCATGAATGTGTTTTAGAGACTTAAATCATACCCCATAGTGACAGTAGCACTGTCCTGCTTAAACTAACCAGTCCGAGGTAACAACTAATTCTCTTATGGACTCTCCTCCATCCCAAAGTTATCTGCCCTTCAGGTAACCCCACCCTCTTAGCTACAGCCAATATAAGCTCAGTGTGAACAAGTCAGACCTTCTTTTCCCAAATTTTTGTTATAAAAATTGCTCTTATCTCTGGTCTGTGGACAGTTTCTAGCTGCTACCCAGCTTTCCCAAGGAGGGTTGTGGGAACTTGACCTAGTTAATATAGGGGAATGAAGCTCCCCACTTACTAGATGTCTGGTATGAGTTTGTGTTTTCTAAAATTGAAGAGTGAATTTTAGGAACAACAAAGGTTAAGAGCAGAATATATTTATTGAGAGAAAGAAAGGTTCTGTCTGAGAGAGAGACAGAAGGGGTCCCGAGTGGGTTGCCAAAGACTCTGTCTTTTCTAGGGACGTTTATAGAGCAAAATCATGAGGTGAGGCAAGTCAAAAGTGGGGAACAATGGGAACTCACAGAGCAGGCAGGCATGAAGTGGGACAGAACTATGGTCAACCAGTCAGACTGTGAGTGTAATTGCTTAGGTAAAATTGATTAAATTGGGGTCAAATGGACAAGGCAAGTCACTCACTTATCAAGTGGGCATGAATAGAACAGGGTCTTTGCTGGTAAGGGGTTGGGTTAATGGCTCCTTCTGGCTTCCTCAAGGTGACAGGTAACTGTTTAGAATATCAGCTCCTGATGTTTATACTTAGGGTGTTGTTGCATTTGTTTTGCTTTTTGTCTTGAGACCTGGCCTGCAGGAGAGGTATGTGTCTCCTCCAAGGTTGCAAGACATCTGGTCTTCTGCACTGGCTCCTTGGAGGGCCCAGCCCTGTCTGACTGCCTATAATATTTCTATCTATTTCAGCTGCCTATAACACTAGGAGCTGGTCTTTCTTGTGGCCAGCATCTGTAATGACTCAATAAACTTTTATTTCAGAAATCCCTTGGTCCCAAGAGTGTTGGCTTAACACATGTGGAGTCCTATGTCTATCCCTTTATTTGCAGAAATAGTATCCAAAGGAAATCAAGTTTCTCTGCTGATCTGCAATTTCATGAGAACATTTTCTCCTAAGAATCTGAACATGTGTTGTTTTATTGAGTTCATTGCAAGTGAACTCATGACTGTGGTGCTACCCTATCTGTACATCTCCGAGGTGGCTCTTCTGATGCCTGGTGAAGCCAACAGTGAAGAGGTGGAGTGTGTGAGCAGGGGAAGGAGCTTGGGTTCCGAGTCCGCCTCAGTGGGCTTCTGCCACTGGCTGCAGGGCCTCAGACAATCTACTTTCTCCAGATGCCAGTTTCCTCACCAGCAAACCAGGTTAGAAATACCGAACTTTTGGTGTTTTGGTCTAATATATGCAATAGCCTTCAGGTAATTCCTAGCACACAGTAGTTATTCAAGAAAGGCTAACTCGTGTCATTACTATCTTGGGTCTTCCCCACAAAGGGCCCACCCGTGGCTCTTTCACTCAGCCTACGTTCTTTTGTTTTGTCTTCCAGTCCCCCTTTCTCCTTCACTCTCTTTTGCCTGTCCTGCCAGACTTTTCTACTGATTCATTTCTGAGTTAATTTTTTTGTCATCTGACAAACGGTGATCATCACCTAATTAGAGTCAGGGAGAAGAAAAACAACAAAGATGGGGTCTGCGCACATTTGAATTTGACCCATGATTGTAGAGGCTCCTTTTCCTCTGGCATTCCGGCATCTATGTTTAATTTGCAAAACATGCATCAGAGGGGGAGTGAGGAGAAAGGCAGGGGGTTCCACAAACCCAGAGACTTAGGGTGGGGCCTAAGGCCAGGGCCACCTTTAACATGGGTCAATCTACAAGACTGTGCCAGCCTCTGGCCCGAGGCTATTAAAGCCTCTGAGGCTGACTTGTCAATCTCTCTGAGTTTCCTTCCAGTTTCTCAAGATCTATTCCCATTCCCTATCCCAGTGGTTCATTTAAGAGTTTTCTTGTGTGTCTGGAAAAGTCCATTTCTTTTTTTTCTTTTTTTTTTTTTTTTTTTGTACCAGGGATCGAACTTGCGACCTTGCACTTGCCAGGTGACTTCACTTTTTAAAAAATTGAAATTAATTTTATAGTTACTATTGTAAAAACTTCTACAACCTAATTCCTTCTTTGGTTTTAAAATTTATCTTACAAGTCATTCATGTGAGGGTAGCAGGTTTAGCAATCTTAAGCTGCAGTGAGTCAAATCATCATGTGAGTGCTTCTCTTTTCTTTTGGAGAATGTGGAAGTTTGGCAGTGGTGACAGTGGGCCCTTCGTGAGCTTGGGGAGGGGGAAGGCAGGATGGTCACAGAGGTGGTGGGAATCAGGAGGCCAGGGCTGAGTAGAATGACCAGGCTGTGCAAGGAAGTTCCTCACTGCCCCGGTCACTGATTAGTGTGGATCTGACACTGCCTTCAGTTTTTATAAACAACCCAAGGGACAGAAAGAGGAGGAAAAAGGAGTCCTTATTCAACAGACCCAGAAAACAAGAGGTGATGAGAGAAGAAACTAATACTGGGCACATGCTGCTCATTTAGGCCTCACGATGGAGTCAGTCTGATCCTTCCCATTTTGTGTGTGTGGAAACTGCACCTCAGAACCAACCAGCCAGAAGCAGAGGAGACCAGGTTCATTCTGAAAATATATTAGGCTTTGCAACCTCTTGTTAAAAATTCTGTGAAAGAGATAGAAGGGGTGGAGGAGCGGGAAAAGGAGATAGAAAAAGAATTAAGATGCATTATGTACATCTTCCCATGATGAATGTAATCATCATATACTGCAAACTTTTACCAATTAATGAAAATTTGAAAAAAAAAAAGACTCCATGAACATCTTGTAAAAGGTTTAGGACTATCTAGTCCAAATCAGATCATACTGTGACTTTTCATCTCTTTCATCTCCTTTCAGCCTCCAGCCCACAACGACTTTTTCCAAACCTGCAGTATCAGGCTTGCTACCTGAGTCTCCAGCAAGCAAGAGCAGGCAAGTACGATTCTGCAAGTTTCTCACAAGAAAAACTGCAGAAAGGACTCGGTTCTGGTCCTGCTAGTGATTGTTACTGCTGTTCCCGGGGAAGCAGAATTGTTTTACACTTCCAGGTGGAGGAGGGCTTGTGTGGAGACACCTGGCAGCTTCTCAGGAGCAGTGCTGATGGAATCCACCCCATGAAGCCTAATAGAGATTTAAGGAGACAAGCAAGCTCTCTGGGCCCCGGGAACCTTGGGTCTGCGAACAAAGTTGTTTGCATTTTTATCTCTGGCTGAATATATCCACACCCCACCTGCTGCCCCCCATCCTACGCTTTGTGGTACTCGGGTTTCAACTCAGCGGCTTACACTTGCTAGCCAAACTCTGCCACTGCACTATATCTCCAGCCCCTTTCAACAGTACGTTAATAATTGGGCATGATAGTGCACGCCTGCATTCCCAGCACTCCGGAAGGCTGAGGCAAGAGGATCACAAGTTCAAGTCATGCCTGGGAAATTTAGTGACTTAGTGAGACTCTGTCTCAAAATAAAAAATAAAAAGTAGGGGGAGAGATGTAGCTTAGTGCAAAGGCTCTGGGTTCAACCCCCAGTACTGAAACAAAAAGTGTATTATGAACTTTGATTATCCGTCCAAGTGTCTGTGGAAAATTAGTATGACACATGATGCATTAGGCCTTTATATTTCCATAGGGAAAGCATTTGTTGACTGCAAATGAAATGATACTTAGAATGAACAACAAAAGACCAAGACATCTAAATTTGAAAAAATTGAAAATGCTTCCTGTATTGATGACCTAACTGGTGAAAGCATAAAATTGGAAACAACATAAATGTTCAACATTAGAGGATGTAGAATGCTATGCAGTTGTGAAAATAATGCCGTAGGATCCATCTTCTGCCTATGTTGTTGAGGTGTTTTTTTGGAAATTAGGCATTGATGTTCTGTGCAAAGACCTAACTTCTAAAATGCAACGACCCTATGGAGCCTCGGATGGATGATGACCGTAAGGTGCCTTGAAAACTGCTGCTATGCGAGGCTGGGGATTTAGCTCAGCAGGCATCAGCGCCTGCCTTGCAAGCACAAGGTCGTGAGGTCCATCCCTGGTACTGATTAAAAAACAAAACAAAACAAAAAAACCCCTCCTGCTATGGGGTCACTCATCTATGGGACCAGCCAGGGTCCCAGGCCTCGCTGGTCCATGGCCCAACCTACTGTGTTATCTGAAGGCAAGTGCTGGCTGGGTGTGGAGGGCAAGATGAAAGTGGTAAAGGGAGATTTCTGCTTGGCTCTGGAGTGGCTGTGCAACTTTAAAAATGGGAAGAGAGGAAGTTCATTATTTCCTGCAGTTCCTCCTTTGTAAAAGGAGTTGAGAACAGCTCATGTCTTAGTGGTGATGTGCTGATCTGGAGTTTTGTGCTTGCCCAAAGTAAATTCCTTTGTAAAAGGTTTCAGTCTATGGTCAGCTGGGTTCCATTGCTTTTAGGCCTGTGGTGAGACAGTGGAAGGGCCTGGTAGAGGAGAGCTGCTTACTTCATGGAGGCTAGGGCGCAGAGAAACAAAGGTGGGGTTTAAGGCACACCCTTTGGAGGCACACCTCAGGGACCTACCTCCATTGGGGCCCTGCCTCTTGACAGCTCAGTTAGCACTCTCATGGTCCAGCTCCTCTCTAGGTGCTAACTCTGAGCACTGCTGCATCTGGGACCAACCCTTCAATACATGAGCCTTTGGGGACACTTCATGTTAAAACCATAACAGTGAAACCAGAGCTAGTCTCTGTCACTACAGCTTCTTATACCATCAAAGGAGCCACTGAAGGAAGAGCAGCGGAATTAGATGGACAGCAGCCCACAGAGATGCTGACAAGCTCTGTAAGACCACGCACTTGCTGGTTTAAATATGGTTTTTATAAGAATGAGAGTGACACCTGTAATCCCAGCACTTGGAGGGTGAGGCAGGAGGATCACCACAAATTCAAGGCCAACCCAGGCTGAATAGTGAGTTTGAGGCCAGCCTGAACTGTATAGCAACTCTGTCTCAAAAAAAAAAAAAAAAAAAAAAAAAAAAAAAAAGAATGAGAGTGAAACCGGATTCTCTTGGAATGCTTGGCATATATGATTTCCTAAGACTTTGAAATGATACTGGGAAATCAGATAGATTTTGTGTCCCATGAAAGAGAGTACCCTAGGGACTAGTAGTTATGCTTGGGAAAGTTGGAGGAAGTTGAAAAAGGAGACTGATAATGTGAGAAATCCAAGAAAACTGGAATCTGAGGAGTATTTAAACTTATTTTTTTTTAATTTAAAAACTGCTTGTTGTAGAAAATTTGGAAAATATAAAAAGTAAAAAATAAAAAAATAAAAAATAAAATAAACTATGTCCTACTACCTTGAAGTGACAACTTCTAATGTTTTATTGTATCCATCGTCTTTTAATGTTGAATATATAATTTTTAAAAAATGATGGTAAAATATATGGCACCTAAAATTTACCATGTTAACCACTTTTCAGTGTGTAAGGGAGGGACAGTAAGTACTTCGACACTGTGCAGTCATTGCCATTAGAACTCTTCATCTTACAGAACAGGAACTCACGAAACAGAAACTTTTCAGGGCCTCTCCTCCTAGCAACCACTATTCCATTCCCTGTCCTAACTGAATACTCAATTTTTCTTTAAAATTGAAATGATACTTTGTATCATGTTTTCTTTATTTAATATTTTATTCTCCATATCATTGTATAACCTACTAGGTTATTTATTGCAGTCTTTTGTAAATTTTACTTCTCTCTTTTCTTTTTGGTCCAAATGGATATATATTTTGGGGAGTAGAAGGCATAAAATGTGTTAAGGGACTCCACACAATAAATAGCTATCAAAGCCTGTCTGACCAAACAAGATCAATTCTTTCACATGGCAACTTATTTGTCTACTTTGGTGGAGAAGCTACATTTGTTAGAATAAAAACTTAAAAGTTTTCTGTAACTTTGATTTTCTGAGACCATCTTAAGATCATGAATATGTGTGTCAATATTCTATGCTTTTTTCCTTGTGTGATGATTGACACAGGATTGTGGGCCACAGAGGAGCCTATGGGCACGAATCACGCTGTTTCCCAGGAGAGGTACAAGAGTTCTGGTTTCAATTCTGCCATTTCTTATTTGGACAAATTTTGACTAGGTGTAGAAAAACCTGGGCAGTGTTTGCTTTTAACCTAAAACATTTACTCAAGAGAAGAAGGGCCCTTTGGGGAGGCCCTGGCCGCAAGACAGAGGCCTAGTTTTGATCCCATCCACTCCCTCAGCCCTTGGTCCTCTGGAAGGTGCTGAAGTGAGTGCTGTGTGGGGCCGGGATTGTTGTGTGGCAGATACCCAAGGGACAGAGCTGGGGTCTGAGTCATGCTCTTTCCCAGAACTGCAACACCCCTTTAGGTGGAAAGAGCCAAACTTACAGGTATGGACAAGGCGGAAAGGATTCTCTGAATTCTAAAAACCAGTTTTCTCCTATGGTCTCCTTTCCTAACATGCCCTTCCCTAAGTTTAGGTACCATCAACTGCAGTCCAGATCAACACAAGAGAGCCTGGACAGGGGAGAGGAGCATTTCTTTCCTTTTCTTTTTTTGTACCAGGGATCGAACTCATGATCTTGCACTTGCCAGGCAGGCATTTACACCACTGAGCTAAATCCCCAGCTCTTTCCTTTAGATCTTCAAAAGTATCCCCAGTAATTGGCTATGTTCCAAAGCATAGCTACCTGTGGGGGAGCTAATGCCTTTGCTCCCTAAGATAGCACATTTTAGCTAAGTTCACCCTCCAAAGTCAAGGCCTCAAAGTCTTTTGCATGGCTGAGCTCCTTCATACTGGCCAGTGGGAGCCATGGCAAGGGAGATCCCTTTTCCTTGAACGCTGGCTTCCTCCTTGAAGTGTACTCTTGTAGCTACCACTAATGATCACTGCTTCTCCCAGGCTTCTGGCTGGCCAACAGAAATGACCACTGTTTTCTCCAGCTCTCTCCACATTTACTGCCCACTCCCACTTCTACTAGGGGCTGATCATTCGGGCCAGGGGCCGATTATAAAGGTTCCTATGCTTTGCTGCCCTACACCAAGGCCAGCTCTCCTGGAGAGAGCCCCTGGAGACCTGTATTTCAACGGTTCTGCCTTTTCCATCTCTTCTCTCCTGGCAACAGTGCCTGACCTTCATCTCATGGGGGCTTGCGCAAGGCACACACCCACACCAAAGTCTGGTTCTTCTCATTGCCAACTTCCTTGCTTCTATTATCTCAGCTTTAAAGCATTTCCTATAGCCAGGCATTTGCACATGCCTGTGAAATAATTATTCTTCCATTAGTAGATGTTTTCTCTGATGTCCTTTGCATTTCCCCAGGCTGTAGCAGAACATCTGTAAACATGTCCAGGTTGTCTTTTGTTGATTTAGGCTATAGATAATGATCCCTAAATCATACATGAAGTTGGAGTGGAACATGACTAAGTCTATCTGATCTAGAAATGGATTGAAACCAATGAGAGAAACCAAATTATAAAAGCTCTCCCCCTTCTTCTGATCTCTTAATCAATTCCTGTCTTTGCTCACTCTGTGTAAGAAATAAATGGGAAATCACAAAAACATCCCTGAAATGAGGATATCTGTTAAGAGTTAGGTTTCAAATTCATTTCCTCGTCAGGATATGGTCTGCATGCAAAAAATAAATAGAACAATAGTAAATAGAAGGACAAGCAAGTAATTAACTTTGAAAGCAAGTTCTGCTACACAAAAGTTGTAATGGAACTTGTGGCTGAATTTTTTTTCCTCTTAAAAAGAAAAAAATTATTGATAGTGAAAAGCAAATGATCTGATTTGCTGAAGTGGATTTCTGCACTTCAAGACAGAGGCAAAGTGGCTTTAGACTGCCTGAATAAATTATGCTTTTGAGTGCACCATGTCTGATTTTCTATAGGTTTTTGTTTCAGTTTCTATTTGTTGTGTATACATTAAATCATTTTGTCCTAGAACTAGAACTAGGTAGTTTCGTATTAGATATTTTTAGACGTCTCACTAATTCACAGGGTGTCAGCACATCCTGGCTAAGTGGCACAACTTTGATTTCAATTTGTATCCAGAAAATTTCCCATGAGAAAATTGACTCAGAATATCTAATGTGCCCATAGACTAACACATTCGTTTTCTAGTTTTGTAGGCTTTTCCTGTTTAGCTTTCACATATTGCATGGAGTAGGTGTGACCTATTGCTTTGTTTGTTCTGGTAACTGGAAAAACCAAAGCTCAGCAGAATCCAGTTCTTCTTCCCCACCCTCCTAGCCCTTGAGGTTGATACCTTGGAAGAGCCGGAATAGTCAGTGGCAGCTGCCTTTCAGCCTAAGGTTTTCTATACCCTGGGTTAAACTTGGGCACTTCTTATTTACCTGCTTGTTTGAGCAATAAAATCTGAATCAGGTAAATCTGCTTGAGCTGAGTTAAAACTAAGTGTTTAATATGCTTATTTTCAGAGTGATTTTATTTATAGTAATTGCTTTCTTGCTTTTTATGCAACATGTTGTGTTCTCAACAGCAAAACAAGCCTTGACTTGAACATCTCTATCTGGTGACTTGGTCAATTTTTTTTGCATCTGATGACAATGTCTGACAGTACCCAAAGTTCCGAAGTGATTAATTCTCAATGTTGCCCATGTCTGTTTTTTTCTTAACTGAGAACAGGATTTGAGCTAAGGAATTTCCACAAATTTCACAGTAGCATCTTAGATGTGAGAGCGACTTTATGGGTCTTTTCCCACCCAGTGCAATAATTTCTTCCATAGCGTATCTGGCAGTGGCTGTCATCTCTTGCCTCCCAGTATCTCTATGACAGGGTGTTCTCAAGTGGACAGGGCAGTTAATTCCATTTTGAAGGCTGGGGTACTGGAAGGTTCTTCATGCTGTCATGAATTGAGATTTTTGTCTCTTAGTTTTTGTCCTTTGGGCCTAACTTGGTCCTTACTTCATACGACAAATTACATGGCAAAACTCAAACTGACCATACACATTCTCTTCTGTGATGAACATGTATATAGTTCTCATATTACCTCCTAGGAAGATCATGTTTGACAAACATTTCTTGTTCCCTTAATTGTTCATTCCCCTTTTGTAGCTTATGTAATTAGAATTCTTTAATTTACTTGAGGCAGAACATCTAACTCAAAATAGCTCATGTAAAGAAAAAAGCTCACATGACTGAATGGTCCAGAGGAAGATGAAGCTTTTGGCTAAGCTGATCCAAAACTCAGTCATTGTCGTTAGGGTCTGGTCTCACTCCTCAACTGTGTCAGTCAGAGAGTTCCATGAGAAGAGAGAAGTCATGTGATAACTGGAACAGGACAAATTTAATACAAGAATTATTAATGGTACCAGAGGATTGGAATAACAAGGCAGTAACTATTAGTGAAATGTAAGATGGTGCTGATCGTGACCACAAAAAACATAATCCAGAATACTATAATACCCAATACCGAAATCTTCTCAAATCAAAATTTCTAAAGTCTAAAATCCAGAAAAATCATAAGCTCCCAAAGTTAAAATCCCGCATGGTGAAATCCTAAAACCCAAAATCCCCAAAATGTCAATTTCCATGGGGTAAGAAAAAAATAAAAAATAAGGCTACATAAGAGGACTAGAAAAATGAATTTGGGGGAAAGGATTTGTCACATAATATAACAAAAATGAAAACTTAAATTTAAAGGTTCATGACCTATCTGCATTGGCATTCTTTCCTACTGATGAAATTCTGGAGGCCTTAAGGAATGAAAGATACATTTGTTTGAAGAAGCCAGCAGAGTTACTGAATAGTTTGAAAATAATTATATGCACTGTGAAATACGAAGACACACAGAAGTGTTGCTGTTCTGTTGATGGTAATGTTTCTGCTGAATCTGTGTTCTGGATATGAGCGCCTGTAGAATGAGTTTCTGTGTTCCCAAAACAGCACAGATGTATGGCACAGAAGGTGGGAAAATTAATAGGAACGCTCCTGTCGGGTGTATACCAAATCATGGAAAATTGCCAAAAAGAGCAACACCAAACTGAGCATGGCTGTGCACTCCTCGAAACTTAGCTGCTCAGAATGCTGAAGAAGAAGACTGCACATTTGAGGCCATGCTGTCTCCAAATAAAAAATAAAAAGGGTTGAAGATATAGCCCACTGTTTCCTGGTTTCAATTCCCTGTTCTGCTTGGAAAAAGCAAAAAAAGAACTCTATAGAAAACGAATGTGAACATGTTTTTCAAGAAAAGCCATGCTCTGAAAGAAAAAAGTCACTGTTCATCACAATGGGAGACTTCACAACACAGTTAATGATCATGAAAGTCAGTCAATTTTATGGATGCAATTGCCCGCAATCCATCCCTATAGTACGTATTTCTGTCATTGAACTTTTTTTATGCTGCTTTTCTTAGCTTTTCTCAAACTATGGTAAATTATCAGCATTATATTTTGAAATTCACTACACTGTATTTCATCTTCACATCACTGCAGACCCCAGACACATAAATCATGTGAAAACTACAGAATTCTAATTTGCTTTATGCATTTTTGCAAATTTAACTCTGTGAACATATATTATTATTATTATTATTGTAAGTTCCCTTCATATTTAATTTGTGTGTATATATGAAAATTTTGATTTTCACCAAGTTAAGACAGCTATTTCTTGTATGTCTGCATTTTTGAAAGAGAAAAGTTCTTGAGATCTTAGCTTTGGTGATTACTCAGATAGTGTTAACCCACTGTGGTTTTTGATTGGTTTCATCAAAAGATATAGATTTTTCCATCATGGCATTTTTTAGATAACCATATTTTTATTGAGAAAGTTTCTTTTTTTTTTTTTATTGGTACCAGGGATCGAACTCATGACCATGCGCTTGCCAGGCAGGTGCTTATGCTGCTAAGCTAAATCCCCAGCCCCAATAACCATATTTTTAAAGTAGGTACACAAGCCTCGGCCACCCCAGGGCAGAGAAACAAGAAGCAACAGCGTTTTCTGAGATCCGAGCCATGTTGGAACTTAGGGCGCTGAGCCAACCAGCAACCAGCCTGCTGCCTACCGGGGTGCAGGCTTAGAATCAAACATACCACATCTACCCCCCTCCACCCCTGCTAACAACTGGGATCCAGGGATCTGGGTATCTCTTAGGTGGTGACCATATTTTGTACAGCAAGTGGGGGGAGTTTCCTTCTACTATCTCTGAAGGCAGATATTTTTATCTCTGTTTTGTTTTGTCCTGATTAACGGTGTTGTTCTATTCAATACTCTGTGTTGATGTATTCTATAATGTTGTGTATTTCTTTTGATTTTGCTGTACCTAGTAGAAGAACAACTATTGTGAAGACAACAAGATATACAATTGTGCCTATTACTGTTGTCCTGGTGACCTGCTGTGATGTTCTGTGCCAATTTCACCGCACTGTCTTAATTGGCTTTATTCCATCCTGTTTTGTTGTATATTACTACCTCCAAGTTAATAAAAATTAATAAAAATAAAAAGAGAACATGAGAAAATAAGGTAACAAAATACCTCCAAAAACTCCCAACTCCACCAAAGCTGATCCATGTGACATGAATGACGAGAAACTCAAAAACAAAACAACAGAATTATATAAGGTGATTAAAAAGGAAGTAACAACAAAACAGATCAATAAAGTACTGAGAAAGCTGAAACATAGTATAACTAAACAGATAATGTACTTAAAAAGCAAAAAGAGGAAAAGAAAATGCTCTAAAGGATATAACTGCATGTATGCTTAAGTGTATGGGATTGATAACCATATTACCAGGTTTTTGTTGGATCGTTGAACAGAACTGTTTGCAGCCTGTTTGTTCACTTTGTATGCCTTAATTTTGTAACATGAACAACTATTTCTAAGAAGATAATATGTAATTTATCAATTAGTGATTTCTTACTGTTTTTTTGAACTTATGCATTATTTCTACCCTTTTTTCTGTATTTTTTCTCTTCAAATAAAATTTAAAAAAATAAAGTAGGTACACAAGAGTACTAACCATACTGATATGTTTTTATGCATTTTTGTACTTTATGAATACAGTTTGCTAATAACTGTTGTGCCCATGTGACTATAATTAGCAAAACATCTTTGCAAAAACATGTACGTTACTATTTACTATTTATTGTGTAAACTAGTTATGATGTATTCTGTCACGTTTTTATATATTTTGCAAATAAATCTTTTAAAAATGTAAAAGCTGGATACAGTGGTGCATACGGGTAATCCCAGATGAGGCAGGAAAGTCACCATGAATTTGAGGCCAGCCTCAGCTACATGATGAATTCAAGGCCAGTCTGAACTATAAAGTGAGACTTTGTCTTGAAAAACCAAGATCCTGAGTGCATTGCTGAGCTCTGCTCCAGCTGGTTAGATCACCTTTTTCTGTGACTTCTGCCATCTCTAGGCTAATGACCTTGAAGCTACATAAGGGAGGTTGTGTGGACTGGAGCCCTGAGATGCAATGGGATGTGGGTGTGGTTGGATGGAAGTGGCCCAAACCCAGCTATGGTGTACTAGAGCCTCCACGTGCAGCTCCAGATCTTAGGTCCTCTTGGTCTCTGTCCTTTCTACCTTTGGCTGGAGCAGGGCTAATTATGGTTCCCCAAAATCCTGTTCCCAGAGACTCTGCCAGCTCAGAACTGGGTCTCATTCCTCCCAGCAGCAGACCTGGTAAACCTGAACTTTATAATCAGTATATATCAGAACTTTATAATCAATACCTCTCTGATCGAGGGTCTCAAACCTATAACTTGTCTCCTCACATCTCTGATTCTTTAGGAAGATAATGAATTCCCACATTTCTAATATGTCCCCACATTGCCAAACTCATGACAGGTGTTGACAAAGGCCGTAAGAAGCCAAGAAAAGTTTACTATTGCTGGCGATGTGACTTGGTGGTGGAGCACTTATGAAGCACCCAGGGAACTCCTGAATTATATGCAAGGCAATGCAAAAAAAGTCATCTTAATTAGGTGACGTCTCTACTCACAATTAGACTATTTAATTGAAGTGATATAGAAGCTGAGAGAAATGGAGGAAATGTTAATATATTAGCAAGGGCAGGTGAAAGTGTTTCTGTTAAGTAGATTATCTAGGAAGGGCTGCCTGTTAAACCCACACTGAGAAATCCATTGTACTGGGCACCTACCCAGACGTGTGACTTGGTAGGAGTGGAAAGGGAGGGGGTGTCATGTATGACATAATTGCTATAGTTCTTGTAATGTTTCTACAAATTGTTTTATTTATTTATTTATTTATTTATTTATTGGTACCGGGGATCGAACTCATGACCTCACGTTTGCCAGGCAGGCGCTTAAGCCACTGAGCTAAACCCCCGGCCCCTACAAATTGTTTTAAAAATTGAGGTCAATGGACTTTGTATAAAGGAGTGCAGCAGCAGTAACAAAGCCCCAAATAGAAGGTGTGCAGGTGTGTCAATTGTTAGCTACAGCAGGGCTTTCTTTGTAGGGAGGAGCACAGGGGAGTAGAAAGTGGGAGGGAGGGCAGGGGATGATGAAGACTGACAATATGAGCACCTACAAGAGAGTTCAGATTATTCTGTGAGTTCAGATTAACCCTGACAATAAGGGCAGGTTAAAAAAAAAAGCCTACTAACAACAAAACCAAACAAAAAACTGCCAGCCAAACATAAAGTGAGTATATGTCTTTTAAAATCATTTGAAGTCCCCTCCCCAAATTATATTTTTGAGATTGTGTTTTTCTGGTATTTTAGACTTTAGGAATTTTAAACTATTCATTTTGGGAGTACAGCATTTGGGGTTATTTCTTTTGGAATTATGACTCATGCTTCAAGATAAATTCTACCAGTAAACAATGCAGGAGCAGCATACAGAAAGAGCTCCTAGCATTGAGACATGGCACCAGACAAGAACCTGCCATTTCTGGCTCCCCAACCTGGGCTGAATCCAGATTGTGTTGGAGGGGGCACAGCTGTCATGCAGTGTCCCTGGAACTTGCTGAAATTCTACCCTCTGAAACTTGCTGAAAATCAGTCTCTAAGATGCTTGGGCAGTGTGTTCACTGAAGTCACTGGGGGTGGAGCCTGGGCAGTCTGCTGGTGACGCGGGAGCCAGGAGCTACAAAAGCCCTTGGTGTTGCAAGAGCTGGCCACTGTGGGAAGCAGCAGGAACCAGGAAGCAAAAACCCTTAATTTAAGGTGTAACAGTCAATACAGGAGAAACATTTAATAAGCCAGCTACATTTTTGCTGAGCAGCCAATAAAGGGTGAATTTGGAGATGAAAAGCAATAGATTGATAGTTCCCCTGTCCACTGGCTCTGCAGACACACCCTTTATGGTGGCAGGATATACTCAGAAGCTCCAGGCTTTTTAGCCCTTTCTTTCTGTAATGTTACTTGGAAGACAGCACCTCTCCACCCCAGTACTACACCAGATTGTTTTTAATTGATTCAGGTTTGTCAAGGATGTGTCACATGCTTGTTCTTGAGCTAACCACAGGTGGCTTTGTTGCTCTGACTGGCTATCCTGGAGGTCTCTTAACCCTAGAGGGAGCTTGAGTGCATGTCACCTCTGTTTAAGTCGGAGAGAAAATTCCAAGAAAACTTAAGCAGTCAAAACCAGGAGGAGGAAAGGCTGAGGGACAGGCAAAACTGTACTAAACCGGAGACTGTTAGGAGCAGAGGTGTGGGACCTGATAGTACAGCACATATATAGCCTGCTGAGAAAGGAGGTGGGTGTTGAATTACCAATTTGAATTTCTTTTTGAGAAAATGAAGTTATTGGTAACAGGGCCAGGAAAAGAAAGGACACCTAAGAGCAGGAAAGATGACAATTGCAGATGAATCAATCTCTCTCTCTCTGCCCTCTTCCTGTCCTTTCCTATTTTTTTTAGGAAGGTTCCAACCCAGGGCTCACACATACCAGGCAAGCACGGTACCACTGAGCTACTATTCCCTAAACCCTCTGTTTCTGTTTACAGAATATTCTGCTATATTTCTAGGTAATCTGAAGTCATGTGCCAGTATGTCCTTATAAATATTCTCTTCCTTTTCTAAGTCTCTGGATGGTGGTAAATGCATTCTTACTAAATCCCCTCCAGAAGGGGGTTCTAAGATGAGAATGGGCTTGTCCTAGGCTGTCCATTTCTGGAAAGGAATTACTCTCCATCTCTCTGATCCCCTACTTGGAGGTGAGCCTGGTGGGCTGGAGAGGCTTGGCTGACACCGAGAAGCAGAGTCAGGAGGGCTGGTACTTAGTTACAGATGAGCCAAGACTCCCGACCCGCTGGGGGCAACCAGTGAACTCAGGAGTTTTATTCTAAGAGATCATCTAAACAAGGTAGTGATGCGGTAGGGAAAAGAGATCAGAAAGCAAGTAAAGACAGGAACAGGAAAAGGCAAGCCAAAAGGAGCTGCCGGAGGATGTTCCAGGCAGTTCTATGCAAGATCAGAGACAGGAAGCCATAGTCAGACCTGCAGTTACCTTCGAATTAGCTTGGCTGATTCAGAGAAAATGTACAATGTTATTCGAATCTTTGCTAATTTATATATACTTTGAACACATGTGGTATGGGTATGGACAATTCTGTGCACTCTTTTCACTTAGTGCTAGTAAAGCTTTTCCAGGATCAACATGACCCACATCCTTGGATTTACAATAGTTTTATGGTATTTGTTTCTGTTTAGCCATTTCTCTGGTAGCCAGGGCTTGGCTAAGGTGTTGTGAAAACATGCCCATCACAGCAGCATTCCAACAGGCATGTATACACCTGATCTGCCAACCATAGGCACCGTACTTTTGACCAAGGTAATCATCCAGGAGTCAACTTGTCCAGCTGTTTACTTATAGCAATAACTAAAGGGCTCTGGAATTCAAGGCTTCAAAGGAAAAAAACTCTCAATACAAAATAGCAAGTATATTATTATATTATATTATATTATATATTATTATATTACAAAATAGGAAATATATTATATTATATTATATATTATTATATTATTTATCAGTTATCCTACACATTACCATATAGCAGTGATGGCGAAGCTTTTAGAGCTTTCATTGTTAACAGTCCTGCTATGGCACACATGTTATAGGTTCACCACCACTGCTATATAGTTTATAAGTATAAAAATACTGTACAGGGTACTTCTATATTCATTTTCCTCCACCTCTGCCTGAGTCTTTGGTCTCTGCTATCTAGTATGATTCCTGTCACCAGGGGGTCCATTTGCCAACACCTGAGGAACCCACCATGTTCACTCCTTGGTTCTCTTTTTAAAATTATTATTAATTGTATCAGTACATTTTAGATATACACAATGATAATGCTGATTATAGGGAATTTGTACCTGTACATGATACATCTTGATGTTTCTTTTTTCCCATTCTTCTCTCCTCCCTTCAACTTCTCCTTATTTACAAAAGCTTTTTTTCCATTTTTTTTCCTTTTCCTTTTCTTTCTTTCCCCTTCTATCACCTGGGTATCCTTCCCATTTGAACATTTTCTTCCTATTTCACAACATCTATTATATATTTTGGCTCTTATTTACTCTTTCAGTTTCTCACATCAGATATTTGATATTTGAACATGTGTGCTCAGTTAATTCCATATAGGAGTATGTTGCACCCATTTATCTAGAAAATGTCTTGAGATTATCCTTCTTTATGGCAGAGTAGTATAAAAACCACCACATCTTCTTTGTCCATTCATCTGTTGATGGGTATTTGGGCTGCGTCCAAGATTACCTGCTACAACTGTGCTGCTATAAACATGGGTGTGCATGTATCACTGTGGTGCTTTTAATTCTTTTGGGAATGATGCTTTTAATTTTTTTGGGAAGATACCAAGAAGGGGAATAGCTGAGTAGAATAAAACTTCTAGTTTAGTTTTTTGAAGAATCTCCACACTGATTTTCAGAATGGTTGCACTAGTCTACATTCTCACCAACGGTGGAGATGACATCTTTTTTCCCCCACAGCCTCACCAGCATTTGTTATTGGTTGATTTTTTTATAATAACCATTGTTTCTGGAGATGGAATCTCAGTGTTGTTTTAATTTGCATCTTTCAAATGACTGTGATGCTGATCATTTTTTCATATATTTATTTGCCACTTCTATTTCTTCATCTGAGAAGTGCATATTCATTTCAGCTGTCCATTTTTGCGCTGGATCTTTAAATTTGAGAGGTCTGATTTTTTTGAATTCTTTATATACCTAAATATTAGTCCTTTGTCTGAGGAAAATTCTTTTCCCACTCTGGGTTGTCTCTTCACTCTGTTGGTGGTTTCTTCTGCTGTGCAAAAACTTTTTAATAAGATGAGATCCCAGTTGTTGATACTTTGTGATATTTCTGGTGTGATCAGGGTTTTGTTCCTAAAGTCTTTGCCTATACATATATCTTTAAGAGTTCAATTGGGCCAGGAACTTAGCTCAGTGGCATAAGTGCCTGCCTAGCAAGCACCAGGTCATGAGTTCAATCCCTGGTACAAAACAAACAAACAAACAAACAAGCAAACAAAGTTCTATTTATTCTATCTTCCTGAAGATTTAGTGTTTCTGTTTGTTGTTGTTGTTTGGTTTGGTACTGGTATTAAACTCACAACCTCATGTTTGCCAGTTAGGTGCTGTGCTGCTGAGCTATATCCCTGGTCCAGTGATTCTATTTTATTTTTTGGTTTGTGTGTTTTGTTTTTGTTTTTGTGTTTTTGAGACAGGTTCTTGCTATGAAGTTCAGGCTGGCCTTGAGCTCATTTGTAGCCCAGGCTGGTCTCAAACTTGCAATGATCCTCTTGCCTCAGCCTCCTGAGTGCTGGGATTACAGGTGTGCACCACCAGGCCTGGCTCAGTGATTCTATTTTAATATTTAGATCTTTGATCAATTTTGATTTTACTTCAGTGCATGGTGAATGATATGGGTTTAATTTTAATCATCAACATATGGAAAGCCGTTTTTCCCAGCACCATTTATTAAAGAGGGTATTTTTCTTCCAGGGAGAGTGTGGTTCTCTGTGTCTTTGGTGAAAGATTTTAGGTAGGGCACATAGGCTGTCATACAGAGTATAGGTAGATTTTCTTGTAAAATGATAGATTTTCAGAGCAATAGAATACACCTTCAAATGTGCAGCTAGGCAAGTGCCAAGATGGCTACTGCACTGAATGAGGCCTCAAATCACATTTGTATGGCTGGGTCTTCCAAGGAATACAATTTCCTTTCTTTCAAGTTCATTGATCTTTAACAAGGAAATGGGCTTTTTTTTTGACAAGCTTCGGATGCAAGAAGTTTTCTGTTTACTCCCTTGGTGGGATATTTCCATTTAGTTTGAGGTTTTCCCTAATGCTTGGTCTGGGCTTTGTGTAGGTCCAGCACCTTATCAGCAGAAGAGGTTACATTCTCTTGGGCTAAGGTTTTTGTTTGTTTGTTTTGTTGTACTTTGTTTTGAGACAGGGTCTCACTATGTAGTTCAGGCTGCCCTAGACTCACTATGTAGCCCAGGCTGGCGTCAAACTCACACATGCAATCCTCCTGCCTCAGCCTCCTGAGAGCTAGTATTACAAGTGTATACCACCATGCCCAGCACTTGGGCTAAGGTTTGAAATAATAGGCTTCTTGGGATTTTATCTACAGTGAATGATTAAGAAAATGAAGGAAAAACAACAACAACAAATCACTCTTTTTGGTTTTTCATGTAGAGCTCACCTGTCTGTCTCCAGACCTGCTAATAAAAGTTTGACTCTGCCTAAAAAATCCTGCTTTGAGCATCTGGATTCTGCTGACTTCATTCTTTACTTTAAACTTTCAATTATTTCCTACTGTTTTTAGAATCAAACCCAACTTCCCCAAAACAATTCAAGGAATAACAGCCCTCCAAAGATCACCACATCTAAATCTCTGGGACCTGACTCTGTTGTATTACATGGAAAACTGGCTTTGCAGATGTGATTAAGTTATGTGATGTGAAAATTACCTTGGATTATCAGGATAGTCCAAGGCAATCACAACTGTCCTTGTAAGGGGAGGGAGTAAGGCCAGAGTCAGAGAAGGGAGATGTAAAGATGGAATAGGAAGTGAAAGTGATATGGGGCCATGAATTAAGGAATGCCAGTGGGCTCCAGAAGCTACAAGACAAATAAATAGGTGACTCTTGCTGGATCCAAGGGAAGAGAAATGTGCCGAGGAGCATGTCTCGGTAGCACTGAGGTCCATATTATACACTTGAGTCATAGAATTACACTTTTCTGAAAAGTATCAAGTATGATGTAGATACATATGAACCACAATGTTTATTAAATGCTCTCATATGCCTCTGCTCATAGGCTTCTGCTTTTGTATATAAGTGTAGTCGCTTTAATGGTGGCTGCCAGATATATTCAAATATCAGCTTGTGTGGTGGTACACACCTGTAATCTGAGCACTAGGGAAACCGAGGCAGGAGGGTAACCTCAACATTAAGGCCTACCTAAGCTACATAGTGAGACCTTGTCTCAAAAAGACCAGAAAAAAAGAAAATATATGTTCAAATCTCAAGCCTCAGAACCTATGAATGCTCTTATTTGGAAAAGTAATTTGTAGATGTAATGATGTTAAAGATCTCAAAATAAGATCATTCTGTATTTAGGGTTGGCCCAGATCCAGTGATGAGTGTCTTCATAAGAGCAAGGCAAAGAGAGAAGAGAAGCACAGAGAGAAAGAGGTGGGGCTGGATGTAAAGATAAAGGTAGAGGCTGGGATTATGCTGTTACTAACCAAGGGACTCCTAGAGCCACAGACCCTGGAAGAGGTAAGGAAGGATTCTCTCCAAAGTCCTTAAGAGGGAGCATAGACCTTCTGGCCTCCAAAATAGAGCAGAGGAAAGTCTACTGACTTGGATACCTTGGTTTGTGGCAATCTGTCCCAGCAGCTACAGGAAACAAATACAGTAATCTTCCTTAGACTCCTCTATTATGTCATAAATCAGTACAGTCCTGCTGCAGACAAAAGGCATCTTGCCATTCTTTTCTCTCTTATCTTTCCAACATTTTAGCTGGTGATTCTTCTCTTTTCTCTCCGGTGCTCTAATAACCTTCTGTACACATTTCTCTGTGTGCTTTGGTTTTAGCGCACACAGTACAAACAGCGTTAAGATTTAAAATGTTTAGCAGTTGGGTTGGCATAGTTATAGATCCATCCAACTGCACGACAGCTGCAGTGGTAGAGTCAAGTGCAGGAGCCCCCTTCTGGGTCAGGTATAGCCTTTAGAAGTGGAACTGTGGCAAGTGGACATCGAGAGTCCTGATGTCAAATCGTACTGTGTCCCAGGATCCATGCTAAGTGGACCATCTCTCTGAAACTTCACCACAACCCTGTGGAAACTGAGGCCTAGAGATTCAGCATTATGCCCGAGGTCACTCAGGTATTAAGCAAGTGACAGATGGCCTGACTCTGGAGTCTATGCTGTGAAATATCTGGAGAAAACAATTTCTCTGCAGAGTATCTAGAGTGGGGCATACTTAAAAGAAGGACGCACCCAGTCTGGAGGTGTTCTGAAATGGAAATTAGTTACTCTGGGAAAATGGTGCCAGAGAGGATCCTTGTGAGCCCATCTTTGATTCCCATCAGAACTGCAGGCCTGGGGGCTGGGAAGGAGGCCTCAGCAGGAAAGCAGGCAGGAAAGTGGAGTTTTTTCTCCAAGCCACACTGGGAGGTGAAGTGAGCTCTAAGTTTATGCAGTCAGATAGAGATTCCAGGGTTTTCTGGGGAGCCAGGAATTGTAGCCCAGTAATGCAAACTTGGTTAAGATGTCTTGATTCCCTGAGACTTCCCCACATTGATTATTCTTTCTCTGCCTGCTTCCCTGAGGCGACCTGCCAAGAAGAGAACATAAAAATGTAGGTTATGGAGGAGTAACATAAAAGGCCAGGTTGAAGACTGAGTTAAGCAGGCAAACTTTCATTTCTAGCTTTAGAGGGTAGAAGGGAAGTAAAAAATAAGATGGGAGGTGGTGATTTTAAAGAGGGAACAGCCCTAAGTAGCTGGTTTGCACAAGAGAAGAAAGGAGAAGTAGTGAGGTCTCTTTGGCCCAGCCAGAGGTGTGGCCCCCACAGGTGCTCAGGCAGATAGACAGGAGGAGAAACTGAGGGGGTCATGTGAAAGCAAGTAACACCCCCTGGAATTTACCATCAGGTGACTCCGCCACCCCCATGTCCAGCAGCCACCTCTGCCAATGGGAACTTTTAAGTAACTCTAGTCCCAAGTGATTAATTATTCTATTACATTAGTTAGCTGTTGGCGGCTCTGTCACACCACATACAAACCTGAACTATTTCAGTGACTGTATTTCTGAGTCATCTTGCCAGCTTTCTGTGTATATTTTCTACCACTGTTCTCTAATCTCATTGTTTTACGCCATATACGTGGGTGATAATTATATTCTCTTCTTTGCCTGTTTTTTCCCCTGAAGATTAAAATAGCAACAACAATACAATAACAAAAGGCAGATATGATTTTCTTGACTATTTTATGGAGATTTTAAAGCAGCTTAGATACCGTGCTTTAAGTGAGAACTGAAATGACAAATTAAGTGCTCTTCTGAGCTCTGCAGTCCGCAGAAGCATATATGCAGATAACCTCGGTGTGAAGGGCCTCTCAAACTGTGCGACCATCTTGCCAATTTCCCACTCTTCAAAAATTCTTTTTTTAGGGTTCATAGATCTATCTTTCCTGTTTTGTGGTGAATAGGTCACTACTACTAAGTCTAAAGTGTTTTTCTTAAACACCTTAATGTTTGTCAACATCAGTAGACCTGCTGGAGTTCCTGCCTGGTGTTGCCAGCCAGCTTAGGGTTCTTTTGTTCAATTCAGATGGAAATCATGAAGCGCCAAGTGCAGCTCTTCTAACAGTTCTTATGTTACCAGGGAATACTGGGTGCCAACAGCGGACACTGCCAGCTGCTGGTCACTGCTGCCGCCAGTCGTTACTGTCCATACCAGCTTGTGCTGAGTGCCATAGCTGGGTCGCTGCCACTGGCGGTTAGACACTGGGCACTGGGTAGTGGGCTGATGCCAGAATACTGCTGGTGTCTGGAACCCTTCAGTATTAACAGCTCTGTTTTAGGAGTTTTTTGGAGGCCACACTACCTGAGAAATAAGTCAGTCACAAGCAGGTTTACAGGAACACTAAGGTAAGTCTTTGTTCTAACAGGACTTGTGCTGGGCTAGTTACACAAGAGGGAGCTTCCTGGACTAAAACTCGAATTATGCCTGGGGTGCTCCTTATGTAACTACTTGCAGGCCTGTTCAGTAAGGGTGAGGGATGGAATCAGAGAATCTTCCGCAAGGCTTGCTAAGAATGCTGGGTATACAAATAAAGGACGCAGATGCCACGCTTCCTGATCTTAACCACTCCCAGGTGCCTGGTTCTCAAAAGAGGCTGGAGTGGGGGAGGGGACCCATATTGCCTGCCAGCCGCACTCTAGCAGTTTGACAACCAGGGAGGACACTGAAGCAAACTGTCTCAGGCCATTGGGGTACAAGCGGGAGCAAAGTGAGGGCGGGGGAGGGGCGTGCCGGCCGTTAGTCAAGCCACCCCCCTCACTGCAGCCGCCTAGGGGCAAATGAGGAAGACAGGCGCGTAGCTCCCACAGACGCAGCCCTCACCGTCGCAGGCCTCACCAGGCCCAGCCGCCGGGAGCCCAGCGGCGGGTCCAGGCCCCGCTCCGCCTGCAGAGCACGTCGAGGACCGGCTCTTCGCGCTTTGGGGAGATCGGCCCGCTTCTGCCGCGCACGCCTGGCTGCGGTGCGCGTCCTACGTGGCCTTGTGCCGGCCGCCGGCAGCCCTGAGCCGCCCGCGGCTGCTGCGGGACGCGACCCTGGGCTGAAGGGGGAGCCCGCGGGCCTGCGAGGCGGAAGCGGGGAACCGCGGGAGCAGCGGCGGCGGCAGCAGCGCCGGCTCCACGCCGCCCGGGCCACCCGCCCCCGCCGACCCCCTGGACTCCCCGCCCCTGGCCGGGGTCCGGCCGCCGCCTCGGCCCAGCGGGAGCCGGGTGCCCGCTCTGCCGCAGCCTCCGCCTCAGCCGCCGCCCCGGATCACGACCGCGGGCGCCCCTACGACCTCACAGCGGGATGCGAGCGCGACCCGAAACCTGCCCATCGGAAGCCTGGACCGCGTCCCGTCGCAGGGGGCGCTGCGTGGGGCCTTCGGGCAGCGCGGCGTCGGCGAGGAAGCGGCGGGCAAGAGGCCGGCCCGGGGGCAGGGCGCGGCCCGTGCCTTCCTGCGGCTCCGGAACCTGGACATGGCCCGCAGAGCTAAGGGGGCCCTGTCAGGCCGAGCGATCGGCAGAAGTCCCATCAAGCTAGGTCCTTGCAAGGCCAGCCCCACCACTCGCCTCTGGGTGGGTGGCCTGGGACCCAACACCTCGCTGGCAGCCCTGGCCCGGGAGTTTGACCGCTTTGGAATCATTCGGACCATTGACCACGTGAAAGGAGATACCTTCGCCTACATCCAATACGAGAGCCTGGACGCTGCTCAGGTGGCCTGTGCCGAAATGAGGGGCTTTCCTTTGGGTGGTCCACACCGCAGGCTCCGAGTGGATTTCGCCAAAGCGGAGGAGACGCGGTATCCCCAACAGTACCGACCCTCACCACTCCCTGTGGATTATGAGCTGCTCACCAATGGGTATCACCGGCACCCAGCCCTGGATGCGCACCTGCGGGTGCGAGACAGGACCCACCCGTACCTGTACTTAGACCGACACCGCACCTTTTTGGAGAGGGACTGGACCGGTCCCAGGAAGAGTGCTGATCACAGAAGCAGCCTGGAGGGGTATAGCCGTTCAGTGCGCAGCCGCAGTGGTGAGCGCTGGAGCCGGGAAGGCGACCGAGGCCTATACAGGATCTGGGAAGACAGGTGGGAGGACGACCGCGGGAGGACTCCTCACTGTGCTTACAAGGATCGGAGCTGGACCAAGGGTGTTGGGCAGCAGTATGGCTGCGAGGGGAACCACGCTGGTGCAGGGACCAAGGAGTCAGGCAGCAATGCCCTTAGCAGCAGCAGACCCAGGGCCGAGGAGTGGGGCCACCACCTCCACCGAGAAGCTCCAGATTCTTTCCATGTGAAGAAGACAAGAGAGAGAGAGTGCAATTATTGGACCACTGTGGCCGAGCCCAAGCCCCTGGAAGAATCAAAACACGAGACCAAAAAGCTTAAAACTCTTTCAGAGTATGCGCAGACACTGCAGCTGGGTTGGAATGGGCTTGTGATGTTGAAAAACAGCTGCTTCCCAACATCTATGCATATCCTAGAGGGGGACCAGGGGGTTATCAGTGGTCTCCTCAGAGACCAGACTTCTGGGAGCAGACTGACTCAGCTGAAGATCGCCCAGCGCCTTCCACTGGACCACCCCAAGTTCAAGGAGGTCACACGACGCATCACGCAGGGGAGCACCCGTGGCTACGCTGTGCTCCTAGCCACCCAGTCAGTCTCCAGCGGGCCTGGCACTGAGGGGATGGCCACCGTGGAGCCAGACCTAAAGAGACGGTTTCTCAGGAACCTGATCTCCTACTTGAAAGGGAAGCAGGCTGCAGGGGTGATCCGCCTGCCTGTGGGTGGGTCCAAGGGCAGAGGCCTCCAGGGCATGCTCTATGCCTTCCCACCCTGCCCCTTCTCGCAGCAGTACCTGCAGTCGGCCCTGAGGGCACAGGACCACTTGGAAGAGGAACACATGCTGATAGTGATGATAGTGACAGGCTCGGCCTAGGCCAAAGCTGCCTTTTCCAGTATCCTTGCTGTGTCACAAAAGCAGTTACTTTAAATCGGATTCCTTTCGGCCTGTTGGTCTGGTTGTTAATCTGTATGTATGATAATTAATTTTATAAGGAATTATTATTATTACTATTTTAAGAGCAGGTTATATTTATTGAGAGAAAGAAAGCTTCTGGCTGGGAGAGAGACAGAAGGGTCCTGAGTAGGTTACCAAAGATTTTGTCTTTTCTAGGGGCTTTTCTAGAGCCCCTAAAACACACAGGTAGGTCTAAGCAGGGGAAAACCTGGGAATTCACGAGGCAGGTGGGCATGAGGTGAGACTGAACTGTAGCCAACCAATAAGATTGATTGTTCAGGTATAATTGATTAAGTCAGGGACATACAGGGAAGTGAGTCATGTCACAAGTGGGCATGCTTAAAAAGCAGTGACCCTGCCTGCAGAGGATTGGGATGGTGACTTCTGGCTTCCTCAAGGTGATCCATACCTATTTAGAATATCAATCCTTGATGTTTATACTTGGAGTGTGCTTGCATTTCTTTTGTCTTTTGTCTTGTTTGTTTTGTCTTTTGTCTTGACCTCTGGCCTCCTGCAGGAGGTATCTGTCTCTTCTAGTTTTACCAGATAGCTGGTCTTCTGCACTGGCCTCTTCAAGGGCCTAGCCTTGTCTGACTACCTGTAATATTTCTATCTAACTCAGCTGTCTATAACATTCCACCCACCCCCCAAGAAGTAAACCAAACTGCCATGACAGAGTAATGAGTGATGACTGATCTAGCTTTTTCAGGCTAAAGGGTAGAAGTTATTGATCGGCAGTCAGGAATATCTGCAGAGGTTCCATCTAAAGGACCTTGATTAAACAAAAGGCATTTTTATCTTGGACACCTATGGCTTTAACTCTGGAGCATAAATAAGAATTATTTCTTAGTGCAGAAAAAGCTTAAAGATAATGCAATTCTGACCATTTTCCTCTTTCTTACAATATGATTTTAGTTGTAAAAGAACATCATAATTAATACTTCTCCCTGTATTCCATTTTGGCTCTAGGGAATAGATAGGTCAAACACGCATGCAGAGAAATATCAAATGTCTTTTTTCAACATGAAAGGGTCAAACATCTTCCAGTGATTAGGAATGCATTCTAAAGGAGTAAGGGCTTTTGGCATTGAATGATCTTGGTGGAAGACCTCCAGATGACATAGGGGAATGAAATTCCCAACCTACTAGATGTCCATTACAAGTTCATGTTCTCTAAAATCGAAGAATGAATTTTAGGGAAAACAGAGGTTAAGACCAGAATATATTTATCAAGAGAAAAAAGCTTATGTCTGAGAGAGACACAGAAGGGGTCCTGAGTGGGTTACCCTTTATAAGGAATAATAAGATAAATAAATGAATCTGATGGCAGCAAAAGAAGTGTTTTGCGCAGTGGTGAGGAAGAAGAGAAAATGAAGATGTGATGTGTATCTTTACCAGTTTGGCACTATGGATGATGATGTGTATATTTACCAATTTGGCACTATGGATGTAATCATTTTGTACTATGGAAAGGCACTATGAAAAATTAAAAAAAAAAAAAAGAAAAAGTGATCTGCTTCCTTCTCTTCCTGCTCTTTTGGTTTGAATTCTCTGCTGGATTAATTTGGTTCATTTGGTGGGGATCAAATTTCTGTCGATAACTAAAACTGTTCTTAGATTTTTGGAGGCTTTTTTTTTTAACAGTATTTTTTTTTAGGACTCCCAGTATGTTGACTGTCTGCTGTAGCCTGTATTTTTTTGACTAATGTTTGGAAAGTTGTCAGTAAAACCTTTGTCAGAAGATGGATTTTTAATAAAAAGGGAACTGCAGGTCTTTATTTAGAAAAGAGAAAGGAGAAAATTATAATGACCTGAGAAAAAATAGATTTCTATTGCTAAGACTATGAACCACATGTTCTATTTGCTACCTTGTTTCTGGAATGTGTCCTTGGCAAAGCTTATTTATCTACTACTTTTAATTTATTTATTTTGGTGATACTGAGGATTAAACCCACTGCCTTGGCACTGTGCCATACCCTCACCTTTTTTTATTTTTTTATTTTGAGACAGGGCTTCACCTGGTTGCCCAGGCTGACCTCAAACTCTCAATCCTGTTGTCTCAGTCTCCTGAGTAGTTAGGATTACAGGTGTGCACCGCCATGCCAAGTTTCCTTGGCAACTTTTTTTTTTGGTACCGGGGATCAAACGCATAATAACTTTGTGCTTGGCAGGCAGGCACTTATGCCACTGAGCTAAATTCCTGGCCCTCCCTGGAAAATTTTATATACACTATCATGTCATCATTTTTGGGGGGTTTTAGCTGAGCAAGTGTAGTGATGTGAGAATTGCAGTTGGAGAGGGCGAGAAAGAATCTTGGTCTTCTGATTGAACACTTTCTCCACTCTCCTCTTTTTTGATGTCATTGAAACAAACTCTCCATTTGACTTAGCCACCCCAGTTGGAGCAGCGTTACACACATTCAAAGGAATACACACTTCCCTATCCACACAACAACATCAGGAGGTTGAAAGTATAACTTTGACTCAGCAGGGGATTTTCTGTTCACATGTTCCACATACACCAGGTGCCAGGCCCCTGGGAACCATCTTCACAACTTCTTCTCAGCTGTGCCCAAACTGACTGCTCAGCACATTGTTCTGAAGCCAGCTTGGATCTCAGAGTGTGACAGCCACCCATTTGTCCTGGCACATGGTCCAAAGTGACAGATGTCTACAAGTCAACGCCTAAGGAATGGCACTCTTCAATAGCTGGGAATCTGGAATATTCTCAGTTTTTGAAGATTTTTCCTAGATGCTGCAGATGGTGATTTTGTTCTTCAGTCATTCTAATAGGACCTGGATTGTGCTGTCTCTGATGAAATACACTTTGGCCTCCATTTAACTATATTTTGAAATCAAAGTGCATGTGTTTGAAAGAAATGAAAGTGACTGAAGTGTGACTGATCATAGTATTGGCACCATTAATTAGGAGCATTTTGGTGAAAAAATCAGTAGAAAACCCAGTTCATACTGATTTATACAATAAAGGGAATCTGCCCTGTCATTTAAAATGTTCTAAGGTGGCTCAGGCTTTGGATAAGGCTTGATGACATCAAGGATCTTTTGTCTTTTCATCTCTGTCTTCTGGTGTCCACTGTAGGAGCTGCATTCTAGGGCAGACTTCCTTTCTGGTCCCCAGGTAGGTGCAACAGTCCAGGAGTTCTGTGATTCCTTGTTTATGTCAGCAGGATGGAAAACATCTCTTCCTTTGTTGTTAAATATGTTTCTGGGCTTCATTCTGAGGGTACTGATTACTGTACCCAGGGATACAGGAGCTCCTGCTGGACACGAACCAGCTAATCCTTGGAGCCGAGGGAGAGTTAATCTCCTCAAAACCATTTTGCTGAGAGTTGGATAGGAATGTTATGCACAGGAAACTTGGAATGTTGTTTTCCCAAAATAAGAGTAAATGTATGCAAGAAGGCAAAAATAACCAACATCCTTGATTGAGTGCGCTGACAGGAAAACCGTAAGCTATTCAGAAAGGTGGGTTGAGGAGTGCTTGTAAAGGGCTTTGTGAAGGTGTCTGAGCAAGGTATCCTTTGAAGAGTTCCAGTCACCACTTCTCACTGACGTCCACAAAAGCTCTTGGATATCTAATTTCATTAATCTAATATCTAATTTCACTAATCTAATATCATTTTACAGATAAGTCTCCATGTGTGTGGAGTTAGAAATTTAGATAGTATATAGGTACCTAGTATTTTTTTCTAATTGAAAGAGAATAAAATCAAACAAAATAAAACAATAAAGCCAATCAAAACAAAACAGCAAAAGTGATACAGGACCTCAAGACAGGATAATAGGAAATCAATCACTACTGCCATAATGTCTCTTGTTATCTTCAAAATTGCTGTCCATACCATCAGACACAATAAAATCAAACAAAACAGAATAAAACCAATCAAAATAAAACATTAAATAAAACAAAACAGTAAAATGGATCAAAACAAAACAAAACATTATTGGATTTCATAAACAAGACATATCCCCCATAGTTGCTATATTGCATATTGTTATCTTCTCAATAGATACTCAGCCTATCAGGTTTAGGCCTGTAAAGTCAATTCAACAATATAAACATTAAATTGGTCTTGTACCTCAGTTACTATCAGCTCAGTTTGAGTTTCTCTGAGTTAGCTGGTTGCTTAGTGTGAAGGGAGCTTGGCTCTTCTTGTCTCCCAGCCTGCGTGCCGGCTGGCTCATGGGAAGAGCACTTCCTGTTTCTCCTCCCAGCTCACAGCACTGCTGGCACACAGAAAGGGTTCATTTTGTTTCTCCTCTCAGCCCATAGTTACTGCTGGCCCATGGAAAGGGCACATCTTTCTCCCTAGTATTTTATTTTTATTTTTGTTTTTTTCCCTTAGTATTTTACTTCCAATACTTTTGTTATGTTTGGAATATTTCACAATTAAAAAGAGAAAATAATGTACAGACTTGCTGGAGTTTTTTTTTTTTTGATTGAGACACATACACAGATCTTTTGAATAATAATTTTGAGTCAGGGTTTTGCTGTATTACCCGGTCTCATCATGAACTTTTGATCCTCTTGTCTCAGTTTTCAAGTAACTGGGATTACAGGCATGTGCCACTATGCTTGGCTTGGCTTGGTAGATTTTACCAATGCCTCTCCTTTCTAGATACATAGGAGATTACACTTCCTATTTATTTTGAATTAGGTGGTTGATATGATTTGGCTGTGAACCAAAATGACATATGTCTCTTCCAGGTTGAGGCAGCAGAAGGCCCTATTCAAACTTTGAACAGTCCTTTCCTCTTTGGATAATAGTAGAGGCCAGATACTGAGGTGGTGGAGCTCTAAGAACAAAGAAGTCTGGATCAGTGTATCACTGTATGGATGTCAGCGGAGTCATCAGATGTTCTGCTTTTCAATTTCTGTGTGTAAAGTACCCCAAAACTTACTGGTTTAAAGCCTCAGTCTTCAATGCTCTCTTATTATATTAGTCACCTTTCCATTGGTGGGATGTAATAGCTGATACACAGTTTAAAGGAAGAAAAGTTTATTCTAGCCCAGGGTGTCAGTGTCTCTGTCCCTGTCAGGCTGGCTCCATTGCTCTGGGCCTGATGTGAGGCAGAAATATCAAAGTCATGGCGGAGGAAAGCTGCTCACCTCATGGAAGCCAGAAAGCAGAAGAGAGGGAAAAAAACCAGAGAGAAAGAGGCTGGGGACAGGATATATCCTTCAAAATCATGACCCCTACTTCCACCAACTAGCCCTGCCTCTTGGTAGCTCATTCATCTATGAACACATCAGCGGGTTAATCCATTGATGAGGTTAGCATCCTCACAATCTGGCCAGGTATCTCTTAATTCAATCAAGTTGACATAAAGGTCGATCATGGAGATTAACCATCACACATGTGACTCCCTGTGGGTGACTGGCTCTGCTGGGCAGATGCTCCTTGCGGTTGTCATGGCTGAAGTCAGTTCCTGGCTGGAGCTACAGTGTCCTAATCATTCTTCTAGAAGTCCAAAATGGCTCCTTTGGCTGGCTGCAATTTCTGCTGGTTATTGACTGGGTTTTCTGGGTATGTCAACTGGAGCACCTATGTGGCTTCTCACTGCGTGGATTTCAGATCTCCTGAATCATCTAAATAGCAAGTATTTCAAGGTACTTGGGAAGAATTCAGAAGGTTTCTTATGACCTATTGAAAGTTGTGGAATATCACTGCTACCATATTCTATTAGTCAAGGCAAGTCATTGAGGACAGTATATGTTCTAAAGGAGGGAAGTTAATTCCTGTTCCTGACACAGGAAGTAGCAATACCAATAGTACCCAAAGGACCAATAATAGTAGTCTTTTATTATTTAGAACACCTGACCTAGAGTGGAATGTGTATGAATGAGAACCCGATATGTTAAGCCATTGAGAGTTTTGAGGTGGTCTGGGTCCTCATTATAAGCCTAGCTTACAGTGACTCGGAATGGGAATTGTAGTAAATACAAAAGTGACTGAAAAAAATGAATGGCCATAGTTAACCTCTCATGTACTTCTTCCTGTCTTTTCTTGTGCATATTTTTATATAGATGTAGTAATGTTATATGAATAAATTTATAGTTTTTTTTTTACTACTTAGCACCATGTAAGCATAATATTTCATTGTGACAAAGTGCTCAACTGCTCCCAAATAGATATTTGGTGTTTTTACCCCATTTATTTAATATTATAAATAATACCATAAGAAATATTATGATAGCCATTCATAGACTGGGTGGGGGAGAACCAGGCTTCACAAGGGGGTGATTCCCCACCTGGAAACCATATCATTTTCATTGTTTTGTTGAGTTGAGTTTTATTCTCTTTTGTTTTGTTTCATTATGTTAAATCTGATGGCATGAGCAGCTATTTATAAGACAGCAAGACATACTGTGGTAGCTTATTTTGAAGTCCTTTATTGCATTCACTGTTTTGGCTTTATTGTTTCTATTCTATTCTGTTCTGTTTGATTTTACTATGTCCAAAGGTATCTGCAGCTATTTTGAAGACAAGAGGCATTACGGTAACGATTGCTGATTTTGTAAGGTTTCGAAGTCCTGTATTACTTATACTAGTTTATCTTGATTGGTTTTATTTTCCTTGGTTTTATCTTCTTTAAAATAAAGTTTAAAAAAAGAAACATTATGGTATAAAGCGTTATTTTTTTAGTCTTGCATCTGAATCTATTCAGGCTGATATCACAAAACATAAGCAGTGGCTTATTAATGATAGGAACTTACTTTTCACACTTCCAGAGGTTGGAAGTCTGAGATTAGTGTGCCAAGCTGGATGATTCTAATGAGCATTCTCTTCTAGGTTGCAGATAACTGGATTTTTTTAAATAACTGGCTTTTTGTATCCTCACATGATAGAGAATGAGGGAGATTTCTAGGGCCCTTCTTATAAGGATTCTAATTCTATTCATGAATGCTCTACTCATATAATCTCCCAAAGGCCTTACTTGTTAATACTGTCACACTGGGCATCAGTTTTGGAATGACATGAACTTGAATTCAAAACAGATAGATTATATCCATTTACCTATGAATCTTTGGTCTCAGCAGGTTTTATTCCATAGCATTTCTTGGGAAGCCTGGTGCAGTAGTTCATGCCTGTAGTCCCAGCTGAGGCAAGGTTCCAAGTCCAACGCTAGACTGGGTAACTTTTTTTTTTTTGAGACAGGGTTTCACTATGCAGTTCTGGCTGGTGTTGAACCCACTATAGAGCCAGTGCTGGTCTCAAACTCAAGGTGATCCTCCTGCCTCAGCTTCCTGAGTACTAAGAATACAGGTGTGTGTCACCATGCCCAGGTTGGGTACCTTTTAGGAACTTGTTTCAAAACAAAATTTTAGCCAGGTATGGTGATGCATGCCGTAATTCCAGCCCTTGGGAGGCTGAGACAGGAGGATCACCAATTGTTCAAGGCCTGCTTGGGCTACATGTACTAGAAATCCTTTCTGTCTTAAGGCTTTTGCACATAAACCCCTTTGGCCTGAACACTTTTCCCTTAGCTCTCCCAAGGGTCATCTCTTTCTTGTATTTCAGTTTAATTATAATCTATTCTGAGAAGTTGTATGGACCATTCTATCTAGACCAGCCAGGCATTTTCCATTAAACACCTTTGGTTCAGAAGCTTATAGATGAGTAGCCTAGAGACAATAATGTGGTTGACAGTGTGTGATGGTGAGAGGGACAGGTTATGATTTTGGCTATGACACTTGTCTGAAAAATGCATTTACGTAGGACTGAGACTATCAGTTGTCCTTCTCAAGGAGACGGTGGCACTGATGGGCATAGAGGACTAAAGCATCTTCCACCGAAACAGTCAGGGTACCTACTGTGTTTATCTTCTTTGTTGCACTCACCACTGTCTGCAAACATCTTGTTTATTACCTGGCTTTCCTCTCCTCATCAGAATACAGGCTCCATGAAGACAAGGACCTTTTCTGTCTTCCCTTCCCTACCCTACTCTCTGCGTCTCCAGCTGTAAGAGCAATACCTCGTTCGTAGTATACATAATGCTCAGGAATGTGCTCAAGGCCTCAGTATGGCAAGTATGTGTTCTGTTGCACAGCAGTACCTGCAGCCCTAGGAGATATTTTGGGATAAACAAATGAATTGAAATATAAATAAAGAAGATGAATCCTTTCTATCTTTTATTTCCACTCCAACCTTACCACCAAGCATATTTCTCTAGATTATTTTGGTCTGCAAACCCATGATGGGAAAATCAAGCGTGTATCAGGACTTTTCTTGCAGGAAAGTGGGAGAATAGCGTGATGATATGCTGGAGATGACATGTGAGAGAATCAGCAGGAAAAGAATTCAGCAGGTAGAGAAGAAGATGCTGCATGGCGGGAGGAGGTCATTCATAACTTCACCTCGCTATCTAAAAGCTATTTCATGTTTTCCAAAGCAAAATTACTTTTGCAACCCTTAAGAAAATGACCCCAGTTTTGAAAACAATCGTCTACACAAAGCCCTGTGGTATGTGACTGGGAAGCTGTGTCTAGTGCTTCTGGCTCTGTTTCTTGACTGTTCTACTAGTTGGCTTCATTTCTGAATTTTAGTTTCCTTTTCTAAAAGACAACTTGCCTTATGTATGAATTATAAGGCAGTAAATGGTGATTGTATTTGCTAAGGGCCGGGTGAGGTACAGCAGTGAAACTATTCTTCAGGGAGTATGTCCCCTTCTCTGGGGCACTCCTGGTCCAGCTACCATGCCCTTCTTCTAGAAGCAAGTGCCCTGCTCCATCTGGTCATGCCTGCCTGTCCTAGAAGCCATCCAACCTTGTGTCTGAACTTGAGCTAAAAGTAATGAATCTTATGGGTAGATTTGAGTAGAAGTCAGGTTGGAAATGGGTTTCCGGAGCTGCCTCATACAGATTTAGCTCAGAGGAAGACCAGGTGGGGCTTGGGATTAGATAGCTTGTTACATCCTTTGTCTAGCTGGTACACAGCCTTTCTGTGTTCTCAATTTAACGTGTATTCCAAATCATTAGAGAAGAACAAATATGGAGGAAAGACCTTTACTAAAAGTGTCCAAGGTTCTGTGACTGACATATGTCAAGACTTAATATACTCTTTCCTGGCTTTTTGTGTAAATGGTAAGAATTTGTATCCTGTTAATAATTTTTAACAAACCAGGCACAGTAATACATGCCTGTAATTCCAGAATGTGGGAGGTGTAGGCAGGAGAATTGCAAGTTTGAGGCCAACCTCGGCTACACAGCAAGTTCAAGGCTGGCATGGACTATTTAGTCAGACCCTATCTCAAAAAACAAGCAAGAAAATGAACAAAATAAAGCAGAAAAAATCAACAAGCAAAAAAAAAATCCAACAGCAACAACATTTACTACTATAATTATTAGTACTGTATCTATAGTTTATTGAGTGCCAACTGGTTATCAGATACTGTTCTATCCGCCTTATCTATAGTATCTATGATCCATATAATCTATAATTCTAGGGTTAGACATTATTTTCATCATTTTATAAATAAATATAACATACAGAAATTTAAGGTCAGAGCAATTAAACCACTTATAGGGAGTTATACCAAATAATAGGCAGCAGAATCAGAATTTGAACCCATGTCTACCTGACTCTGAAATAGTTTTGGTTTTATTTGAAAATAATTTTAAGGGAAATCATACTTCAATTTTTTTCTTTTTATAGTAGTACAAATGATATGTTTATGCCAGTATATTGCATAAACTATATTGCATTTTAAATGGACTCTTGGAAAATTTAGATATAAGATTTCCATTGAATTTTATCTAATTTGGCACCAAGATTTAAAAACTTGATACAGAGTTCTGACTTTGCAGATTGTACACTTCTTTTGAGCTAGTTTTGTAAGAAGCAAGTATGTTCAATAACTGCTGTTTAAGGTTAATGTTTTGTCATTTATAGAAGTTAATGTTCAGAAGTAAAGTATTTGTTGTGTAATTTGCCTCTACTGACAAAGAAGGTAATGTGAAAATAATTTAGGAATTTGCTACAAAAGACAGCAGACACTGTGCCTTTTTGAGTCTAAATATTTGAAAAGCTTACCCATGGTTGCAACTTGCGTTAAAAAAAAAACCAGTACAATATATGATTATTATAAAAGATTGGTAAATACAGAGAAAAAAAGAGGGAAAATCATGCATAACTCTACCCAAGGTAAAAAAATTAACTTTTTTTTTTGTAGTTTTGGAGACTGACTCTTGGGTCTTTCCATTGAGCTACATCCCTACCTGTTTTATATATATATATATATATATATATATATATATATATATATATATATATAATTTTTTTTTTTTAAACAAAGTCTCACTGAGTTACTAACCTGCTCAGGCTGAACTTGAACTTTTTCCCTCAACTCCCTAGAGTGCTGGGATCATAGCCCTGGGCCATCATGCCTGGCTAATAGATGTCTTTGATACGTCTTCTTTTTATTAAATGTTACAGACTTTGCGTGTCGTTCACTTTCTTTCTTTCTTTTCTTTTTTTTTCTTTTTTTTTTGTACTGGGGATCAAACATATGACCTGGTGCCTGCTGGGTAGGTGCTTATGCTACTGAGCTAAATCCCCAGCCCCATCATTCACTTTTGTACCTGTGATTTAATTTAGTGTAGGATGTTGAGCCTTATGTTTCTGATAAAACAGAGGTAAGCATAGTTCTTTAGTTTCTAATAAGAAAAATAAATGAGGGCCAGGGATAGCTCAGTGGCATAAGCACCTGTCTGGCAAGCTCAAGGTCATGAGTTTGATCCCTGGTACCAAAAAAAAAAAAAAAAAAAAAAGCTGTTAGAAATATATAAAATAAGTAAGGCAAATAAATCTCTGATCAATTTATACCCATTGTTGGGAAAAATCCACAGGACTCTGCAAGTATACTAGCATCATATGTTAAAATTTCCAAGATTAAAGTCAAATTTCTGCCAAGAAAATTTAATTAAAATATAAATTAAGTGTCTCTCTTCAAATTTAAATGTCGTATTTTGATACTAAGGTGATCCAGCTTGACAGATGGTAAAAAGAGCAGTAGTCTGAGAAATATGACTTACAATAAATCCTTCAAGAAATGCATTGAAATGCCTGCCAAAATCTTCTCAAATAACTCCCTAAGCTTAAATTCCAGCTTCTCCAAGATACACATGCAATATCTTTTGCCTTTTTCTTGTTGAACAGGTTTCATTTTTCATAGCAGTTTTAGGCCACTGAGTGACAGGGAAGAGAGTTCCAATTCACACAACATTTCCCACCTCTCCAAAGCTCCCCCACCATCCACATCCTGCCATTGAGTGGTAAGTCTCTCAGAACAGAGGAAGCTACACTCATACGTCAGTATCACCCAAAGGCCATTATTCACACAATGGTCACCAGATCTCATATGTTCTATGGATTTGGGAAAATTTATAACAGGCGTGTGTCCACCATTATAGTATCATATAGAGTGTTATCACAGACCTGAAACATCTGTACTCCACCTTGTCCCTCCCTTCCTGCTAACACTTGACAACTACTGATCTTTTTACTGTCTTGCAGTACTTTTATGAGAACTTTCTGTCATTTGGGAACTTCCCTATATGATTTTTCTCAGAGCTGAATATAAAGGCCTCTGATGAAATTCCTTAGAACTGTGTTTCTATGCCAGACTCCTTTTGGCTTCAAAGCAAAACAGGGTGGAATACTATAGTTTAGGAATGTGATTATAATATATTATTAATTGGGTGGAGACCAGAAATTTAACCTATATGCTAAGTATTAATTCTACTACTGAGCTGTACCCCAGCCCTTGTTATAATTTGGATCATTCTCTTTACAAGGCAAATTTTTATAAGGAATATAATATCTGTTCTTACTTCCTTTAGCCCATGATCTATAGCAAATGTGACTGTGCCAAACTGGTCTGTAGGACACAGTGCCTGGCCAAGCCACAAATTTCCCCTATTTAAATAATAAGAAAGGTATCATATGTGCAATGTGTTATTTTATCACAGTCAGGGAACATGTTGTTTCTGGAAGGAGAGTAAAATCTCTCTCTGCAACTAGGGAATTACAAAAACTATCAAACATATTGCTTTCAAACCATGAGAGACTGGATATTTAAGACAGTTTCCTTAATTTGTCTTGCATGGTTCAGGATGTTGTTGTTTTTGTTGTTGTTGTTGTTGTTATTGTTAAGGGTTGAACCCAGGACCTCAGGCCAAGCATGTGCTCTACCACCGAGCTATACTCAAATCCTTTGTTTTCTGATGAAATAATTCTAAGCCTACAGATCAACTGCAAGAATAGAAACAGTATAAAGAACATCCATTTACACTTTACCCAGATCCACTAACGTTTTACCTTATCCTTTGTATGTGTGACTTCTCCCCTTTATATATAACAAATTGTATAGGGAATGAATTTTTTTTCTGAATCATTTGAGGGTAAATTACATACGTCATGGATCTTTATCCTTCAATACTCCAGTGTGTATATCCAAAGAAGAGGAATACTGTCTTGTCTAAGCAGACAAGTAAATTTAACTTTGACATAACACCTTCATCTAATTTTCCACTCATACCCCCATTTTGTCAGTTGAGTCAATAATGTCCTTCATAGCATTTTTCCCTTCCAGTACACGATCCAGTCTAGTGCCAGGTATTGCATTTAAATTGCCATATGTCTTTTGCCTTTTTAAATGTGGAACATTTCTACAATCTTTCTCACCCTCTTTTTAATAATATAGCCCATTCCCTTTAAAAAATCAATCTTTATTATTTGATATTTTCCCCGAAATCTAGAGAAATATGAGCTGCCTGATCAAAGTCATATTGGTGTCTTAGTCCCTTTGGGCTGTTATAACAAAATACATGAGACTGAGTCATTTATAAATGACAGAAATTTATTGCTCACAGTCGTGGAGGCTGAGAAGGTGCTAGCAGATCTGTTGCCTGCTGGGGGCCTGTTTCTCATAGATGATGCCTTCTGTGTCTCTTTACTCAGTCTCTCCCTGAGGGCTCATTTATGAAGGTGTTAACCTTGTGCATGAAGTGTCCCATTGTGATTAATGACATCCCAAAGGCCTTATTTATTATTATTATTATTATTATTTTATTTTATTTTACTTTGTTTGGCAGTGCTAGGAATTGAAACCAGAGCCTCTACCACTGAGCTACATTCCCAAGTGCTCCACATCTTAATAGCAACACACTGGCATTAGATTTTAACATATGAATTTTAGAATGACACAAATATTCAGACCATAGCGACTGGAGAATAGTGGTTTCTCTTTGTCTTCTGCCTTTCAAATCTCACTTGTGTCTCCACTGGTAGAATTTAACTTGGAACAATTCAGGAAAAGTTCTGCAGAAAATAAGAGTTCAGGCTTTCTCCTCGCCCACTGCATAGAGCAGAATGTACAAGGGGGTGGCATCAGGACTCAACTCACTACTGACAAGATGGCATTGAAGTTGCTGTTCCCCTGCTTCCAGACTACCAGGAGATCTCTAACTAAATAGAAGCTGGTCACTAAGAGGGAACTAAACAGAAGCCGGTCACTAAGAATAACAGGAAATGAAAGAAAGCCAATGTGACCAGAATTTAGTGGAACTTAGCATTAATTTAAGATAGAGAGGATATCAAGGCCTGACTTGTACTGAGCTTTCTAGGACTTGGAATAGTGGGTATTTTCATCTTTGTGAAAGGAAAATGCTCTTACCCATTGTATCACGTTTGGGCAAATTAGAAAAGGCATCTGCTCCTCAAGATATTCTCATGTTGTTGGAAAATTGTAGTATACTCTTGTTAGAACAAGATGTAGTAGTACAGATACAATTTACAATCCCTCTAATGTGCAATGTACCCTCCAACAGGCTTGTTCTACTACAACCTGCATAATTATTTTTTATTTTTAACTGGAATTTTAAAAAGTTTTTATTTTAATGTAAAACAAATAGATATTAATACAGAAAATATAAAAACACTCTTCTTCTATTCAAAAAAGTTTCATAACAAAGTAATTAGAGAATAACAATGGTTAACATACTGTGTATCATGAGCTTAAAAGAATTACCAAAATGTTACTCAAAGTACAAGTCATATACAAAAAAAGATCTTGCCTTACAAAGAAGAAACAAACAAATAAGAGGACAAAACTTTCCTTTCAACAAACAAAGAAATTTGTATAAATGAAACAAATTAGCATTTATCTTAAAATATTTTGAAACAGCTGGAGATTTAGCTCAGTGGCATAAGCGTCTGCCTGGCAAGCATGAAGTCTTGAGTTTGATCCCTGGTACAAAAAAAAAAAAAATTGAAACAACAGGATTATTTGGGGAATTATTTGAACTTCTACCTACTTCCTATTTATTTTCTATTTCTTCTCACTCTCTCACGCTTTCTCTCTCTTTCGCAATGTATATATGACATATATTTTTTCCTCATATAAGAGAAACTGATATTTAAGCTTGTGTCTGACTTATTTCACTTAACATTATGTTCTCAAGTTACATCCATTTGCCTACAAATGCCTCAAATTTATCTTTTTTATGATAGAGTAGTATTCCATTGTGTAAAAATACCATATTTTAAAATCTATTCATCTGTTGATGGATATATATTCTGTTTCCAAGATCTAGCTATTATAAATTATGCTGCTAGGTATGAATGTATCCCTGTAATAGGATGACATTAACTCATTTGGAAAGCTATCTAGAAGGGGAATAGTTGGGTCAAATGGAATTTCTATTTTTAATTTTTTGAGTTATCTCAACATTGGTTGCCATAGTGGTAGTACTAGTTTATATTCCCACCAACAATATACAAGAGTTTCTTTTTCTCCACATCTTTCCTAGAATTTGTTGTTGCTTGATTTTTTTTTTTGATGATGGTCATTCTTTCTGGGGTAAGATGGTATCTCAATATAGTTTTAATTTTTATATCTGTAATAACCAGCAATATTGAACAATTTTTCATGTGTTTATTGGCCATTTATATTTCTGCTAAGAAGTGACTATTCATTTCAATTTCCTATTTTTTAAATTTTATTTTAAAAAGGATAAAACCAAGGAGAATAAAATAGAATAAAACCAATCAAAATAAACCAGTATAAGTGATACAGGACTTTGAAACCTTATGAAATCAACAATGGTTACCATAATGCTTTTTGTTGTCTTCAAAATAGCTGCAGATACCTTCAGACATAGTAAAAGTTAAACAAAACAGAATAGAATAGAATAGAAACAATTAAAAAAAAAACAGTGAATGCGAACAAGGACTTGAAAACAAGCCAATACTAAATCCAGAATGGCTACCATAATGTCTTGCTATCTTATAAATAGTTGCTCCTGCCATCAGATTATCAAACAAAACAAAAAAGAATAAAACCCCACCCAACAAAACAATGAAAATGATACGGTTTCCAGGCGGTTCGCTTCCTGGTGAGGCCTGGTTCTCTCCCAGGCCCCAGATGGTGCTGACTCATGGAGAGAGGCTTGGCTCTGGCGCTTGGTGCTGGTTTCCAGGTGGGGATCCCCTCTTTGTGAGGCCTGTTTCTCTCCCCATGCAGTCCACAAAGTTGCCCATTTTTTGATTGCGCCTTTTATTTTGGGGGAGTCTATTTTTTTTCAAGTTCTTCGAATATTCTGTGTTAGTTCTCTGTGTGAGGAATAGCTGGCAAATTTTTTTCCCCATTCTATAGGTTGTGTCTTTACTCTGTTGGTTAGTTTTATTTGCTGTGCAGAAACTTTAATGTGATATGATCCCACTTGTTGATTCTTGGTGTTAGTTCTTATGCCACTGGGATTCTGTTCAGGAAGTCTTTGTCTATGCTTATATCTTCAAGAGTTTTACCTATTTTATTGCCCAACTTACTAGATTTTTTGTTGTTTGGTACTGGGGATCGAACTCTTGACCTTGTGCTTGCCAGGCAGGCACTTATGCTGTTGAGCTAAATCCCCAGCCCAAGATGTTTCTGTTTTAACATTTAGATCTTTGATTGACTTTGATTCTAGTTTAGTGCATGGTGAGATATATAGGTCTAGACTCAGTCTTCTGTAAATGAATTTACAGTTTTTCCCAGCATCATTTATTAAACAGGTTACCTTTCCTCCAGTGTGTGTCTTTTCCCCTTTGTCAAAGATTAAATAACTGACTGCCTGGGGTTGTTTCTGCTTCCTCTATTCTATTCCCTTGATCAACATTACCTGTTTTTATTCCAGTACTGTGCTGTTTTAATCACAGTTTTGTAGTATAATGTCAAATCTAGGATTGTGATGCTTCCTGTTTTGCTTTTGTAACTCAGGATTGCTTTTGCTGTTCTGAATGTCTTCTGGTTCCATATGAATTTTATGATTGTTTTCTCTAGCTCTGTGTGAAATGCTATTGGTATTTTGCCTAGGATTGCTTTAAAGTTGTGTATCAGTTTTGGAAGTAGAGCCATTTTGATTTTATTACTTCTGCCTATCCAGGAACAGGAGATATCATTCCATTTTCTGATGTCTTCCTTGAATTCCTTTTTTAGACTGATGTGATTTTTAATTTTAATTGTAGAGATTTTAGGTTGGGTGTGATGGCACATGCTTCTAATCCCAGCAGTTGGGAGGCTGAGGCATGAGGATTGCTGTGAGTTCAAATTCAGCCTGTGCTACAAAGTGAGCTCAAGGCCAGCCTGAACTGCATAGTGAAAGCCTGTCTCAAAAAAGACACACACACACACACACACACACAAAATTGTAGAGGCCTTTCATTTCCTCGGTTAGGTTAATTCTGAAGCATTTAATTTTTCTTGATGCTATTATAAATGTATTATTTTATTAATTTCTTTCTCAATGATTTCATTACTAGCATATAGGAAAACTATGGAGTTTTGTGTTTAATTTCTATTCTGCCATTTGAAGTGCCCTATGTGTGGCACATGGCGGGGGGATTGGCAGGAATGATACCACAGTGGGAGACCCACGAAGCTCAGGCCTCAGAGTGCTGTTAGTGTGGGCCCAGCCAAATTTCCCTCTTTGGGGGAGCTTACCAGAGGCAAGTTCTTGAAGGTGGGGCAGTTTCCTCCCTGGGGGAGTGAGCTGTACACTGAGCCATAGGCTGCTTTCCACTTGGCCCGCTTCCCTTGGAGAAGCTGTTTTCCCTGCCATTTTCTCCTGGGGGGAGGGGGCAGGTCAGAGAGGCTGCACTCATAATGCCACGGCTGAAAGTGGGTGGTAGGAGACCGAGGGAGGTGATGGGGAAGCGCTGTCTCCCTGGCCGTCTCTCACTTTGCACCACCACAGCTGTGGTCCGTGGTCTGTACTCCAGAGCGCCTGACCCGCCCCCTTTGTAGGCCCTGTGGGGATCCCTCCCCGGCTCCTGCTGAGCCTGGTGCCTCCTGTCTGCTCCCTGTGCACTGTGCACTCTTCTGTCCCTGATGCTTCCCACGCTTTGGTTTGGTTTCCTGAGGTTCGGTGTTGGGGTGGGGCAAGATGACTCCCGCTTTCTGCCACTCTTCTGCCCTTCTGCCAGCAGAGGGAGTGACTGTCTTTTGAAGAGTTCACCTGTACAGTTCGACAGCTATTTCGTTCCCCTCTGTCCAGTGTTTCTTTCTGACTAGACTTGTTTTGAACATGTGGTGAGGCTGCAGCAGTGACGACGTGTTTGTTTCTGGAAACTGTGTTACTCTTTGAGGGAGGCTTAGGTTTGTTTTAGACAGGTATACGACTCCAAACTCTTGGATGTTTGTAGTCTCCAGAGGTACATTCTTTTCACAGAAGGAGTAACATCTCTAACGGGTAACCAGAGGCTGCCAGACAGCCTCAAATTATGGCACAGAACAGTTTCCAAAGGGCCAGGCCATCTGCAGTGGTCTGTGAATAGTAGTGGCCAAATGGTATGTTACAAAATCCCTGGTCTAAAAAGACACTAGAAACTGGGCCAACTAGTGTTATGTATGAAAACTGCTTCCTTGTTTTATTATGTTAAACAATAAGTACTTCACAGGAAAAGAATCGCAAAAATAAAGTATTGAGTTTTTAATATTTATTTATTTGTTTTTTTCTAATCGGACCTGGGATTGAACTCATGACTGCGCGATTGCAAGGCAGGTGCTTATGCCGCTGAGCTAAATCCCCAGTCCATTTAATGTTTATTGTGTTTATTTAAAAAGCATCAAAATTTTCAACATTGACTGGTTTTAGGTGTACAAAGTCTAAAATAGAACATCAGAAATAAACTCCAATATGCACCACAATGGGAATGCTGATAGAACTCTAAAAACAATCTTTGTTCAATTACCACACTTACGGCAGTCTGCACATATGACAACAACACATTCCATACACACGTATTGCTTTCACCGACGGCACGTCTTTGGCTTCCCTGGCCTTTTTGTAGGACATGCTTGACAACTCAGTGATCTTGCTCTTTCGTCAGAAGGTTCTTACTATAATACAGTGCATAGTTAACAGGAACATAAAATAGCAATAAAATAAGTTAGTAAATTCTTAATAGGTACTGTACATTTAGAATAAACATCAACATTTTCACATAAACTGTGTACTCGCTTACAAAACCTAAATGATAACTTCAGAAATAAATTCCTACATGAACTATAATGAAAATACCAATGAAACTTTACCACAAAAATAAGCTGGGTATGGTGGTGCATGCCTGTAATTCCAGCACTTTGAGCTTCGCCTGTAATTCCATACACTTACAATTCCATGCAATTACAGTACATGTCTGTAATTCCAGCGCTCAGGAGGTTGAGGCAGGAGGGTGTCTCAAAAATAAATGAAGAAAGAAAAAAAGAAAAGCTTTGCTTCGACTGTTGCACCCGAGACAGTCTTCACAACTGCACGTTCCATGCATACATCTCGCTTACACCGCCAGCACATGTGCTCAGCTTTCCTTTCCTACAAGGGAGTCTTCTCACTTCTCTTTTCTTCCTGTTTTGTCAGGAGCTTCCTAGTATATTGCACAACATCTACTTAGCCGGGGAACAAAATTTCAATAACATAAAACATCAAATATGTGATAAGTGCTTAGAATAGACATTAACATTTTCACATCAGCTGTCTACTTGCTTACAAAAGCTAATGTCTCAAATAAAAACCTATGTAAAATGCAGTGTAAACACAAAAGTCTACACAGAAGTAAGTTTTGCTTCGACTGTCACACCCAAGGCAGTCTTCACACATGCCAACTGCATGTTCTGTACATAAGTATCACTTACACTGATAGCACATACGTGTTCTTTTCCTGTACTTTCTTGTAGGGTATATTTGACATTTTTTGTTTTCCTGTTGTTGCAGTAGGTCTTTGTAATGCTGTGCCTACCTGTTTACCTGTCAGCTTACCGTGCTCCAGAATTTTTTTGCACAGTTCCTTAGGTAGAAAGTTTTTCCTCTGCTATAAATGATCTCTTTTGAGCTCCAGTCCTCTAAGAAAATGTTTCTGTGACATTTTGCACTTGTTATTTTCTTTGTAAACTATCAAACTATGCCACATATGTTTAGGATCAAGTAAAACACAACTATTGGCCAATGCTTTGTATTTCAAGTGACATCATAATTGCTGCATAACTCATCAACAACATCTACTCCATGTTTGGTTTTGTTATTGAAAGCTTCCATCTCAGGCTTCTGTTTTGTTGAGGTTTCTCTATCAATGTTTCCATCATGGTAATGTGATAACATCATCAGCACAAGTTTGCTTTTCTTTGTCACATGTGAGGCCAATGTTATATCTTTCTGAAATTCAAATATTGTACTATACATGTCCTTGTTTTCAAATTGCAACTTTTCATTTGGAAATTCTGCTATGTTGCTGTGTACGGTTTCTGTACTGGTCAACATGTCCTCTGTTATTAAACATAACATCAACTGGAAAATGCTAAACCAATTGTTGCATGTCAAATTCTGATTAGTTTGGGAGATAGAAGCAATGAGTCTGTTCACATCATTTGGTTTATTACTATATGAATAGGGACCTGATGGCTGAATTCTAGGATGAATATCTAAATTAAAACAATAATAAGTCTTTACACCTACAAGGGCATAAGTTTTTATGCCACATCTTGATCCATCACTGTTCCATAAGTCTTTAACATTCCTGCAATCACCATGAGAAATCAATGCTAAGTGCTGCAGACCTATGAATGCTTTCAGTTCAGCTCGTGAGGTGTCATGATAAATACATTTTTGAACATGCCTATTAGTACATAGAGGACATTTTATTTGCATTTTAGCCTTTGTGTATTTCACAGAATTTTGTAGCAATATCTGTTATAATTTCCAACATTGAATGGCAGTGCTGGCATTCTGTCCAATATGTCCAATATTCATCCCTGCCAAGACCTGCACTATATTTTCAGCCTAGTTCTCACATTGGATCTTTCCATTTGGTTGCGTGGCCATTTCACAACCTTGTGACCGGTCAAATATGTACTCAAATTGTTGTTTTCTTTGTCATCTGAATCAAGGTGGTCTGCATTCCGTGTGTCTGTAGCAATTAATTCTTGCCTTATTTCACTGTCATAGGAACACTGGTTCACAAGGCCAGTGTCAAAGTCAGCACTGTTATCATCATCACCATCATCATCATCATCATCAATCATCATCATCATCATCATCATCATCACCATCATCATCATCATCCAACCACACTACTCGTCTGCTATGAAAACATGTATTTCACCATAATGAGTCATCTTCATTACCCATGCATCAGTAATCTGATGAAACCCTTTTGATTTTCTCCAAAACTTGCAGATCTAGTTTTTCATGTACCATTGTACTGAATTGGGCTACTTCTACCAAAAAAATAAGAAAATTTTTTTGTTTTTAACAAAGCTCGTAGTGATGGAAGTCTACTACATCCTCTGTGATACTCAGGTAAAATTTGCAAAGGCCATTTAGGTGGAGCATAAAGGTGGGTCCAAATCCCATTTTGACACTTTTGCACATGTGCACACTCTTACTGTTCCTCACACCAAGCAGGTAAATACACAGATTGTTTCCTTTCTCCTTCAGGGAAAGGTACTGAGGCCCACAGCTGGCTACTATTACACTGAAGTACAAATTTACAGTAGAAAAGGAAGGGGTGGACCTGCTAAACTCTGTCTTATGTTCTGAGGGTTAAGAATGTAGCTGCTCAAGTGGCTAAGGGAACCCCAGGAGACTCGATCTTTCTCCCTAAGAAGTTAGTGAGCCATGATATGGAGAATCCTGAGACTGAGAGTGCCCAGAGAACTCTACTGATCTGAGAAAGTGCTGGTGTTGCCACCAGAATTTTGAGCAGGGATGTCTGCTTAATGAGTCCTTGAGTATCACAAGGGACACTTAGTGAACTCCGTGGGTCTCCTCCTTCTGCACAGGATGCCTTCTGAAGGACCCAGACCAGTTTTCTCTCTCCCTAGGTCTCAAGATGTACCATGGCACCAGGTGTGGTGGTGCAGTAATCTCAGCACTTGGGGGGCTGAGACAGGAGGATCACAATGAGTTCAAGGGCAGCCTACATTACATAGTAAGTTCATGGTCAGCCTGAATTACAGAGTAAGACCCTGTCTCAATCTTGCTCACCCCCAAGACATGCCATGGGAAATATCCTGAAAAACACCCCCATAGGTTTCAGGGACTTCACCATTAAGCCATACCCTTCAACAGTGGGAAAGATTTGGTCCTGCTGATCTAAAAAAGAAACAATTTAGCTACTATTGAAATACAGTATAAAAGTACAGACTAGGGCATGTTGAGAGATGGGTACAAAATGGCAGTTTAAATTACGATACTATTTTGCAGTTAGATCATTTCTGCAAAAAGCATGGAAAGTGGAGTGAAATTCTTTATGTTCAGGTTTTTGTGTCTCTTTATCTTTAGAAAAGGCTGGAAGCTAGAGTATTTAGAGTGGCTCCTGAGGAAAAAGGAAATAATATCACTGATGATCCTGTCCTCAGATCTCCATCTTTCTTGCAGTGGGAAATTGGGGGCCTCAGGACCAGCCTTCTGTATCCATCTCCCCCAGTTATGCTTCCCATTTCGATTCAATGGAATTGCTTCCCCAGAGTTGGCTGCCCACCTCTCAGCTGAGGGTGGGCCCCCAGCATGGATGGTTTATCCCCTCTCAGTCTCCTTCCCTTCCTTGAACACTCTAGAAGCAGCTACGGGGTCATTCTTGTTCCAGGAGTCAAGAGAGGTGAGGGGGCCCAGTATCTCTCAGGGTAACCTTGAGATGCTCTCGTGACTCAAGGCTGCTCAATTTTGCTAGAAGGAGGCAATGGCTCCCATGCTGTCTTCCTGGCCCGTCTGAGCAAGATGAGGTGTGGTACAAATGTTCTCACTTTCAACTTCCAGGACAAGGCCAAGCACCTATGCTTGCCACTGAACAAGGAGGGTCAGTTCTGGGTCCAGCACCTGTGTTTCCAGTCTATTTTCAATATGCTCAAGCATTCCTGGGTGTATCCCATCCCTCTGGTGTCTGGAGGCTCCAGGAATGCTGTGCTTCTCAACTGTGTACCGTCTCAAGAGCACCGGGGCCAGGAGCAGGTGGGGAGCCATGCAGGGGTGTGTGAGGGAGATTGATGTTACCTCAACTCCTCCTCCACCCTGATGCCCATGCAGCAATCTAAAGGGAGGGGACTTGCTAACTCAACTCCTAGGGGTAATTTATCTTCCCAGATAGGCCACTGTCATTCACTGTATGAGAAGGCTGACCGGGACACAACTACGGTAATCTTGCAACCTCCTCAGACCCTAACCTTATTCCCAGTTCCTGAGGAACTCTTCAGGTTTGTCTTCCAGGAACACAGTGCCATTTATAAAAAACCTAGATGGAAAGTGATTATTCAAATTTTCACAGGACTAAGACCCTGCTCCCGTGCGCTTCTGAAAGATCTAGGATTCCTCTTCAAAAAGAAAGACCCAGTTTGGCTTCACGTACAGGTAAGCAGAGGCACATAAATTTGCATTGGTAGCTGATCTAATGTCCATCTTTGCCTCCACAGGCTCCTGACAGGATCACCAATCCTTCTTCTGTTGACAAATATAAACTCTAACTCCTTTCTCATTGTCTTCTCTCAGGTTTCTTTCAGTTTAGCCGGTGTCCATATCATCCTAACGTGTTTAGGGAGTACACAATCCCCACTGGTAGGACCTACTGACCCTTTCAGCTAGAAGTAGCTACATGAAGACCAAGACTGACATTCCCTCAACAAGTCATAAAGAATGATGAGGAGAGAAGCAAGAGCGTCTCCTGAGATCCGCGCCATGCTGGAACTTAGGGCGCCGAGCCAACCAGTAACCAGCCTGCTGCCTACCGGGTGGTGGGCTTAGAATCAAACATACCACACCCCCCCACCTCCCGTAACAATTGGGATCCAGGGATCTGGGTATCTCTTAGGAGGTGACCATATTTGGTACAGCAAGTCGGGGGAGTTTCCTTCTACTATCTCTGAAGGCAGATATTTTTATCGCCGTTTTGCTTTCTCCTGATTAATGGTGTTGCTCTATTCAATACTGTGTTGATGTGTTCTATAATGTTTTGTATTTCTTTGATTTTGCTCTACCTAGTAGAAGAACAACTATTGTGAAGACAACGAGATATACAATGTTGCCTGTTACTGTTGTCCTGGTGACCTGCTGTGATATTCTGTGCCAATTTCACTTTCCTGTCTCAATTGGCTTTATTCCATCCTTTTTTTTTGTTTGTTTGCAGCTTCACTGTGTGTTCACTTTGTATGCCTTAATTTTGTAACATGAACAGCTATTTCTGGGAGGACAGTATGTGGTTTGTCAACTAGTGATTTATGGGTTTTCTTTTGAGGTTTTGTATTGTTTCTACCCTTTTTTCTGTATTGGTTTTTTTTCTCTTTAAATAAAATTTTTAAAAAAAAGAATGATGAGGATTTATATCTCTCAGGGAAATGAGGCAGGAGATTAGGGCACAGAAATGAGACTGGATCATAGGGACTGGCCTGTCAATCACGGAGAGGAGGATGGACAATAGAGTGTGACCGGCCAATCATGAAGAGCTGTCAAGTCACAGCACACAATAGCTTCCAGTGCCCACACCTAAGGTAAGAAGAAGGATGTAGACTGCGGTCACCACTTGCCTCACTGCCATTTTCTTCTTGCTCTTCAGGTAACCTGCTCTGCATGTGGGCCCTATGTTTGTTCTTTTTCCTTTTTTCTTTTCTTTTCTTTTCTCTTTTTTTAAACAACTTTTTCAATTCTATTCCTTTTCTTCTCCATTTCTTTAACCTTTAATAAATGTTAAACTTTCAAGTTTTGGTTGTCTTTGCCAGTTCTTCAAACAGGATAGCAAGAGACTGGAAAGGACTGCCAGCCCCCTAGGTGACAAGACCATCTTTGCCTTTCAGGTTTATGGAACTGAATTGCTTTGAGCTCAGTTTTTACGAATATTTTCGAGTTATTCTATATTTTAGGCATTCCATCAGAGTCTTTAGCCATTTTATCTCATTTCCTCCACTCAGCGGTCTATCAAGTAGATCCTATTTTTATCTTCATGGTGGAGATAAAGGTCAGAGAGATCTTATCATTTGCCTTGGACAGAGAAACACAGTTACAGGTGCAAATCAGGATTCAATCTTACTCCATTTTAGTTTCTCTTTTTTGTTTGTTTTCTCTTTTTCAAGATTTAAAAAAATATATTTTAAAACTAATTGTATTGATACATTATTAATATACATAATGACCACATTCATCATAGGGAATTTGTTCCTGTACATAATTTATCTGTTTTTAAATTAAATTTTTGGTACAAAAATTTAGATATACATAATGATCACATTCATCACAGGGAGTTTGTACTTATACATGATATATCTTGATTCTTGCTTTTTCCCCATTACCCTCCCCTCCATTTAGTCCCTCTTCCCCTCCTTATTTACAAAGCTTAGTTTCCATTTTCCCTTCTACTCTTTTTTCTTTTCCTTTCTTTTTATTTCCCCTCCTCTTTTCCTTGTTCTACTTCCTATTTGAACATTTTCTTCCAATTTCCCAATAATATCAAACATTTTGGTCCTCATTTATCCTTTTAGTTTTTCACACCAGAGAAATCATATGATAGTTGAATATGTGTGTTCAATCAATTTTGCTTAAGAGTGTGGTCTCAAGGTCCGTATGTTTACCTAGAAATGTCTCAAGCTTATCCTTCTCCATGGCAGAGTAGTACTCCAGTATTTTAAAAAATCCACATTTTGTTTATGCATTCATGGGCATTTGGGCTGCTTCCAATATTCAGTTGCTAGAAATTGTCTGCTACAAATACGTGCATATATAATTGTAGTTGATGCTTTTAATTCCTTTGGGAAGATGCCAAGAAGGGGAATAGCTGAGTAGAATGGAACTTCTACTTTTAGTATTTCAAGAATCTCCATAATGATTTCCACAGTGGTTACACCACTATACACTCTCATCAACAATGGAGAAGGGCTCTTTTCCCCATAGTTCCATCAGCAATTGTTATTTGTTGATGTCTTGATGATAGCCATTCTTTCTGGAGTGAAATGACATCTCAGCATTGTTTTCATTTGCATCTCTCAAATGACCAGTGATACTAAACATTTTTTCATACATCTATTTGCCATTTCCACTTTCTCATTTGAGAAGTGTCTGTTCATTTCAGATGCCAATTTTTGGATTGAGTCTTTAAATTTGAGGGATCTGATGTTGGATTTTTTTGAGTTTTTTATATATCTAGATATTAGTTCTTTATCTGAGGAAGAGCTGTCAAAATGTTTTCCACACTCTGTGGGTTATGTCTTCATTTTGTTGGTAATTTCTTTTGCTATGCAAAAGCTTTGCAGTAAGATGAGATCCTAGTTGTTGATACTTTGTGATACTTCCTATGTGACTGAGGTATTGTTCATAAAATCTTTGCCTATACTTATGTCTTCAAGAGTTCTATTTTATCTTCCTGCATCTTTAGTGTTTCTGTTTCAATCTTTAGATCTTTGATCCATTTCAAAGATCCATTTAGTTTAGTGCCTGGTAAGTGGTATGGGTCTAGTTTTAATCTTTGGCATGTAGAAAGCCAGTTTCCCCAGCACCATTTATTAAAGAGGCTATCTTTCTTCCAGTGAAAGTGTTTGGATCCTTTGTTAAAGATAAGAAGACTGAGTATGTTTGAAATTGTTTCTGCATCTTCTAATTCATTTCATTGATCCTCCGGTCTCCCCCCCATAACCATGCTGTTTTTATTACAGTAGCTTTGTAACATAGTTTTAAATCAGGGATTGTGACATATCTGCTTTGCCTTTGTTGCCCAGAATTGCTTTTGCTATTATAGGTCTCTTCTGGTTCCAAACAACTTCTAGGTTTGTTTTCTCTAAATCTGTGAGGTATACTATTGGCATTTTAATCAGGTTTGAATTAAATCTATATAACAATTTCAGAAGTATGGTCATTTTCATTATGTTGGTTGTTCCTGCCCAAGAACAAGGGACATCTTTCCATTTTCTGATATCCTCTTCGATCTCCTTTTGTTTTTTAAATACTGTGGTTTTCAATGTAAAGGTTTTTTATTTCCTTTGTTAGATTGATGTCCAAGTGTTTAATTTTTTTGGATGCCATTGTGAATGGTGTTATTGCCTAATTTCTCGCTTTGTGAACTTGCTACTTAGGTAATAGGAATGCTGTTGATTTTTGAATGTTGACTTTATATCCAGCTATGCTACTGAATTTGGTTGTTAAATCTAGAAGTCTTTGGGAGTTTTTTGGTCTTCCATGTAGAGTATCGCATCATCTGCAAATAGTGATAGCCTAATGTCTTCCTTTCCTATTCTTATTTATTTTATTTCTTTTTCTTGTCTAATTGCTCTGGCTAATGTTTCCAGAAATATAATGAATAGGAGTGGTGATAGTGGATATTCTCAGCTTGTTCCTAATTTTAGAGTGAAAGTGTTCAGGTTTTTTTTTTTTTTTTTTTACCATTTAGTATGATGTTGGCTGTTGGTTTGTCACAGATGACTTTTCTTTTCTTTTTTAATACCAGGAATCAAACTCAGGACCTCATGCTTGCTAGACAGGTGCTGTGCTGCTGAACTATCCCTGGCCATATATGGATTTTATCAGATTGAGATACAGACCATTTATTCTAATATTCTGCAGTATTTTTTTTTATCATGAATGAATGTTGGACTTTATGAAATGCTTTTTCTGCATTGAGATGATCATGTGTTTTTTTGTCCTGGGTTCTGTTACTATAGTGTACTACATTTATTGATTTGTGTGTGTTGAACCATTCTTGCATCCCTAGGATAAATCCTACTTGGTCCTGGTGTATAATGTGCTGGATGATTTGTTGCATTCTATGTGCCAGTATTTTATTGAGGACTTTTGCATCTATGTTCATTAGGGAGATTAGCTTCTAGTTCTCTTTTTTAGTTGGATTCTTCTGTGGTTTTGCTGTCATGGTAATGCTCGCTTTCAGGAATGGGTGTAGGAGTATTGATCCTATTTCAATTTCATTGAAGAATTTGAGGAATAGTGGCAATGGATCTTCTTTAAATTTCTTGAAGATTCAACCATTAATCTGTCAGGATCTGGGCTTTTCTTATTGATAGGTTTTTAATACCATCTTCAATTTCATTGAGTTATATTGGGTTATTTATAATTTTTATATCTTCTTGATTCAAATTTGGTAATTCAGATGTGTCTAGGAATCTGTCTATTTCTTCTGTGTTTTCCATTTTATTAGAATATAAATTCTCAAAGTATGTATTGATGAGCTGCATTTTTGAGGGATCTGTTATAATTTCAACCTTTTCACTCCAAATTGCATGGATTTGAGTCTTTTCTTTCCTTTTCATTTGCATAAGGTTGCTAAGGGTTTGCCAATTTTATTTAAGCTTTCAAAGAGCTAACTCTTTGATTCACTGATCCTTTATACTATTTTGTTAGTCTCAATTGCATTTATTTCTGCACTGATCTTTATGATTTCATCTCTTGTAAGAGATTTGGACTAGACTTGTTCTTCTTTTTCTAGAATTTTGAGGTTCAATATTAAGTTGTTCATTTGAGCTTGCTCTGTTTTCCTGATGTAAGAATTCATTGCTATAAATTTCCCAAATGGGGAAATTTCACTGCATCCTATATATTCCAGTATGTTGTATTGGCACCATTGTTTAACTGTAGAAACTGCTTAATTTTTTCTTTAATTTAACCTGTTGTTCAGGGGTGTGTTATTTAATTTCCAGGTGTTTATGAAGTTCTTGTGGCTTCTTTTGAATTCTTTGATTTTCAACTTCAACGCAGTTTGGTCTGATAATATGCATGGGATAATTTCAATTCATTTTCATTTACTTACACATGTTATATGAACTTGTATGTGATCTATTTTGGAGAACATCCCATGTGCAGCTGAGAAGGGTATATATTCTGATGCTGTGAGATGGAATAGTCTGTAGACATCTACTAAGTCTATTTGTTCAAAAGTTTGGTTCAGTTCTTATATTTCTTTGTTGATTTTTTTGTCTAGTTGATCTATTAATGACAGTGGGATATTGAGGTCTCCCATTACAATTGTATTAGTACTAATTTGATTTTTTAAATGTCTATTAATATTGGTTTATATAGTTTGGTGTGCTGGTACTTGATGCATATATATTTATGATTGTTTCCTTAGCAAGTATGTAGTGATTATCTTTTTCTCTCTTGATCAGTCTTGGCTTGAAATCTACTTTGTCTGCAAATAGAATAGATACTCCTTTTTTTTTGGGGGGGGTTCTTGTTGAATGGAGTATTGTTTTTCATCCTATGACTTTCAGTTTTTGAATTTCTTTTTCAGTTAAATGTGTTTCTTGTATGCAACATATTGTTGGATCTTGCTTCTTGATCTATTTTTCCAGTCTGTTTCTTTCGATTGGTGAATTTAGACAATTTACATTGATAGCTATAGTTGATATGTATTGATTTATTCATGTCATATTATTTTTCTATTGCTGCTTCCCATTCTTTCCACTCTATTTAATTGCTTATCTTTCCTGGGTGATTCACTCCACTGGGGTTCATGGAGTTGTAATATTTGTTATCTTTTTTTAGGATAATCTTTAGAACATTTTAGAGTGCTGGTATGGAGGTCATGAATTTCTTTAGGTATTCTTTGTAATGGAGCTATATCTTATTTCTCCTTCAATTTTGAAAGATAATTTTGTGGGTACACCAGTTTGGGTTGGAGGCTATTTTCTTTTAGGGCTTGAAATACTTCACTGCATGCTCTCCTTGATTTAAGGATTTGGATTGTGAAGTATTGTGATTCTGATGGACTTTTCTTTATACGTGATTTTTTTTTTCCTGTTCTTGTATTGAATTTCTAGAATATTGACTATTTTATGCTTTAGTATAGATTTTTCCTGATCATGATTAATTGAAGTTGTATATGTTTCACTTACATGTTGTCAAATTCTTTTCCCCTGCTTGGGAAGTTTTCTGCCAATATTTCTGTGAACAGATTTTGTATGTCATTTGTACTATCTCCTGCTTTTTCATTAACTCTGATCAATCTTATTTCCTTTTGCATCATCTAGGAGTTGTTGGGTTGATTTTTCATGATCCCTTGCTATTTTTAAGAACCTTTCTTGATCAGTAACCACAAATCTGTCTTCTAGATGTGATATTCTGTCCTCACATTTGCTGATTATGCTGTGTGTACTTTCTATAAAATTTTTATTCTCCTGGAAATCTGTTTGAACATGTTTCATGGATTTTATTTCATTCCTATATTTGGGATTCATGGTTTCCATCATTTTCCTAAGCTCCTCTATTTTTTAAAATCTGTATTTACTCTAGATTCACTAACCATGTCTTTCATTATGGTCATCATCTCTTTATTTATGAGAAATTTTTCCTAACTTGATTTTTTCTGGAGCCTTATTCATCTACTTTGTTACTTCCACTGCAACCTTTTCAGAGAATTCAGGGTGGCGGCTTTCAAACTGTTCCATCTTATTGCCCCCTGGATTTGCTTTGGGCAAGGTGGAGGTCTGGGGTTACATTTCACTTTTTGTCTTCCATTTTTTATTCTAGGTGTAACTGGTTTTTTGCTTTTGTTGCAACATCCTACACCTTTAATTTACTGGGGATGAGAAGTTGCTGCCTATTTGGCTTAGCCTCTGGTTTTTTGGTATCAGCCTATAGTATTGTTTATGACCTTCAGACAATCCCAGTCTTGGCATACAAGGAAGAAGAACTGATTAGAACAACTAGGTCACCTTGGCTAAAGAAGTACAGTCAGTAATAACAATAGCATAAGGAACAATAGCCTAGAAAATGCCAAACCTTGGTAACTATTAATTTGCCCCTTTAACCAAATGAAGAAGTTTTATAGTAAAATAACAACACCTAAAACAAACCAGAAAATTGTGTACAGTAAATGTCTCCTCAATATGTTGATTTTCTTGTCAGGGCAGAAATTTAAAAAGGGGTCTGAGGAAAAAATAGAGAAACAGAAGAAGAGAAAGAAATTAGAAGAAAGGCGAAGAGACAGAGGAAGATTATACACGATTTGAGAAACTGGTGAAGAAGACAAGAGGGAAAGAAACAAAAAACAGAAATAAGAACACAAAACAACAGAAAGCAAACTAGGAACAATATCTATACTTGTATAAAAATAAGAACAAGCAAAAAAAAATCAAAGGAAGAAAAAAATATTCACTTCAGAGCATGTCTCTGCTGTCATTGGTGGACAAAGAGACCAGACAGTATCCGGATCCACGCTGGTTGATCCCAGCAAGCCTGCAGTAGAGTTACAGTGGGATGGTGGATAATCTCAGCAAGCCTGCTCTTTCCTCTCCTCTAAAGTTCAGGCTGGTCCTGTTTTTTTGCTCTGAGACTGGAACCTGAGTTGTTCAGCCTACAATGCTCCAGGTGCCTCCTGCCGGTTTGAACTTGGCTTGCTGACTCTGGGTATCTCCCATAGCTGCACCTCACCCTGACATGGGGATCCCCCTCAATGGACAATCTCTGCTGCTCTGAGTCCTGAGTTCAGCTGGCCCTCTCCAAATGGCAACCAGCCAGTAGCCCTCTCCTGAGGACGTTCAAATTGGGTTCAAATCACTCATCAGTCACTGCACTCTATGGCATGTACTGCTTCATTCTACCAGTGTGTTTCTTTGTGGAGGCCTCTAGAATCGCTGGTAGTTACTTGTTTCTGTAGGTCTGAGCTGCCTCTTTCACACTGGGAGCTAGGGTTAAGAGGAAAAATGCCATTTGCCACATCCCATTTCTGCATTTCAGTCCCTCTCTTCACTCTCTCTGTGGTCTCACTTCAGATCCTTGCTGGATCTGGGGGACCCACTTCCCTCCTTATCCGAATTGTCCAGTGATCACATGGTCAATGCGGCTAAAGAAGTAAATTTTTAATTTAATGAAATTTTAATTAAGATATGTGGAGTCAGGGATTTAGCTCAGCAGCATAAGCATCTGCCTGGCAAGGGTGAAGTTGTGAATTCGATCCCCGGCACAAAAAAAAAAAAAAAAAAAAAAGACATGTGGCTAGTGTTTTGTCAGCACTGCTCTAAATAAATGGTCTTCAAATTGTGGAGCACACATCTCAGAGAGAGCACAGAATATGTAGGGTGTAGAAAGAAAACATATTCTGTAGTGTATTATAATCATTATTCCTGGCTTTTTGTGTGTTGTACAGGATTAAATACCCAACAGGAAAATTTTAGTAAGTTATGTGCATATACATATGCCATCTTAGTCACTTTCCTCTTGGCTGGGACACAATACCCAAAACTCCGAATTGAAAGGAGGAGAGGTTTATTTTGGTTCATGTTTCAGTCCTTGATTGGCATCTCAGAGAGGTACAGCAGGGGCGAAACTGCTCCCATCATGTAGTGGGGAAGCAGATAGAAAAGGGCAGAGCCAAAGAGGGAGATGTGACATCCTCAGGTCATGCTTCCTGTAACCTCTTCTGACCTGGTGCTACCTCCTCACACCAAGACAGCTGTACAGCCTCCATTACTCAGTCACCTTCTACCATTCCCATCTCTGATCTCATGAAGCTCTGGGGAAGCATAAGTATAAACCGTAACATGTATATACTACATAGATGTTAAATAATTAATTGTACATTTACATAGCACTTAATACCCAAGGAAACAGAGAGTTGGTGGCAAAGCCAAGATATCGGGTACAGTAATTCTGGCTTGACCTAGGTACTGTACTGTGCTAAAAAAAAGTCAGCAAAGTTCTCGGCAACACTGGAAAAATGAAAGGAAATCCCGCCGGGTGTGATAGTGCACTCCGGAGGCTGAGACAAGAGGATCATTGCGAGTTCTAGGCCTTTGGCAGAGGGCAATATTTTTGTTAATATCTGTGAGTGACTAAAAATGGTGACTAATGCTTTACATCAGACCTTGGGAAACCAATCAGCTATACCAATTCTTAATTTCAAAATTTAAAAGAATTAAAAGTTTTAAAATTCAATCCCTTTTTCCATGAGAGACTGGTGTTCGTGCCACTGAGGATAAGGCTGAGTGGAGATGGAGTAGGGTGACAGTGAAACAGGAGTCTTAACATTTGAGTGTGCCTACAGAAACAACTTATAACTAATACACATAAAGATCATGATCCTGTAACTTTCCCTATTAAAAAATGGTTCATGTTTGCCAATTTTGTTCTAGCTACTAAAATTGAGTAGGTTTTAGAGGCATTGAAATAGGGGAGGATGAGAAACAGACAGCCTGGAGAACTGTAGACGGAAGTGAAGGTGGAAAACAGGCAGAACCGGAACCTGCCTGCTTTTTCCCCTTTAGCGCTCTATGCGCTGCTTGGTTGGTAGTGGCTCGAACACGATAGTAATCAAAAGTTTTAAAACTGGAAATAATAGGGAATACAAACTTAAACAAGCCCCTTTTCCACCTCCACGCACATTTTGGTTTAAACGTATATGCCATTCTTCTCTGTCCCCGTTGCTTGGCTATTCCTAGTATCTTTGATCTCTCGGCACAATCTCCAGAGCAAACAGGGGTTGCGGCTTAAAAGGAGGGAACATTTAACACTGTATGCTGCACTATGACTACAGCTTCTATGTGTATCAGCTAGGTCAGTTGAGGTCTCCTGTCGCCAGAGAAATCTGGGAGAGACCAGAATTCTGAAGGATGCACTTGAAAGAAAGCATGTGGGGAACGGGGAAAGTAGAGGCTTTAGGAAGAGCAAAGCAACACGTGACAGACAGGCAGACGGGGGCCTCTTGCTGCAACTCAGAGCGAGCAAATTGTCTAAACTGATACCTTTGGGCACTGAAATCCAAACAAAGCCTGCCTGGTGTTTTTTTTTTTTGTTTTTTGTTGTTTTTTTTTTTTTTTTTTAATTTAAGGACAAGGACTCGCTATGTGGTTCCGACTGGCCTTGAATTGACTAGCCCAGGCTGGCCTAGAACTCGCAATGATCCTCTTGTCTCAGCCTCCCGAGTTCACGCACTATCACACCCGGCGGGATTTCCTTTCATTTTTCCAGTGTTGCCGAGAACTTTGCTGACATCTGAATAGTGTGTTTTCCAAGGACTTCCCTGAGCCGGCAGTTAGGAGCTGCGTCCCACGCGCAGCCACCGCTCCCGGCTAGCGTCATGGCAATTAAGCAGGGGGGAACCCCCTCCCCGCCCCAGGGCTGCGCAGGTGGGTGTGGTCTCTCCCCTGGCCCCGCCCCTCGAGCGCGACGCGCGGGACGGGAGGGCGGGGCGAGAGACGGGAGAAGGGGCGGGGAGCGTGCGGGGTGGGTTCGCCTGCTCTCGTGCCTGCGCTCGCGCCTGGCGTGTGGGCGGGGGCTTGCCCGTGCGCGCGCAGAGGAAAGGCCCGCCCTGGTGGCCGTTGTGGGCTTCGACCCGAGGGACGGGGGCGTCACCTGCGAGCGGCTGCGCCGGCCGCCAGCCGCGTCCGGATCCCGCTGGCTGCGCGGGGCCGCAGCCGCACACACCCTGCGAGGCCGGGGTTGCGGACGGACTAAGCCGCGCCCGGCGTCCGCGACGAGGAGAAGTCGGACCTTCGGCGCCGCTGCCGCTGCCCGCGCCCGGCGGGGTAGGTGCGGGCGGGTTGGTGGTCCGCGAGCGGCCGGCGGCTGGGAAGATGCGGCGGGCTCCGCCGGCGCCGCCCCCCGCGGTCCCGGGCCGGCCGCGGCGCGGGGAGGTGTCGTCGTCGCGGGCGGCGGCGGCGGACGCCATGTTGGGGTCTGTGAGAAACCGGGCGCTCCAAGCCGCGCCCGTCGCCGGGTGCCGCCACCTCGGGGGGCTGCGGGGAGGGTCGGACCCTGGGTGCGGTGCCCGGAGTGCGGCAAGAAGTCACGGGGCTTCGGGCCGAGGTCCTGGACGCAGCCGGCGGCGTCTCGGGGCCGCCACGCGTTTCTGTCGGAAAAGTTTGCGGCGCTGGCGTCTGTGGGGACGCCGGGCTGTAACTCGAGCGGCGGGTTTTCTGTGAGGAGCGGTGAATAATGGCACCGCACAACTTCCTCTGAAAGAAGCGACGGCTTGCACGGTGTCATTTGAAGGTTTTTTAAAGTTTCAGTCTTCTGCCCAATTTATTTTTTCTGCACGAAGTGTAATCAGAGGCCGCGAGCTCGAGGAGCCTCGCGTGCAGGCGGAGCGAGCGAGGGAAACGGGCCCCGTGAGGGGGACCGCGGCCCGGGGCTCCCGACCTGCGGCCTCGCGCGGACCTGCGGCTCCGACTTGCCTTCTGTGCCCTGTTTTGTTACTTTACTGACGGGACTGGTTAAGGCGAGATGGAGACGCAGTCGCGGACTGAGGACTCACAGGCATGTATTCTCTTAAGAGTGAGGCAGAGCGATCTTGCCGTTTCGCAGTTTTTCCCTTTGGTTCCTTAAAGGTGCGTTTGCCTACCGTATTCTGAGCATTTCCCTTTAACTCTGCTGGAGCAGCTCGTGGGGTCCTCAGGTTAATTCAGTATTAATAAAGGCTTCTATTTTTAATCTGTTCGGGTCATGACAGCCTTTGGTGGTGAATGGTATTACGTTACTTATTTGGAAAGCACATGTAATCGCCTCAAAAAACAAAACTGGTGTACTAAGAATTCAGCATGAATTACCCAAGCAAATGAATATAAATCATTTTTAAAATAAAGGCATCTTAACCGTAAAAGTCTGTGAAGTGTGCTGAAAAGGCTCTGAACCACAAATACAGTAAATCTTAAACCAAGTCTTAGAGAACTTCTGTTTTTACTCCATCAGAGGTAAAAATAAACCTTTTGCTTAGTATTGATTGCCAGTTTCCTTAGTTCTTAAGAGCCGCATTGTTTAATTTAGTTGCCTTCCACATATTTATTTTTGTTGACCAAGAGTTAAGAGTTGAATTGACTTAATTCCACAAATTTAGCAGCAAAGCTGGTATTTAACTTGAGTTCTTATGACTGAAAATTTCTCATTGTCCTTGTCATGTAAGTTTGTTTATAATTCATTTCTGCGGAGCTGTCTTGTTCTTAACGCTGCTCTTTCTGGTTTGAATTTGCTAGACACCTGATTTAGAAGGGATTTTGTACTAAAGTTTTTATTTATGTATTTATTTGGTACCGGGGATCGAACTCATGACCTTGCGCTTGCCAGGCAGACACACCACTGAGCTAAATCCCTGGCCCTAAAGTTTTTATTCTTAAACATACTCACTTTAATCTATACTGGTTAAAATATTTCCACCCCGATATTATTTTTCATTCCCTTTCTTTCCTCAGGAATGGAGTTCCTAAAAGCACTGCACAGATCTGTAATGACACCTCCTTGATTGACAGCAGGTATCACATTGTGTCTGATTTGCCTGCTCATCCCTAGCAAGCTGAGAACATAACAGATGCTCAGGAAAGATTTGAATAGATGAGCACACATGTTTGTGTCCTGTAAATACGTTTCATAAATTTATTATAAATTCCATAGGTACAGTGGTTAAATCTCTTCTGTATTTGTGTAGTCGTTTTCCATTAATCCACCGGTTTATCCCCTCCTCCAGAATTTACCTTAATAACTCAACCTAAGTGTACAGAACTTGAATATTTATGAAATTTCCAAGTAAATCATTGGACTGAAATATTAATCACTGGTGAATGAAGAGTGGCCACAGATCAACAACAGGATCATTACAATTTTAAAGTGTGATTGGAACTTTCTGCTTTCATGGAAATACTAATACTTCAAAATTTTAAAGGGTCATTTTTGTGTTTTTAGGCACTTTAATAGGACAAATCTTTTTATTGTCCTAGCCAAAACTGTCTTACAGTTTTAGAATGTTTTGCTTAATGAAAGGCATATAGAAGTTGCTTTTCTATAGATAGTTTGAGAAACAGCTTTGTACTTCAGCTGCCTGCTTAATAGCCATGTGTGTGCTGACTTAACTGAATTAAAAAATACTTAATAGGTGTGCTTTTTTGGTATTAATTTCAGTTGCAAAATCTCTCTAGGTTAAAGTTTTTTGTAATTCTGTTAACCGTAAAATTTGGGATTAATTTCCAGCAGCCCTCACCCAAGATAAGTTTCTCCTAGTCAATCTGTAAGCCATATGCTAGTGTCATAATATGGGAAGGTCCTGGGAAGGAAATAAAAGGCATTCAAATAGTTGTTTTGAATATACCAGAAGGAAAGCAAGTGTGTATAGGGCGGACTGGAACAAATAAACTGAAAATCTTGGCCTCTGCCCATTGCTAGCTTTTGATTCTTGATCTTCACTTCTCTAAGCTGAAGAAATTTGTGAAATGGACACAGAAGTATTTGCATCATGGGGTTGTGAAGATTTACTAAGATGTTTTGGTTGTGGAAATGCCTGACACTTGATAGTATTATTTTAGCGAGTGAACAGGGCGTGAAGAATCAGAGTTTTAAATTTTAAAAGGAAAGTAGCCTTTAGAAATACCTAGTGCGGTTCTCAACCTTGGCAAAACTACTGATGTCTATTCTGTACCCTGAAACAAATCAGAATTTTTGAGGTCAGAGTATAGGTAGTTTAGCCTTTTTTTTTTCCTTTTTTCTTTAGCACTCGTGATTTTACTGTGCAGCCAGGGTGAACATCCTTTGATTTAACCTCCCCCTTTTTTATTCTGTGTATTTGTGGTTGAGTAAAATGTAGAGGTTAAGTGTCAGCCACATTTCTACAAAGGATGTTTTTGCAAGTGAAGACAGTGAAGTACATTAAATAAGTTATATTCATTTCTGGCTAGAAAGGCCACATTTGAAACTAGGGTTCACAAACTCCAGGGAGCTTCACTTCCTCTATGTATCCACAACCTACATATATAACTGTTAAGAACCTTGTCATCATTCAGAACTACCGTACCTAGAATAAACTCCTGTGGCTCACTTTGCTGTTTGTTTTTTTCATCATGCATGGTGAAGCAGTTCTTTGTCCTGTCATCTTCAGTCGCCGTTCCATGCTTTCTTTTCAACCTTGATCACTCTTGTTCATATTCTAACTATACTAGTACACTCACACTACATATTCTCCTCCTCTTCCTTTTCTCCTTATTTTTTTGGTGTTATATATACTACAGAGTCAGTCCAAGGCATTAACATTGAACTATATCCTTAGCCCCTTTTATTTTTTAATTTTGAAACAGTGTTTTGCTAAGTTTGCCCATCTTGGGTCAAACTTGTGATCTTTTTGCCTCAGCCTCTTAAATGCTGGGGCTCTTCCCTCTTCTCCTTGACCTTTGATGGATATAACTGATCAATTCTTAACCTGTAAATATTACCACTTTTTCTACTTCTGTCCCTACCCATCTCCCAGAACATCATAGGTGGTGACTGTTACATATTTGTTTTCCTGATACTTGTGTTACTTGTGTATTAGCTCATTTCTGTTCCTTTTCTCATCTACATGTTGACTGATTTTCTCTTTTCGTTCTCCTAAGGTTGCTAACAGATGACCTTGTTTCTTTCAGCAATGTTTGAGATTTTATGATGTGAATTTTCTGTTTTCTTTGCATCATCTTCATCTTTTTTTTCCCTATGGGTAAAAGTGGAACTGTTTAATTTTTTGCATATGTTTCATCTCAGTCAAAAGGTTTTTGTAATCATCCGTCATATTTGTATTAATTTTACATGTAGTATATTTTACTTTTTACACTTGCATCTTTCTATACATTGTTCACATTTGTTTGTTTTTTTTTTGGTATATAGGTCAGGGCTGGCCTTGAACTCACTATGTAGCCCAGGTTGGCCTTGAACTCAGAGAAATCCTCTTGACCGCGTGTTCTCAGTGCTGGGATTACAGCCATGTGCAATCGTGCCCAGCTGTCCCTAAATTTAAGAGCTTTTGTCTTTGGCTGTGAGAGATTATGTGTTCATTATAAAATAGCCAGTACTAACCTTCTGGTGTGTAACACTGTAGTCTTTTAAAAAACAAACAGGTTTATACTATATATGTTGTTTAGAAATCTTTAATAAAATATTTTAACAGCTTTCCGCATTAAATATTAATCTGTGTTCTTTTAAAAGCTGCCTGAAAATCTATGGATATGCCATGGTATATTTAATTAGCCTTTTGTTGTTAAATATTTAGGTTTTTGGCTTTTCAGAGCTGCAGTGAATTTCATATGAATAGCTTTGTACGCTGATCTACAATTTTTGTATATATGTTGGAAATAGAAATGTGTAAATACTGTCAAGATGATGAGTACTCATTTTTCTCTACATTTTAAAAGAGGTGAATAATATATTGTTTTGAATTCTTATTTTTAAAATTATGAATGAAAGCCAGCATTTTCTATTTACTAGTCTTGAAATTTCTATTTGCATCTTAACATACATTCATATATATTAAGAATAGTGGGCTGGGTGTGATGGTACACATCTGTAATCCCAGCACTTTGACAGGCTGAGGTAGGAGGATTGTATGTTCGAGCCCAGCTTGGACAATTTATCATGACCCCTGACTCTAGATTTAAAAAAAAAAAAACATTAAAAATGGGTTGGGATTGTAGGTTGTTGCGTAGGTCCTGTGTTTAATCCTTTGTGTGAGTGGGAGGGGGTATTGACCTTTTGCCATATTTTACAGCTATTTTTAACTTTTTAATGTTCCTCCTTCATGTTTAAAATATTTATATAGTAAAATGTTTTCTTTTATGATAGTTGACTTTTCCATAATATATTTACCTATTCCTTGATGACTAGAAATTCAGGTTTTGTTTTTTAGTACTAGAGGTAATGCCAGAAAGCATTTTATTTATATGTAGCATCCTCTCCATTCCCCTCATTTGTTTCTCCAAGATAAATTTTCATGGGTAAAAATTAGTGTCAAAGGTCAAGCTTTCTAAAATATTTTATCATATAATACCATTAGTCCTCAAATAGTCCATGTTCTACTGCTCCTTGTGACCTTGTGGCAAATTGTTTAGTCTCTGATAATTGTAAAATGTTAATGCACATTAAAAAGATTCATTTTGCTTTCTTTTAGGCTATTCTTGATTCCTTTTGTTCTCCTGTTTTTTTTTTTTTTTTTTTTTTTTTTTTTTTTTTTTTTTTTTTTTTTTTTTTTTTTTTTTTTTTTTTTGGTACTGGGGATCGAACTCTCGACCTCATGCTTGCCAGGCAGGTGCTTAAGCCACTGAGCTAAATCCCCCAGCCCCCTCCTGGTTTTTTTTAAAAAAAAATTATTTTTACGTTAAAGAGAATAGAACAAAAAGCAAAACAAAACAAATAAGAACAGAACAATGCAAGCAACACAGGATTTCAAAACAAGACAACAGGAAATCAGCAATGGCTACCATGTCTCTTGTTTTCTTCGAAAACACACAATGAATTCAAACAAGACAAAATAGTATAAAACCAAAAGAAAAGAATTGACAGTGTCACAGGCCTTCAAAACCAGACAATAGGAAAATCAACAATGGCTACCATAGTGTCTCTCTCTCTCTTTTTTTTTTTTAAATTTTATTTAGAAAGAAAAAAAACCAAACAAAACAGAAAAAAGGATAGCAACAATACAGAATTCCAAAGGAAAAAAAGAAAAGAACAACAACAAAAAAACCACTAAGAAATCACTAGTTGATAAGTTACATACTGTCATCTTGGAAATAGTTGTTCAAGTTACAAAATTAAAGCATACAAAGTAGACATTCAAACAGTGAGACTATTAACAGTTCTGCTCAACAATCTAACAAAAACAGTAGTATGGTCATCGATCTTCCACACTTAAACATACATGCAGTTATATCCTTTAGAGCACTTTCTTTTGCCCTCTTTTTTACAGTAGCAATTATGCATTTTGGGTTTTATTACTCCTACAGTTCTTACTACTTTTTTTTTATTTTAAAGAGAGTAAAACAAAAGAGGACAGAACAAAGCAGATCAGAACAGAACAACATAAGCAACACAACACTTTATAATAAGACAACCGAACATTAACAGTAGCTGTCAAAATATCTTTTTCTCTGCTATAGTTGAGTTTAATTTCAGATACAATAACATCAAACATAACACAACAGTATAAAACCATTCAAGAGAATGAAAGAATTACGGGACATTCTGAACCGAATAACTATGATCAATGGCTACTATAATATCTCATTTTGAATAAAAAGATTTGTTTATACTATCACATATATTAAAATCCCAATAAGACATAACATGATAGAACTGATGGTAATAGCAGAGTAGAGGCATGGTAGGATACCATAGAGTCTCTTACTCTCTTCAAAATAGCTGTCCATACCTTACAAATATTGAAATTAAATAATACAAAACAGCCTAAAACCAGTCAAAACAAAGAATAAAAGCATTACTGGACTTAACAAGATGATAGGAAATCAGCAATGGCTACTGTAATGTCTCATTTTCTTCAAAGTAGCTGTTCATATCATCGCATGTAATAAAATCAATTCTTATAAATACTTTAGGTGAAGTTCTAGGCATGTGTAAGTCTATACATGTACATCTCTCCTTTCTGTATTAGAGGGAAAACCAAAACCAAACCAAAACAAATTAACGAGAAAAACAAGAAACAAAAGAGACAAATAACAGAGCCCAAAACAGTGATAGTATAGGCCCTCAAAACAAGGGAGTACATGCAAAATTGATCTAATCCTATGAATGTTAACTGTTTTGTTCGAAGAACTAATAGAATTAGTAGTACAATCATCTTAGCTATCTCAAGGGTATATATACAAATTTGTATCTTTTTTTGTCACCTTTCCTTCTTTTCTCCTTTTGTTCTCCTGTTTTTAAACTAGGCTTGGCCCCCAAGTTTAGCACTCTGTCCACCTGTGTCTTCCACAGATTTAACATCTCTAGATAGATGATAAAAATCTCTCTGTCCTGGAACTCGACTTACCTGGGCATCTTCCAACTCAAAGATGGTTGTCTTTTTTTTTTTTTTTTTGGTTTCTTGCGACAGGATCTCACCTTGTAGTTGAGGCTAACCTTGAACTCGCTAATGAAGGACTTCAAGAGAAGTGTCTCAAAATAATTTCTTCAAGGCTAGTATCCATCCAGTGGTACTCACACTTCAGTTTTATATCTACATACTCAGTTCATAAATCCTATCTTCTGTTCCTCAGTGATCTTTCTTATTTTCATCCTCCCCTTTTCATTTTTGCTGCCAATTATTGTGTTTCAGGCTTTTGTTACCTTTCATTTGGAGACTGCTGTAATACTCTTGACTGATCTCTTTGCCATCAAGCTGCTTCCTTATATTCTTTCCATCTTGTGTGCTGCTTCTGTGTATTGGTTAATACTTTCTTATTGAAAAACTTTTGTCTTCTGTTCGCTGTGTAATAAAATCTAAATTCTATAATCTGGTGTTTATTTTGCAGTTTGTCACTGTCTTATCATGCCAAAGTTTTATTCCACCACACCTTCTCCTGGCCTTGCTACTTCCAGCCTGGTCTCTCTTGGTTAATAGATTGTGTATCATCATCTGCCTTGACCTGTGCCAAATAGTATAACTCAGCCCCTTTTGGTTCAAGACCCTTGCATTTGTAGTTCCTTAAGATGTGGTCCTAGGTGTTTTACTTAGTTAAAATTACGTCACCAGTCAACTGTAGTTCAACTCCTTTGGACTGGGACTTTCATCACACTTTTTAAATTAAATGGTTGTTTTAGTTTGACCTCTGCTATTTTAGACTTTTGAGTGCACTGATTTGAGTTAATCATGTTCTTTAGTTCTTAACCTCTTACAGAGAGGTACAGTAAATGTTTAGGTACTTGAAATGCATTGAAAATTATTTATGGTTTTATTTGCTGTCAAATTACTTAAACTAAAATCAGGGGATTAATTTTAACTTTGTTCTTTATGTCCAGTTATTTTAATTCTCCATTTGAACTTATTCTAGTTTTGTTTCAAGCTTCAGACTTCATTATTTTCTCCTCTACTTTTGCGATAACTTTATAAGTAAATTCTGCTTTAGCATGTTTTACTTCCACTGTTGTCCCTTTACTCACTAAGTTTTTGTCTTTCAAAATTTCATTTACTCTTTCAGATGTTCAGATATTACATGCCCCTTACTCTTTCCTTTTCTGCTTCCTTACTAAGATTATTGCTATTTTTATTATAGCACTTACTTCATTGTACTTTATATTAAAACTTGTGGCATATGTCTTAATTCCTAGTGTCAGCTTCGTTCTTTTTTCATATCAGGCCTAAAGTTTTGAATGTACTGAGCAGATTAAAACTATTTTCAATGATACTAAAGAAAATTTGTTAGGGTTGTGATGGAATGACCAATTCTAACAGTAGTGTTTTAATGAAGCTTCATTTTTCAAGCGTTGTGTAGTGTTTTCTTTACAGCTGTTAGCACTGTTCAACTGCCTCTATACAAATACTTTTTCAAATGATGCAATTTTTAAAATCTGAATTTTGTTGATGATGCATTCATCATTTTTTATTTACTAACCGAACAGCTGTGTCTTTGGAGAGAGAAAAGTCTTTTATCATGAGATTTGAGGGTTTTTTTTTAAACAGGCTTTGCCATGCTCAATACTTAATTCATAATTAGATATAGTTAAATGAATGCTAGGCTTGATGCTGGTAGTCCCAGCACTTCAGAGGCTGAGGCAGGAGGATCACAGCAAGTTTGAGGCTAGCTTGGACTATGTAATGAGTTTAAGGCCAGCCTGAAATGCATAGTGTGACCCTCCTTGTTACATGCGTGCACACATACACACAAAAATGAAAGTATAGTTAAAGAACTACATTTGCTTGTCATTTAAAAATCTGCGTATCTAGTGAAGCAGTTGATGGTATATGGTGTAGTTCCTGGTTTTTAACTATAAGTACCATAAAACAGTAGAAATACAGTGGTATGATTTAAAACTCAAATTGTATCTGACTGTTAGTTTGCTAAACTGTGTGCATCTTGGGCTGATGAGATTGCAGCAAGTAGAGAAAAGCAAGAGAGGGAGACATGTTGAGCTTACAGGTAGGAAGGAAGCCCAGACAGAGCATGTCCTAGTGAGCTAGTTTGTTTTACTGTAACAAAGAGAAAATACAGAAGTAGAACTGGAGAATAAGTTGCAGCAGGTTAGGACTTAACTGTGAAAGGCCTTCAACATCTGGTTAAAGATTTTGGATTTAATTTTATGAACCTAGGTGTCAGATTTTTAAAATAGGGAGTTATGTGGTCATAACTGTGGTTAAAAATGTTAATTTTACTTTATATAATAGATGACTGGCACTTAAAGGACTTACCAAAAACAGGGTCCATATTCTCTACTCTCCTATGGTTTTGAAGATTATAAGCTCCCCAATGTAGTTGTGCTGGTTTTCCAAATGTTCTAAAATCTTCAACTATGATTTAGTTTTTCTATACCATGATAGGGTTTTCTATCCAACGTAACCTATTTGAAACTGCCTTTGCTGATTACCCTAAAATAGTCATAGTCTACTTTTTGCTTCCTCTTAGTATTTGAAGTCATTTTGAACAGTTTATTCTTATTACCATATATTTAATTTTTAAAAAATTTACCACTTTTACCGAGTACATAGTAATGATTCGCATGGATGAAATATTTCTGGATCTTTCTGAAGGTGGCAAGACACAATGATAACATGTATTCAAAAAGAAGAAAAACTAGCTATGAAGTCATAGGAAAATTACTGATTAGTTTATGACAATTATTTTGAAAAATGGATATAGTTTTATTTAACAAAGTTGAGATTATTAAATGAAAGAGTAAAATGTGAATACATGTAGGTGCTGAATGAATGTATTTTCTTTTTATTTTGAGACAGGGTCTCACTGTTGTAGGCCAGACTGGTCTTCAACTTTGGATCTTCCTGCCTCAGTCTTCTGAGTGCTGAAATTAGTAAGCTTGTGCCACCACACATGGCTAATTCTTTCTTTCTTTTCTTGCCTGAGAGTATAATGTTTCAGCAAGAGACATATTTGGTGCCTAGTAGATATTTTGAAAAGTAATCGTAATTTCTTTCTCTATGTGATTCAAAAGTTTGATGTTTTTATTTCTTCTCAGTTCAGCTTTAGTAAGATTAAACATAAAATATAGTAAGTTATCTTTTACTTTTCTTGCCTAAAAAATGAACCTATTTTACTTATTTCTGCAGTGGATACTCTGATTGGTTTGTCACAGTGGCAGAAATTCTAGTGAAAAGGGGCAGAGAAAACTATGTATTCTTGTTAATGGAGTAAGTAAAATTTACAAAAACTCCCAATTTATTTTGCTAAAATTTCAAGTATTTCTTCTTTGCTGTATCATCCTAATTTATTTAGATTTTTATCTAGAATTCTTTTGATTGTATTATTTTGGTTGTTAGGTTAAATAACTCTCAAAAGTAAAAAATGTCTTTATCCCTTGCAAGTGATAGGTACTCAGAGTATTTGTTCATTAGATAAAAGATGCTTCCAGGGGGAGTAGGTTGCTCTAATACTACACATTTATACCTGGAAGAGGTACCCTTGGTGGTTTGTTGCTAATTGGTGTGGGCTGGAGGGGCAAGGCAGGGTGTGCTAGAGATTAAACCCAAGGCCTTCTGCACAGAGCTATGCCTCTATCTCTGCCTTTTTAAAAAATCTATTTTTATTTCACTTTCTTGTTGGTCTTGCCTACTCCCTTTACATTTTCTGTAAAGTTTCAATTCAGAGGTAACAGGAGGGCCAGGGATTTAGCTCAGTGGCATGAGCACCTGCCTGGCAAGTGCATGGTTGCGAGTTTGATCCGTGGTATCCAAAAAAAAAAAAAAAAAAAATTGGTTCAGAAGTAACAGGAGTTTTAAATCTTGATTAATGTTAATCAAAATGTTATCTCAAGTTAGTAAAAAAAATCAGTTTGTAGGCAAAAAAAAAAGCTTACTGTAAATCAGAAATGTGACCCACTTGCTATCAAAGGATCATCATTTTAAAGACAGTACAGACTTTATTTTATTCAAGGCAAGAGGGCTGGTGGCTGCTGCTGCTGCTTTTTAAAGAACAGAAATTTGTATGAAGTTACTTATCTGATATCTGAGGCAGGATTAGAATAATCCAACTCTTTTGGTTTGTTGTTCATTGTTTTTTCTGCTGTATTGCACAGTTGAATACTGAAACTTACTAATATCAGATATCATGGGTGTGTGTAAGAAGTAGATAAGTTTTTGTTTTAAACTCACAAGGACGAGATAAAAAGTATTGATTTTCAGTTGGAAGAACTAGGATGTAGTAGTCTATGACAGTTGGGTCTCATCTGTTGTAAATAGAATCCTTTGTCGTTTTAAAAAGTGTTTGTGTCTTGTATTACATTTTTAACAGGTGGTAGACACCCCACTGAAGAACATACTACTTTAAAAACAAGATTTATCAAAAGACTTGGATGGAGCATGAACAGCTTAAATACAATTCTTGTCTGCAGTTGTGAAAGAGATAACTTGATACTTTGCTTATTTTAAATTGATCTATAAAAGGTGACTTTATAAAAAGATAGGTTTTGCCATAGTTCTTACATTTTAACTATGAATTAAGGCTGCTGGACACTATTTGCTGGAAAAGAAGGTAAAGAAAGGCAAAGAATATCAGTTGGAAAACTTTAAATATAATTGTTTGAAGTGGCTGGATGTGAAAAGTACCATAAATACAGTTCTCCTGTCAATAGTATTGACTAATTAAAAAACAGTTTTAAAAGATTAGACTCAAAGTGGTAAAGTAAGTACAGTTCCTGAGAAACTACCTGTAAAGAAATGTAACCACCTTAAAAAAAAAAAAAAAGAAAGAAAAAAAGAAAAGAAAGGTAGCCTCTTGTGTGGAGACACCTATAGAATTACTGAGTAATAAAGTATGACCCCTGGGAAGAGATACTATCGCCCTGCCTGGAAACACTGAAAACTAAAGATGGACAGTCATCCTGCTGCTTAAAGTAGTATTACCTTCCACAATGGAAATTTTGTAAAAGGTAGCAAAAGTCTTAAACATTTTATCCCTTATAACCTAGTAATTTTACTTGAAATTCTTCCTGAAGAAGTCATCCCTGCCAGGGGATGGAAACATTTTCTTTCTGGCTTTTCCTGTATTTCCTGATAATCCTTTCCAGTAAAAGGAGAAAGTACTCAAATTGGGCCATATTTTTGCAGTTTTGCTTCCTCTTTCCTTGCCCCTCTAAGAGTAAAATATGCAAAGGGGGCTGGGGTGTGGCTCAGTGGTAGAATGTTTGCCTAATATGGGCAAGGCCCTGTGTTCCATCCCCAGGACTGAAAAAAACAGAACAAGAAAAGAAAAGAAAAAACAGGAGGAGAGGGTACTGAATCCCTGGTGAGACTCAGTAATCTTGGGTTCTATACCTTTGAAAAGTGTTGGAAGCCCAATGTGGTAGCACATGCCTGTAATCCCAGCTATGTGGTAAAATTTGGGTTTGGGCTTTTTGGGGAAAGACGTGCTCTGCTTAGACCTCGAGTCAAAGGATAGTATTCTGATCTACTTAGCAAAGAATGTTGTTTTGAGGTACTGCTAGCAGTAACCTTGGTTAAAGTATTTTGAGCCAGGCTTCCTGGAGCATACCTGTAATCTCAACCTTCTGGGAGGGTGAGGCAGGAAGATCATAAATTCAAGCCCAGCCTGGGCAATTTAGCCATTTAGCAAGACTGTTTCAAAATTCATAAAAAATAAAAATTATAAAAAAGGACTGAGGATGTGTCTCTATATGAGGGCCCCGGACTCAGTAACTGGTACTGCCAGCAGACATACTGGTGATGTTTTGATTTCCTGTTTGATCGCTACCTGCTTCTCTTTTGTCTTTGTCTCTTCCTCCTTCCTTCCTTTTCATGTTTGTGTGTAGAGCAGGGTTGGTGTACTCTTCCAGAGTCCTCTAGTTAAGTGCTTTTCATGTCTGACACATACAGAAAATATTTCAGAACCAAGAAGATAATGGAAAGGGATCTTAAAGCCACAGGACTTATGTTCTGTGTGCCCTTTATTTTCAAACACTATGTAGGTCCCAACCCATGAATAAAATCAAGTGGACTGCCTGTGTCCCAAAAGTAAGAATAATATGTCATTCATCATTTTAAAAAAAATGAGTTTGTAACTTGCTGTATGAAGTATATTTATGTGAATACTGTTAAACTTAACTATTTGCTTTAGCCAAATGCTAATTAATAATGCCTCAAACTTCTCTTAAATTACATCATTCTTAAATGGGGGGGAAGATTTATAAACAAAGATTCAGCATTAATATATTGCAAAATTTGAGCAAAGACACATTATCAGGAGACCAACCTATGCAAATCATGACACAACACGTTAGATGATTTGCTCGTTTGTATTCCCATGTCTTTCTTCAGTATTTTTAGAGTTTACAGTGAAGATCCAGAGGTTCATGATCACTTTTCCAGAGTTCTTATAGTCAGTGGAATTTTAAGGAATAATTTAGTGTACACTGTTAACAGCACAAATCAGATTTGAGCCTTGTTCTATGACAGCCTTGGCCAAATTACTTAACCTCTGAATGGCTGTTTACTCATCCATAAAATAGAGCTAATAGTGCGCATAAGGTTGCTCTGAGTAGGAAATGAGGGAATGAATGCAGAGTGCTTGACTTTGCTTGGATTCAGTGTTAATTCTACACACTTTTACCAATAACCTATTTTTGTTGCTTAGTTTTTCCTTCAAGTCACATTTTAGCTAATATTCGATGTTTTTTTGGAGAATAATAAAAACTTTAGTCACTTTTCAGGTGTTTGAGATGTTCAAAATCAGTATATAATAAATGTGGGAAGACTACATTTGTGGTGTTCCAGTGGTTGCCATAGCAGGAAACCCTTTTGCATGATACAAGAGTTAATAACTATATATTTAAGTGGGTAGAATCAGTAGTTGAGTCAGATGGAATAATAGATATAAACAGTTCTTTAAAAGTGCAAACCTTTTTCTTGCCTTAGGGCCTTTGTGGTTGTTACTTTTACCTGAAATAGTCTGTGTCCCTACCTTTTGTTTACCTATCTTTTTTTTTTTTTTTTGGTACCGGGGATCAAACTCACAACCTCGTGCTTGCCAGGCAGGCGCTTAAGCCACTGAGCTAAATTCCCCGCCCTTGTTTACCTATCTTGTATCACCTTATCAGCAGAAAAGGACGTCATGTTAGAAAGGCCTTTCTGCAGTGTGAGGGCAAACCTCCTGATACCTAAGGTTGATTCTGCTGATCTGGCTGGCTAGGTGGGTGTTCCCTTCCTTCCTCATCCCTCCTGAAGCTGTGTGATTGGTCGAACAGAGTGACCACTCCCAATAGAGGAGGACATCCTTGGTCAAGGGTATAGAGTAGCTGTGATGCCCTGCTAGAACCATGAAGCAAGCTCTCAAGAAAGGCCTTTCCTGACCATGTAATTGGAGTGGTTCCCAGTTGATGTGTTTAAAATCACTTTTTAAAGTGGCTTTATTTAGTTATTACATGGTTCTTGATTTTGTTTCTTGTTTTCTTATCTGAACTGAATAAAACCCGAAGGACAGGAACTTTACCTGTACTGGATATTATTTTTCCTGCACCTAGGTATTTTTCAGTACCTAAGAAACATGGCTGAGTGAATATAAAGTATGAAAAATTATCTGTTAGTATACCTTCCAGACTGTTGATATGTACTGCATAGTTTCTAATTTTATTTTGTTTGTATACATACACATTTATGAGTATCTATGATTATGTGTTTATAGTATATTTCATTAAGTCTAAAGATCTTTCATAATTTATGTTTCTGAAGTTGGGATGACCCTTGATTGGGATCAAAGGTATGCTTTCATTTGGCAGCATTTTTTCTTTTATCAGTGACACATAGAATGAAGATGTATTGAAATCTGTAGCATATTAGATGTGATAAAAACATGGTATATATTTGAAACAAAAATGGGGTCAACTATTTTCCCCACATGAATTTATTAGCCTTTCCCCATGGTGATATCCTTATATCTGTCTCATTCTCAGTATATATGATTAAGGATGTATTGCTTACCTAGTTCCTCTTGATGAATATATGAGCTTTTCCAGTTTTTTCTGTTTCATATGTGCTGTACTGAATACCCTTGCATGTATCTTTATACATGTGAGTGAAATATGTTTTGATTAGATACCTAGATTCATGGGTACACATATATTCTGTAGTATACATGGGTAACTCTTGCCTTGTATTCTCAGAGTTTCTACATCTTAAGAAATTTAAAAATTTTAAATTCATGTGGTAAATGAAAACTACCCTAGTGTTTTAATGTCATTTCTTGATTTATTAGACAGTTGAGCTTTTAAAAATGCTTATTAGTTTTTATTTTCTGTTATGTAGTATACTTTTGCCTAGAATGGTAAACTTTTAATTGATTGGCAGATTCCACTAATTAAAGAAACCTTCAAAGTCTGGAACTATGAGTTATTCTTGAGCACAACTTTCAGACCTGACAGAACCCAATTTGTGGAGGACAAGAGAGCTTTATAAGGACCCAATATTGGAGAAGAGAATTCAGGGGTAGTAAAGATTATAGTATGTCATCCCAGCTATTCAGGAGGCTGAGGCAGACGGATTAACATTTGAGGACAGCCTTTGTTTTTCTTTAATATGATTTAGTTCCTATGTAATAGTTCAGTAGGTTTTTGTTTTCTGTGGTACTGTGGTTTGAATTGAGCTGTATGTCTTTAGCTCTTTAAAAATATATGTATTTTTTAAAATTTTGAGGCAGGATCTCATTAAATTGCCCAAGCTGTTACTGAATTTGTGATCCTTCTGTTGAACCTCCCAGAGTGCTGGCACTGTAAGCATGGGCCACCATACCCAGCTAGGATAGTAGGTTTGAAGTAGGACACTACTCAAGGAAGTGAAGTCAGTATTAGATCCAGAGATTAAATCTATGATCACTAGATTAATAATTCTTTTTTTGTACATTGTTAAAATGTTCTTGTTAATGTTTCAAAAGTGGCTATCAAATCTGCTTTTTAGAGGCCAATATAGTCTGTGGAGACAGATTTCAGTCTTCTGGTAAATTGAAGCTACACAATACATAGAGTATGGTAAGCATGGAGAAAAGATTTTTTTTTATATCTAGTCTGGGAATTTAAAGAATGCTCCATGGAGGAGAGAAGGTAATTTAAACAGAATTTTGAAGGATGAGTAGAAGTTAGCGAGAGTACTAAGTAGTAAAGGAAACAAGAAGCCAGGCTTGGTGGTACACATGTGTAATCCTAGTAGCACTTGGGAGGTTGAAGCAGGAGGATCCTGAGTTCCAGACCAGCCTGAGGTAAGCATAACCTTTGAGATAAGGAGTGACAGGAAAGCTGAGAAGTTAAGCAGGAACTGGGTAATGAATGGCTGTGAATACCATGCTAGAGATTCTTTATTTTAAAGGTTAGGGGGAATCATTTTGAGCAATGGCAAGGCCACATTAGCCATTTAGAGATTATTGCTTAAGGATTGGTTCAGAGGCAAGAATGCAAAGAGACATGTTGGGAAACAATCTGGTAATCAAAGTGAGAGAATTAAGAGTTTAGCTCAGTAAGAATGCTTTATTGGGAAAATGATAGTGATTTTCTTACTTTGTGTAATATTTGGCTCTTTGTCATTCAGGGTCATGGTAAGGTTAAATTTTATAGAACTGAGTTTATTATTTCACAGAGCTGACATTAATTGTCCAGCTGTTTTTCACTCATTTATGTCTGTAAGAAGGTTATACTTTTATAGTGTGTGCTTAGACAGTAGGTCTTTTGATGATTATAAAAATTAAAAGATGTTAACTCTTGGTGTGCTTAATGATTATCTTAGAGGGAAGGACTATTACAGCATTTGACTTTGTGAAAAGCAATGCTTTGTTAGGTTATATAATTTATAATTTCTGTGTGTTAATTTCATTTTCTTTTTTTTTTTTTTTAAGGCTATTAGTGAAAAGATGGTGGATCGCTTGGCCAACAGTGAAGCAAACACCAGACGTATAGGTATAGTGGAAAATTGTTTTGGAGCAGCTGGTCAACCTTTAACTATACCTGGACGAGTTCTTATTGGTGAAGGAGTCTTGACTAAATTATGCAGAAAGAAGCCCAAAGCAAGGCAGTTTTTCTTATTTAATGATATTCTTGTATATGGCAATATTGTCATCCAGAAGAAGAAATACAACAAACAACATATTATTCCCCTGGAAAACGTTACTATTGATTCCATCAAAGATGAGGGCGATTTAAGGAATGGATGGCTTATTAAGACACCAACTAAATCATTTGCAGTCTATGCTGCCACTGCCACTGAAAAATCAGAGTGGATGAATCATATAAATAAATGTGTTACTGATTTACTCTCCAAAAGTGGGAAGACACCCATTAATGAACATGCTGCTGTCTGGGTTCCTGACTCTGAGGCAACTGTATGTATGCGTTGTCAGAAAGCAAAATTCACACCTGTTAATCGTCGTCACCATTGCCGCAAATGTGGTTTTGTTGTCTGTGGGCCCTGCTCTGAAAAAAGATTTCTTCTTCCTAGCCAGTCCTCTAAGCCTGTGCGGATTTGTGACTTCTGCTATGACCTGCTTTCCACTGGGGACATGGCTACGTGCCAGCCGGCCAGATCAGACTCTTACAGCCAGTCATTGAAGTCTCCTTTAAATGATGTATCTGATGATGATGATGATGATAGCAGTGACTAACTACACATTTTGCAATATTTTATCAGATGTGACTGTGAGAAACCAGTTTTGGAGGAAATGTAAAATTCTGAGTGCTCTCCCAATTTCGCTCTAGCCATGACTTTGCCTGAGAAACTTTCAATCTGTGTGCCTCAATATAGTCTGTAGAAAGTAGGTCCTCTCTCCTTTTCCCCTTCCCCACACTCTTCAGGGATAGACTGTTGCAAATAGATACAGTTTTGGTTTCTTGTTCTTGTTTGTTTCCAGATTATTTTCTTGGAGAGTTAGGAAAAATGTTTATTTAATAGATTCTATACCACATTATTATTTTTATTTCAGTTATGTGCAAAAACTAAAAGCCCAGAAAGATGGGAATAGGAGTGTAACATGATTAATTAATAATACTAACTTTTTTCTAATCATCCTAATGATTATGATGCAAATGACAAAAATACTGTGCATGATTTGGAAATACTTTTTCACCTTTTTTTATACCAAGTGATGCCTTACTGTAATAGCACTGTTACATGAAATATAAGCCCTTACTGTCTCATTTTTTGGTTTAAGAAACAACATTGGTGCTCTTTGAAGTAATAAAATGAATGTTTATGAATGGGTATAATTAGCTGATCTAACAGCTATAAATCACTAAATTTAGAAGGTATCTTTATATGAATAATTTTTTCCATAAAATCATGATTATATTTATGTTTCATAGGTACCAAATTATAATTGTCAAATTATATTTTAAATTAATAATAGGTTGCTGTTCCTAGGAATTTGATTTGAATACTGTCAATTATGTAGAAATGTCATGTTGCATTAGCTTCTACTTTTAGTAAGATATTTTTAGATAAAAATTCATCCACTTTATTTCTAAAATGAAAAAATCTCATGAGACCCTTGACAGTAAATCTCTTAAAAAATCCATGATAGAGTACTGATTACTTAGTCTTGAAGATTTGGAAGAAATGTATAAGAATGATGAAGGCAGATCACTTTAAATTTGATTAGAATTCATATCTGTGAAAGTGTTGTCCATTTCAGTGTGAAACTATCTTGAATTTACAAATAGTGTTATATTTTTTAAAGTTTTGTAAAGACCCAATTTCTATTTTTGTAAAACAGTTGTATGTTTTATGTGTTTCTGAAATCATTTTGCAATCTATGGAGATAGACTAGCGTTTGATACTTGTAAGTCTAGATTGCTTTTGAGAAGTAATTTTCACTTTTTGCTTCTGAGGCAGCCATTAGGTTGAAAGTGTTTATCATGTAAAACTTGATGCATTTTGCACTACTGGTTCCATTTGTATGCTGCAAATAACTATAGTTTTTCAAATATGGAAAATCAGTCTAAAGTTTAAGTTCTCATTTTTTTTAACTTCTAAATTAAAAATCTGATTATTCTGCAAATATCATGAGGTTTGATTCAATAATGTGGTGAAAATTCTTTGGAATCTTACTGTTTGATTAAGGCACTAATTTTACTTCACTGTTAAATTTGAAAGCACCTGAAGTATACAGATCTCTTTGTAGAAAATGTTAAAGAAAAGCACAACAGAAACTAAGGGTTATTTTATTTTATTTTATTGTAGTTGCTGTTTGGTTTTGGTTGGTCCTAATAGATGGATTTTTGTTTCTAAGCAATATATACATATAGTCAATCAACATCTGAAAAGTTCCATAAAATCTGAGAATGCGAATGGAGACTCTCTGGTACAGATGAACCTAGCAAATTCAGAAACCAAGGGAAATGTTCTGAGATAACATGTGGATTGTCAATCTCTGGTGAATCTTTTTATAATAAAAAATATTTTGCAACTTGTTTTTTGCATATTGTGCTAAAATAATAAAGATATTATGCATATTTTGCCTCATTATTGAGTATTTGATGAGTGCCTACTACATGCCAGGCATTGTTCTGCACAGTGTTGGTAGTGAACAGATGCTCTCTCTTTTTTTATGGAGTTTACATACAAATAGAACCCAAGATGTGTTTTTTCAGAATTAAAATTTTTTTTAAAGCTCTTCGAAATTTTGGTTATATCTAAATGTGAAATAATTTTGGTGATTTTTCATGCTGTTTTTCTTGAATGAAATTTATTTGGACTACCTAGTGCCTTAACTGAATTGCAAACTATTAATGTAAAGTAAACAAGATTCTGTAGATATAAAGGAAAAATACTAAGTTGAACATACCCTAATACAGAAATTCATACCTTTGGATCAAGTGCATGACATGGCCATAGTTAATATAAAATTATATGTTTATTAACATTATGTCAAAATTCTCATAAATAGTACTAAATTATAGCTTACGATTCTTGGGGAGCCTCCAGTATTTGATCTGTAATCTCCCCTCTGTTAGGTATATTAACTTCATTCTCAAATAAATGTGACTTTAATCAGTGTGGTAATGATTATCTACATATCCACATGTGTTACACTGCTGTACATTTTATAAGTAAGATTTAATGGTCATATGTAGGATGAAACTACAGTAAGACCTTGGGTTGTAACTTGTTCTATGAGTGTTGTGCAACATGAGTAAACATTCCTCATAAATTTTAACTTGATCAATGAACAGTGTCTTGCAGTATGAGTAGTACAGGTCACAACTGAGCCAATGTTGTTTTCTCCTTCCCTCCCTTTCCTCCTCTCCTGTCTCTCCTTCCTCTCTTCTCTCCCCACTCTCTGCCCTCCCCACTCCTGTTCCTTTCTCTGCCGGATGGTGGGTGATCATCCCCCAGCATCAGGAAGCTATAGAGATCTTGTGTGGACAAAAAGGGAGTAAAAGGCAGAGCAATCCTCACTTCAAATGAGATTAGGGAGACATGTAAAATGTAGGAAATTACAAAATTTTGTAGAAAAGCACCACCTGCATAGTGCTATAGCAGTGGGGACAATTAATGTGGTTTGATTTTTTTTTTTTTTTTGAGAGGGCCTCACTAGGCTGTTCAGTCTGTCCTTGAAGTTTTTACGTAGCCTAGGCTGTCCTTGAACTTTTGGGGATCCTCTGCTTTCAGCCTCCTGAATGATGAGATTACAGGTATTATCCACCAGGCCTGACAAGGAATTTTATTTTTTTTGTTTTTTGAGACAAGGTCTTGCTATGTAGTTCAGGCAGACCTTGAACTCACTATGTAGCTCAGGCTGGTCTCCAACTTGTGGCAATCTGCATCAAAGAAAGTAGGAGTATAAATTAGTTCAACCATTAAGGAAAGTCTTGTAGCAGTTCTGCAAAGAATGGGAAGTGCAGCGTTGCATGCTTATATTCCAAGCTACTTTCAGAGGCCAAAGCAGGAGAATTGCAAGTTCAAAGTTATTTTGCAGAATTTTAACAAGACCCTATCTTAAAGCTTAAAAAGGTTTGGGGATACAGGTTGGTCACTGAGCACAGGGCTATCATGTGCAAGGCCTTGGGTTCAATTTCTAGGGCTGAAGAACAAAAACTACAATTGCCAATGGTCTAGTGGTTCCACTACTAGGTAGCCAAGGGATACGAAATCATCATGGCAAAGAAATAAGTGCACTTGTATTTAGTGAAGTATTGTTTACAGCTGCCAAGATACTGGATCAAAAGTGTTCAGCGAATGAATGGATACAAAAAGATACTCTCAGCCTTTGAAAACAAAATTTTGTTATTTGTAACAACAGGGATGTCCCTGAAGGATGTTATGTTAAGTGAAACAAACCAGTACTTTATGATTTTACATGTAGCCTCTTATATTGAGCTCACAGAGGCAGAGTAGAGTAGTGGTTATCGGGCTGAGGGGGACAGACAGGTAGATGGCATTAAGAACATGCCGTCAACCTTTTAGAATAAGTTCAGAAATCTATTGTACATGCTTAATACATTTCATATTCTCAGCAAAAACTGTTAAGAATGAGAGATAATACATGTTACGGCTTGTATCTAAATGTTACCCCAGAGTCTCATGCACTCATAGATGAGGTTTTTCAGAGGTGGCTGGATCTAAGGTTCTGAGTATGGATAACAGGTGTGTGATAACTAAATTAACCCACTGACTGACTATTTTAGCATTTTTCTGGATGTGGAAATGGAAGGTCCACCCTGGGTATGGGTGGCTTCAACCAATAGGTTTGTAGCCTGGATGAAATAAACGGGAAAGGAAGGCTCACTGCTGTTGCTGCTTTACTGCTCCTGCATGCCCTGCCATGAACTATTCTCTGCCATGCTCCTCTGCCTTGGAGCCAGTTGACTATGGACTGAAACCTCTACAAACTGTGGACTAAAAAAACCTTTTCCTCTTTCAACTTGTAGGTGTTGGATATTTTGTCCCAGAACGAGGAAGTGACTAACAATAAATTAATGCAATTTATTCCATAATTTATATATATGTCCAGATATGTAGCATACAAGAAGATATAATTTGCCTTTAAGACATTTAAAACAGTAGCTCAGGATAAATTATTTTGACTGACAGTTATGAAGGTATTCAGGTAAAGTCATAAGTTTAGATTTTTGGTACAGATCCTGCTTTTTTAATAGGAGTATTCTAATGAAGAAACTGAGATACTTAAGGAAATCTTTTGACTCAGTATTTATTGAAAACTCAAATAACTGTCTTTTACTGTTAGAACTGAGTTGAAGGTTGGGATGTAGCTTAGTGGTACAACACCTGCCTAGCATATATGAGCTCAATCCTCAGCACCAGAGAACAAATACACTGTAGAAAGAATGAGTTAGAGCAACAATTCATTATTTTTATGATCTCGATATTTTTTAGGCAATGTACCAGTGATACTGTAGAATGATTATTGATGGCTTGTTTTCTCATTAAATTTACATTACCCGTGTAACACGAATATCACAAAAGTTGAGTATTTTCATCATATCCAGATGGTACGCAATTTTAAGTTGTCCCATTATGCATGTTTACTTTGACCACTTGGTTAGGGTGATGTATTCTAGATTTCATTGTATTTTTATGGTATTTTATGAGGTACATTTGAGATTATGTAAATACTGTATTCATCAAGTTTTAAAATTGTTTATATTTTAATACTAATATGGAGTCATAGTGTTCTCAAAATTCAGCATGTGTCAAAATCCCTTGGGGGAAGTAGCTTTCTAAGTGTCAGCAAACTGCTTACTTCATGGCCAGGGCTAGTCCCTCAAGGGTGCACCTTCAGTGACTTAAGGGTCTCCCACTCTTGCTAGACTGCATTTCCTAAAGGTCCACAACACTTCCCAGCAGTATCACCCTGGGACCTTTAATGCATAGACCTTTGGGAGACACTTACCATCAAAATACAAAAGAGGGCTTGTTGAAACTGCCTGCCAGGCCACGTTTTTACAGAGTTCCTGGTTCTGTGGGTATGAAGTGGAACCTGAGAATGTACATTTTCTAATGAGCTTCCAGATGATATCATTTCTCCTGGTCCATAGGCCATATTTTATTAATCATTTTGAGAATCAGATGTCCTTAATTTGGCCAGTGGTAAGCCAGCTTCGGTGGCCCATTCACAAATACCCTTCATTAGCTGAACCTTCTTTACTTTTTTCCTACAACAAGATGTTCAGGCTCATCTTGTATTTTCCCTGTCTCAACCCTGGAACTGGTCATTTCTCCATGGAGCCCTGGTTTCTTTCACTCCGGAGTGGTACTTAGAAGCCACAATGAGTAGATCTTTGCTTTGGGTACAGTTCCATTCCCAAGTCCTTTCATGAGACAAATCTAGGGGACACATGTACATACTTACATAAATCGACAAATTTATATCTAAGTTGCTATGTCCATAACTTCGTACTGATGTCTCCAATTCTGCCAACACTATTGGATTCCTCTCTTCTCTGACATTGAGAGACTGAGCCTCATTAAAAATACTTAAATTAACAGAGCATATTAACACAAGCCTGCAGTCTCAGGTACTCAGGAGATTGAGGCAGGAGGATCACAAGTTTGAGGCCAGCATAGGCAAATTAGTGAGACCTTGACTCAAAAAATAAGACTGGTGGATGTAGCTCAGTGGTAGAGTTCTTGCCTAGCATACAGGAGGCCCTGGTTTAATCCCCGGTACTACATACACGCCATGTAGACACCGATGATCAGGTAGATTGTCTCCGTGTAGCCAGTCTCTCATCGCTACTGCTGCCCTCTTGCACATGGGTACCTACCTTCCTTACTCCACTTAGCTGGGCCACGCCACACCAGGCTGCTCTTACAATGGATGTGCCTTCTGTCACTGCCACTTCTTAGCCTGCTTGGCTGTGTCCTTTTGCACCTGGAGCCTCTGCACAGACGCCTGCCCTGCTTTGGCCCACTTAGTGACTTTGGGACTGAATTGTTCAGAAAGCAGAAAGAAGGGTTATACCAATAGGATTGAATGTGTGATATTGACTGATTGATTGATTGTCTTTTTTGAGACAGGGTTTCACTATGCAGTTCAGAGTGGCCTTGAACTCACTTTGTAGTCCAGACTGGCCTCAAATTCAAAGCAATCCCCCTGCCTCAGCCTCCCGAGCACTGGCATTACAGGCTTGCAACAAACACTATGCCTGGCTTGATATTAAGTCAGAGAAGGACTGAGAAAGGAGAGAAGGAAGAGCAAGCAGAATACCTTTTTAAGAGAAACTCACCTAGCTGCATCTATAGACAGTGGATAAAACTAGAGCTCTTAAGCTGCTGTGGCTGAAGGAAGAGTTGGAGAGCTAAGAATCAGGGGAGCTGGGGGGTATAGCTTAGTGGCACAAGTGCCTGGGAAATGCAAGGTCCTGAGTTCAATTCCTGATACTCCCCTGCCCCGCCGCCAAAGAATTAAGAATGGAGGCAGCCTATTTTACCTGGTCCTCACATACCTTGTCAAGACCCAAGGGGTTTGAAAACCATTGCTTTACACCTATTTGACTTCTGTCCTAGTGCCCAAGTGTGAGGCTACTTGAGATAATCCCTGGGATTCCCGGTTTAATGAGAGTGAGAGAATACACCTCCATGCATGAAACTGGGCGAGCTCACGCCAAGAGCTCGCACGCCAAGATGGCAGTTGCCTTGAATGAGGTCTCAAGTTAGATTTACACACACGATTAAGGAACAACTTTTCCTTCCTCCACAGTCATTGTTTATCTACAGGGAAAATGGCCTGTGTTGACCTACTTAGAGGGAAGTAGATCCCCTTCTCCCTAGGTGACTGTTTTCCATTTAGTTTAAGACTAATCTTTTTAAGCTTTTTCTAACCCCACTCCATGGACTCCAGTTTGTGGGCACCCTGGGCTTATCAGTACACTCAGAGGGTGTTACATTCTCTTAGGTTAAAATTTGAAACCATAAGCTTGTGTTATCTATAGCTCATGGTTAAGAAAGCTGACAGAAAAAAAATCTCTTTTGCTTTTCACAGGCTGCTCCTGTCTGACATTTTGCCTAGCAGTATGCACATTAGAATACAAAGGGAATATTGCTAATTAATTACACAGAGAAATGTTTCACTTGGAATAGAAAAGGCAGAGCAAACTGCAGATCCAAGGAAAAGGGTTTTGTTGTTTTTTGTACCAGGAATCGAACTCAGGATTTTGCGTTTGTTATACAAGTGCTTATGCCACTGAGCTATATCTTCAGCCAGAAAGGGGTCTAAAGCGTTTTTGTTTTTTGTTTTTTTGGGTGGGGGGAGGAGTCGTTAATTTGAAAACCAGTTTATTTTTAAGTTTGTATAATGAAACATTGCTTACTTAGCAGTTTAATGACTCCCAATTTCATAGGCTTTTAACTCTTTAAAAGCATTTTGAGTGCTATTTTAATATCTAAATCCCTGAGCATAGAAACTGATGCTAATAAAGGTCGTTTTTTTTTGGTACCGGGGATGATTGAATTTACAACCTCACTTATGCTGCTGAGCTAAATCCCCAGCCCTAAAGGTCACATTTTTTCCTTTTTCATTTGCATTAGTGAAAGTGTGAAAAATATGCTTCAGGTAAACAAATGACTTACGAAGTTTTTACTGATTTCTTGGAATTTATATTCTCTAGTAGGGAAGCATCAATGATGACATCATTAAGATTACAGTGATAGCCTTTATAGGTAAATGGAGGCAACTTGAGACTGTCCTCATACTTGAAATAAATGTCTCACATTTGTAAATATCCCGTTGTCTCTCTAGTGTAAAAAAATTATAAAAACTGAAAGAGTAATAAGATCCAAAATACATAACAGATATTGTAAAAATGAAAGGAAGGAAAGTGCTCTAACGGATATAACTATATGGACGTTCAAATGTATAGGATAGATGACCATATTACTAAGTTTCCATTAGATCATTGAACAGAATGATTTGCACTGTTGATGTTTGAGTGTCCACATTGTATGCTGTGATTTTGTAACTTGAGCAACTATTTCTAAGAGGACAACATGTAACTTATCAACTAGTAATTTCTTAATATTTTTCTTTGAAATTCCTGTATTCTACCCTTTTTTCTGTTTTGTCTTGTTTTTCTTTCCTTTAAAAAAAAGATTACAATGATAATTTGACAATTTGCCTCTAGTAGTTTAGGGGAATCTAGTAGTTTAGGGATTTAGAGTATTTTAATGGTAGCTATTTTAAGGTCTTAAAAAGCAGAAAGAAAGACAAAATGTTAAAATCAGCTTTTGTTTGGCATTTGCCAACACATCAAATTATCTTTACTTCAACTCAAGCAAGTTGTAGAGTTTAGGCTGGATGGTATAGATCCTTAAAATTTATTTTCTTTGGAGCCTCCCTACTGTGTAATATGTGCAGCTGTTATCTAAGCTTACAGTGTATGTGTGTGTGTGTGTGTACTTATAGCTGAATTGAGTTGGTTTTTTTTTTTTTTTTTTTTTTTTTTTTTTTTTTTTTTTTTTTTGCCTTTTTAGACCAAGTCTCGCTATGCAGCTCAGGCTGGCCTTGAACTTACTTTGTAGACCAAGCTGACCACAACTCAAATAATCCTCCAGCTTCAGTCTTCTAAGTGCTAGAATTACAGGTGTATGCCACCATACTTGGCTAAGTGTACTTCTGTTCCTCGAATTGTGATTTAATTTCATGCAGAGGAACTGGAGTTCCATTGAATTAGATCAGCTTAGGTGTTAGAAATGATAGATTACTTAGAAGGTAGAAAAAGGTGGGGAAAAGCATTCTTTTGAAATACTGCCTTTTGATCTTGTAAAAAGAATTTAATATTTAAGCATAGGTTTAATATATGTGGCTATTTCATACTGGAGGCAAGGAAAATTTGTATTTTATCAGTAAAAAGCTCTATAAAACTAGTTGTAATTATCATCATAGATATATTGTCCCTGTTTTCTGGGTATAGACATTTATTTGGGTTATAATAGTTACTATGGAAATGTGATTTTAAGATATAGTAAACTATACCTAGGATACAAAATATACTGAGGTGTTTAGAGGCAATATGTATTTCCAAAAGTGAGTGAGGGCATTTTTTGAGTTACATTTGGCTGTGTCATGAAACTTGCATTTGGTTTCTGTGGTATGTCTGTGTCTTGCTTTATGCAAGTTCACTGCACTTGCCAGTCTCAGGCAGGTTGGCAGAGCTGCTGCTGCCTGAAATACACTGCTTTCCACCTTCATTCTCTGCTCACACACTTCGCACATGCCACCTGCCTATCCATTCCTCACATCTTCGCTCTGTTCTCCCACACCCCTCAGAGACCACCTCTTTAAAGCCATCCTACCCTGCTCCAGAGCCAAAATAATCCTCAGGACACTGCACTTTGCCTTACCTTTTACTCATACCAGAGTTGCAGCTATTTCTTTTTGTTGCCAGCCCTTTAACATAATAAGTACGGTATATTAAAGCACTTTATAAACCCCTAGCATGCACATAAAAATGGCTTAATAAAATTAGAATAACACTTGTCTTCTTAGGACAAAAAATATTTTTTTTCTTTCCAGAGTTTAGGTTTTTATATGATTTAACATACAGTAAATATTTCAGGTATTCTCAGTTACCTGAGTATAAAGGGAGTATAGTAGTAAGAATCATGAATGAAAAATAAAGGACCCTTCCAACTGATGATAGGCCATGTTAGAGCTGCATAAAACACTTCATAGAAAAATAAGTGAATACATGGAGAAGTAACTAAGGTATTTTATTATTATTATTTAACGCACCTTATGGAGTTCCACGCACAGGAGCAGGTGTTTAGTTGTTCCTCTCCTCCTTGACGGCTTCTGTGAAACCAACCTGAGGATCCCATAGGGATTCAGTTTGATTTTCCTTTATATTAAAAGCTGTGCTGCTGTTTAGGACAAAGATTTATCTACACTATGGTGAAAAGTAGAATTGCATTTCAATTTCAGTTAGTAATTTCTCTTTCAGTACATAGGCATAAGTCCATGAAAACCAACAATAATAGCTAGCAATAAATGTTGCCATATTTGCCAGGCCCTGTTCTAAGTACAGGATTAAGTCACTGGATTCTTGTGTCATTCCTGTGAGGCGGGTGAAGTATTATCCTTCACATGTGAGGACAGGGAGGTAGGTCAGGGACATGAGTCCAGAAGTCTGGCTCCAGAGATCACATACCTGTATCTAGCTAAAGAGGCTACTGCTCCATGTCTGCATCTGTGAGAACTGGGAAAGGCTTTTGAGCAACTGGCAACACTAGAAGATTCTGATGCTCACATTAAGCCCCAGCTCAAAGGCCTTCATCTGTCTTACTCGTTTAGTTTCTGATTTTCTGAGGCTTCTTTAGCACTTTATTTTTACATTGCATCCACCATGTTTATTGTAATGTTTCTATTTACATGTCTGTCCTTTCCTCTGGAGGAGAGGATCCCATATTACTAGTGGCAGGAATTGAACTGCCCTCCCAGAATCTCCATTATTCTCACCAAATTATGATCTAAGTAGAAGCAAGGTGCTTACGATGCAAATCAGCTTTGAGGCAACTTTCTTCTCATCCTAGAGTCGTTTCCTGTGGGAATGAGGTAGCTGCCACCGTGTTTTGCAATTTATGTCAACTACACAGCACAATGCCCGGCTCATTCATTTACCTTCAAGATGTGGCATATTTTTTGCTAGGCCTTGTCTTTGGCTCTGGAATTACAGCAATAACCACAACAGTCTGAAGTTCTTGTGCTCATCTTATATACTAGTGTATCCTTTAATGCAATGCCAGGATGTATAAGTGCCATGCTGAACAACGAGGCAGTGACAGGGATTGAAAGTGATGGGAGATCTCAGTTTTGGGTCGCTTCTATGATCATGGCACGTGCCCCATAAATGCTAGAATGAATGAAAATTAAAGGATAGGGTAGAAATTGAGTAAACAGGTGTCAGTTGTTATGTTACAATTCCATCCTGAAAGGTAAACGTGTTTAGCCCATGCTTGAAAATAAAAATTGGCTTCTTTGAGTGAGTCTCTGCTAGAAATTTTTGACTGGAATTCAAGACCTTGAACTTTTACTGTACACGAATAGAATGATAGTTTTCAAGGTCCTGTTTACATGCATCATTTAATTAATGAACTTGTTAATATTTTCCCTTGGGGACTACTGAAGCGAAATGCCTCTTGCTTTGAGAGGACAGAGAAAAAGACTCTTCTAAGGGAATACATTCGGCATGCCCACAGTGCTGATAATGCGGATGCCTGCCAAAAGGTAGCTCACCAGGCCCTTGTTCTCATTTAAAGTCACTCTGTACCTAGTCTGTCATCGGAAGAGTGGCTTTGAAGCTTGCTACTGGGCTGCACTCTTTGGCTTCTGAGGACAACCACGAATGAGGACATTATGTATCTGAAGACTGTAGCCCTTTCCAAGGCTTTGCCAGTTCTTAGGAAAAAAACTTTGAAAGGGAAGTTTGGGGTTGGCTTCACGGTGCTGGAGTTTGGGGAATAGCCAGCTCGAATATGACTGCTTTGGAGAACCTGCCCCATCACCCACCTTTCTGTATCCCGACTCCCGGTGGGACTATGCTTAGGTCTCTGGCCCAGCATTGCGCTTGGTGGCTTGGGCTGCTTTCTCCATACCTCTTTCTCTGGCCAGTTTGGGATCCCTTACAAACAGGAGCTTAGTTGTATCTCCTTTTACCCTAACACCTAGCACAGTGCCTGAGCTAGGACAGTGCTAGTCATTGGTGAGCACACACTCAGGGGAAAGACATCCCGACACTGCGCACACACATTATCTTCTTCAGGCACGTGTGCTGCAGCCTGAGGAGTGCTGAATTCGTGGAGTAGAGCGCCCAGGACACCAGGGGCCGGTGCCTGCTGCACAGGCTGCTCTGTGGGCGTGACAGGAAGGCAGCTTGCCCCATCTCCTGTTCCAAGTACTTGCACAACCAGCCTAAAGCCAGCATTCCCCTTGGAAAAAGACATCTGTGCCACTTCACTAGTCTGTACCTTGGCTGAGCTGGTCTAACTTCTCATTTGCAAGAGACTTCTTGGTTTTCACATGCCTGCAAAAGAAGATCTAGCAGATTTTTCCTTTTCAAATGACCTCTGGAAATGACAGACTGAACCTGGTCTATCAAAGATGAATAAAGTCTTTTCCACTCCTCACCATCTCTTTCCTACTCTTTTATTCTGTCACTCATCCTCTCCCAAGCAGGTCCAAGGATGTTAAGCATTAGGTTGACTCCTGTGGATTTCTGCTGCCTATACAGAAGAAAAGCCTTTCTACCAGCTTTTCTTTTTCTTTTTTTGAGACAGAGTCTTGCTATGCAATTGAGATTGGCCTTGAATTTGTGGTGATCTTCTGCTTGAGTCTCCTGAGTGCTGGGGTTTCAGGTGTGCGCCACTGCACCTGACATTTACCTTCCCTTCCTTTCCCTTCCCTTCCCTTCCCTTCCCTTCCCTTCCCTCTCTTCCTCCTCCTTCTTCCTCCTCCTCTTTTTTCTCTCTCTCTCTCCCTGTCTCTCTCTCTCCCCTGAGGATTAATGTTACAGCCTCACACAGGCTGGGCAAACACTACCACTGAGCTATATCCCCAGCCCTTTTATTTACTTTTGAGACCAGATCTTGCTAAATTGGCCTGGATGGCCTTGAACTTGTGATCCTCTTGCCTTAACCTCCCAAGTAGCTGGGATTACAGAGTGTATGCTACTATACCTACCATCTATCAGCTCTTTGGAGGGAGCAATTTGAATATTTTCTTTGGAAGTATTTTGAATTGCTTCTTTGGGAGCCATAGTGATTCTAGGGTGACTATTTTTTCCATGGAATAAGAAACACAAAGCTGCCTCTTATGGCTGGCTTTTAGTTTAGCAGAGGCCAAACTGTGCTAAATGGTAACTTCTAAAAATATGACACAGGTGTAGAATAACCTCTTCTAAAAATGTCCCCTTTGCTGAGTGTGGTGATGTATACCTGTAATCTTAGTTACTTGGGAGGCTGAGGCGGGGGAATCCCAAGTTTGAGCCCCATCTGTGCAACTTACTAACTTAGCAAGATTCTTCCTTAAAATAAGTCAAAGGCGTTGCTCAATGCAAAGGCCTGAAAGTCAGTCCCCAGAAAAAAACAAAACTGTTTGTGTGTGTGTAGGCTGGGAATGTAAGCAGTTCTAAGGCCCTGGTTTAATCTCCAGTACTACCAAAGCAAAACTCAGAACATCCTCTTTAAAGTCAGTTCTAAGTAGTGTGTGCTGTAGTCCCATTTACTCAAGAGGTTGAGACAGGTGGGTCTAAAGTTCAAGGCCAGCCTGGGCAATACAGCAAGATGTTATTTTTAACAAACAAAATCAAAGCAAGCAAATGCATGAAACCCCAAGATAAATAAAATCAGCTCGAAGGAAATTGCTGGTGTATAGCAGTTGACTGCAACACTGCATACTGTTTCCATGTCATAAAATATTCTGTTAGCATTGGAAGAAGCTCAGGATCCAGCTAGAATGGTATTTAGCATTTGCCACATTGGAGGAGCCATCGAGTGTGGAGGAGACGTGCTTTGGTTTGGTCATGGTGGGATTTATATCCATTGTAGCTGTTACTGATGAGCTGAGTGACCTTGGGTGGACCTGAGTGTCAGTTTCGTCATTTAGAAGTTGGAGGTAATAATATTATCATACAGAATTATTGGGTAGATTCAGGGGAAATCCACAAAGCTCTTGCATAGTAACTTTTCAAAGTATGGCATCATTCCGAACTCTCTCATTGTAAAAATGCCATACGCATCTATCAGGGACAGATTTTGTTTTGTCCTTTTGGTGGTATTTGTACTTATTGTATGTCAGGATGATTCTCTCATTCCAGAAATTAAATTCAGAACTACATAGTATTTCTGGAAAACAGCTACCTGTTGTCTTATGTTGAAAAGAAATTAAAAGCTAGAACTATTCCAGCAAGAGTAAATGAGATTACCCAGGGAGAGTGGGAAATGTCTGAGAGGTCAAGAAGGGAGCCCCTAATGTTGGAGGGTCAGCAGCAGAAGAGAGCCCAGGAAGGAGATTTAGGGGCAGAGGACTGGAGTGTCCCTGAAACCAAGAACATTATGGATGACAGTGAACAGTCAAATGTCTCTTAGAATATGGAGAGGTCATAGGTCACTTAGAAATCCTGGGGAGGGGGGATTTGCTTCCAAAGTCTGCAGCGTGGAACAGGGAGGGGTTGGAGAGTGTGAGTCCAAGAGTCCACAAATCAGAGTCCCATCCAGAAAGGGGCTTGGAGGTGAGACTTTCAGGTTTTGTGTTAATAAGTTGGGAGTCACTGACCCTATTCAGATGCTGATGGAAGGTATTGGGATGGGGATGGATCTGTGCGTCCAAGGAGGCAGGAAAGGCAGAAATCCTGGGAGAGGGCCACAGCTCCACTGTGCCCTGGGGAGGAGGCCAGCCAGGATGTAGCAGTGGACAGACTTGTAGGTGGCCTGCTGAGCTCCCTTCCCACAACTTCTCTTTTCTTGCAAAGTTGGGGGTGGGATATTTTTCAGAAGGGGCAAAGCGTGGGTGGAAATGATAGGATAAGAGGTTTGAGGAACAGAGAAAATTTGAGCTGTCATGAAGCTGGGAAGGGAAAACTATCAGGAATCTAGAGGAGCTGCTGGGCTGCCCTGGATGCCCTTGCAGTTGGTGACCATGAGCTTTCAGGGGCCCAGCCTCAAGGCTGAGGGACATTTCTTCAGCCTCCTTTTGAAGGGAGGTTTTAAGCACTCTCCCAGCCCCTCTCTTGTTCCACGCATCTGTGCAGGGTAGGGGGGGTGGGGGGTGGCTCTAGGTGACCTATGACCTCTCTGTATTCCAACAGACACTTGAATGCTCACTATCATCCATAATGTTCTACATGGCTTTAACCTAAGATCCCAAATCACTTAGAAACCAAATACATGTTTCGGATCACACTACCTGACAATCCTAAAAGCAAGAACGTAGTAGTCTTGATTCGTAAATTTATTCATGCCTTGACTTCTTTAGTCAAAAATCCCAGGATTATCTGATTTCAAAATAAGAGGACAGACCAGAGAAATAAAAAGAAACTGGAAATGAAAGTCTCATAGGGACCCACAGTAGGATCTGGAGCTGTGACTTGCCACAGGGACTGATGAATTTATGCTGTATCAGATGGGATATTCTCTGGGTTGTGGACTGATTATTGACTGAATTTTTATTCCAGGCTTCTTTATGACCACTCAGAAATTGATAACTCATCACTGCTATTAACTCATCACTCCTATTCTTTTTGTTCTCTGTGATAACAACAGAAGTGTTAGAGCCTGGAAACTTCAGTCCCGTCACAGATAAAAGTAGATCACTGGCTCACCTCTTTAACATTTGTTTATCCTAAAATATCTCACAAGTGTCATCTCCAAGTTGGAGCAGAACATCTTTATTTTACAAGATTTTCACCCATGCTGCCAATCCAGTTATTCTGCAGGTGATTGAACAATTACTCTATCATTGTTACCCTTTACAAAATCTTGTTCTAAAAAGAAAAGTTTTGTTATTCCTAACAGAAGCCACTCTTCCACATTCTGTAGTCCAGTCTGGTAAGGAACATTATTTTTCTTATGCTATACTTTTGTAATATGGGTACCTTAGCCCAGATTATGAGAAGGGGAGCAGAGGCTATTTACCTGTGTGCGCATGCATGCACAAAAGTGTGTGTGTGTGTTCTTGCATGTAAGTATGAACTGGTCAGTCATAGGTAAAGCAGGCAAGGTCAGAGTGTAAGATTTATAGTTCTTTTTAACTCCAGCTTTCACCTGAAATGATGCCCTATGCAAACGTAATAATGGAAGTTTTCAGCTGAAGAGGTCTAGGCCAAATGATCATGTGCAGCTGAGACTCAGGGCTAGTGATTTGCTCTAGGTCATGCAGAGCCAGTGAGGCCAAACTAGAACCCAAATCAATACATAGAAACAAGGCCAAGCTTGGCCAAAATGAAGACAGATGCTCTTCTTTCAAGGAGAGCCATCCTGTGTGGTCCTCCACAGTTTCCCCTTCTTTGAAGAAGCTGGAGCAGTCAGTTGTGGCTCTATGGCCTCTTGTCGTCTCAGGGTTGTGAATCCTCTATGACACACTTTAATGAGAAGAATTATAAATAAGAGAATGAGCACAGCAATTCCAGGATAAAACCCAAAGTGAACTTTGAGATATGGAAATGGGTTCAATTGTTCTATAGCATCAGCAAACTTATCCCAATCTTTAATGGGGGCATCAAATGTGGCTGTCTGCTGTGACATGTACAGCACTTTTCTTGGAAGAGCATCTATATCCATAGTAATATTTGATGGATTGCCCCTTGTATATGTTTCCTGATCATTCCCCAAGCACGCAGGCTTTTATTATATGTAAAGGGGTGATACAAAAGTGAGTCATATTATAGTGACGCTTTAATCCTTATTGCAATTGCAAATTTTCAATCTGATCTCCCACCCAAAGGATGAAGGTCTCTAGAATGCTTATGTGGGTTTGAAATTTAATATCAATTTCTCACTGAATTTTCCAGCTCTCATCAGCAGTTCTTGTTCAGTTGTCTCCCAAGTGAGCAGTCTGTCCTAAACGAGCTAACACCACAGAGCCAATAGCTGCACTGACTTATCAAAAGAACTAGGGAGGTTATGCTTACTATGATTAACCCAATCATCCTCTTAGGTCAGCTGCTAAATCTCTTAATTAAGGTCTCTACCAACAGGGAAGTAGGCGAATGATACCAAGACTCTGTCAGATTGACCAGAAGCCAAACTTTGGGCATCCTGCCCATGATCATGACTGTGGAGTCATTAGAGAGATGTTCAGACATGATACAATGGGTTAGATAGCAATTAGTACATGAGAACATATTTTGTTACCATTCTATGTTCCCTACTAACAGTATATGAGGACCATAAACACATATATTTACTTTTATATACCTATGACTTTGTAATATTAATTTTACTTTTCCTCCATTTATTGGTTGCAGACTCCCAGTCTGCAGTCATCCAGCATAGAAAGGTATGGCTAATTTCCATAAAGCATGTTGTATGGGCCCAGTTTTATCACAGATAATGAGTCTGGGGATGGGAGGATTGAGGTCTTGACCTGACCATGTAACATTGGACAAGGCCTGTGAGGTCACGGTACAATCAGGAGAGCCTAAAAAAGGAAATCTTGTGCCAATCTCAATCCTGTCCAGAAGGAATCCTCTAGGGAACCAATCTACAAAGGAATAATTAGATTTTTGTATAGCCCGTTCATGATAAGGATCCCTGCAAGTCTGCCAAGGGCCCAAATCTTCTTCCTCAAAATGAGGGGCATAAGCCCCTGGAATACAAATAGGAATGTCAGGTTTAAAATCCCTTCCAAGGTTACCATCTGAGGGAATAGAGTTTAAGGTTAATAAGGCAAATTGTCCTTTAGACAGTTGTGCTTTCCAAGTCTGATCCACAACCAACATATAAGGGTTAGAATCTTGCTGCAGTTGGGCCATAGTTAAAGGTGGACATGCAAAATGAGGGGTAAAGTTAAGCATGATCTGTTCTTATAAATGCAGTAAAGTCTGTGGACTGGGTGAAATAGTTAATGTAAGGTTACTGCTCTCTATAGAATGAAAAATCTCTGGGGGCCTGTCCATCTACGTAAGGGGTCTAAGTAAGGGGGGGTTTGGTATATAGGCCCAACACTCTTCTCCCTGAGCCACAAGAATACATACGATAGCTTCTAGGAGAGCAAGCACCACAAGAGAAAGATTTTCAGGCGATTGAACCAAACCCTGGCTGTTACCTAGGTGGCGGGCCCCATGGACAGTCTGCTGCAGGCCTTTCCCGGAACGTGGATGATGTGCTGGCTGGCTCACTGCTTGAGGTCTCAGTGGAGGGTTTGACATGTTGCACAGGTAGGTTGGATTCTGCCCACTGAACAGCTCCGATGGTCTTAATGTCCCTTGATTATCTGTGGAAATACAAGCATGTCCTTGGCCCCAATTTAATAGTGATGCTGGACCATTCCAAACACCTGTTTGGAAATCATGCCAGGCAGGATTCAGAAAGGTTAAAACATATGCAGCAAAGTTTTGATCTTGTGTTCCTTCTTTCTTTTGTTTAGCTAGTTAATTTTTTAATTGAGTGTGTTCAATTATTGTTTGATGTTGGAAGTTATAGGGAATCCCTATAACATGCTTTATATTCCAGTTATCATGAAAACTCTGAAAATGTTTACTAATATGGGCAGGATCAATACCAGGTTTTATTTTTTGTGGCATTCCTAAGTTAGCAAAGGCTGATATACAATGCTGTATTACATATGGACTTTGTTTACCTGAACAACAGGCAGCAGGTCATGCAGAACCACTGAGACCAAACTAGAAGCCAAGTTTCCTAGTTACACACTGCTATTTGCTAATTGGGATAACTAAGATACTGGCATAATTTTGATAAAGAGCACATAAATGGAGGTTGATCATTTCAATGAGTGTTTTTTTTTTAATGAGTGATGCATGTTTATTGACTGATTCATTAAGATATTTTTTCAACTACATCCAGAAAAAATTTTGAGTTTTCATTTTCTTTTTTTGGTCTTAGCAGACAGGCTTTTTATTTTTTTAAATTTTATTTTATTTAAGAGAAAAACAAAACATAAAAAGGGTAGAAGTAATACAGAATTTAAAAAAATAAAATAAGCAGTAAGAAATCACTAGTTGATAAATTACATATTGTCCTCTTAGAAATAGTTGTTCAAGTTACAAAATTAAAGCATACAAAGTGGACATTCAAACAGTGAGACTGCAAGCAATTCTGTTCAGTAATCTAACAAAAACTTAGTAATATGGTCATCAATCCTACACACTTAAACATGCATGCAGTTATATCGTTTAGAGTACTTTCTTTTCCTCTCTTTTTTACAATAGCAATTACACATTTTGGGTTTTATTACTCTATATTTATTATTACTTTTTACAGTAGAGACACAATGTGATATTTATAAATATGATTCTTATTTTACTAATGAGGATAGTCTCAAGTTGTCTCCATTTACCTATGAAGGCCTCAAGGTCATCCTTTTTTATAGCTGAGTAATATTTCATTGTATAAAAATAGCACATCTTTTTCATCCACTCTGCAGTTGATGGGCATCTTGGTTGTTTCCAAGATTTAGCTATTACAAATTGTGCTGCTATGAACATGGGTGCACATATATCACTGTGATATGACCTTTTCAGGTTTTCTGGGAAAATACCCAGTAAGGGAATAGCTGGATTGAATGGAACTTCCAATCCTCGTCTTCTGAAAATTCTCCATACTGATTTCCATAGTGGTTGCACCAGTCTACACTCCCACCAACAGTGAAGCAGTGTTCCTTTTGCCCCCGCAGCCTCGCCAACATTTGTTATCAGTCGATTTCTTGATGGCAGCTTCAATGAGTGTTTTAAGAAAGAGAGCAGAGAGTGGAAGGACTCACTGTTGACAGTGAATGTGACTTCTCTAATGGTTCATCTCACGGGTCTGGGTGATTGTGGTGTTTGAAATGGAGTCAGAGGAGTAGAAGGACGACTGCTCCCTTCTTTGCCCTGGAGGCTGCATTCTACAATGGCACTCAGGGCCAAACCCCAGCTGTGGTAAGGCTCCTTCAGAAAATCTTTTAGGAAGAGACCTACATAGTCTTTCAGAGAGACAAAACCAATTTAGTAATTCAGGTGACTGAATCTAATAAGCGACTATTTCTTCAGATACATGCTGATGAAATCATTGGTTGTAGGGGCCGAGGTGTGCTCCAAACTTGTCTACACTATGCACTCAACAGAGAAACACTCATCCCACTGGAATCCCATGGCCCAAGGCTTGCTAGGAGGACAGCTGGGTCAGGACTTACTCTGGCTGAATGTATTTAAACTCACTCGAGGAAGGAGGGCAGACAGTGGCATCCACACTAAACAACAATTAAAATCTCTCAGGTTTTTTTTTGTTTAATCAGATATTGATTTAAGTAATTTTAAAGTACATCTGCACATTTGACACTAACATAAGACTCCCATTATGCTGAAGCCAGTTACTGCCAATGTGGAAGTCATGTGACACTGCCCATGCCACCATCTTGCTCTGTTCTCTTTGTTTGTGAACATCCTCATCCTATTACTTTCTCCAAACTCAGCTCTATTTTTTATTCAACAGAATAAAAAATATCTCCAAGTCTTTACTAAGTGTGCATTATTTATAAAATAATACTCATATTCTGTGTCCCTCTATTTTTTAAAAAAATCTTTCCTCCAAACCAGTCAACTATAGGTTACTCTTTAGAAGTAAGTGTTTTTGTTTGGTTTTAATTAAAACATTTTTACATGCTTGTTTTGTTTCCTTTTAGCCAAAAAATATTTAATGACTTCCCCTCTCCTGTACTTTCTCTCTATTAAGCGAATGCTAATTTCCCAGCTCAGTCATTTATTGGCCGTGTGGCTTGATTTAGTTTTCTTAACCTATTTAAGCCGGTTCTCTTTCTATACAATAGGGATAGTAGCAGCAGTTTCCTCATAGCTACCTTTAAAAAGTTGGTAAGGAGTAAAGTGTATAGTGTAGGGTTCGGCAAATGTTTTAATGAACATTCAATGAACTAAAAACTAAGATACACTAAGAAGTGTATCTTCAATGTGAAGATACGCTTAAATTTCAGATTATGTGCGAACAGCTGCTAAGGATAATGGATATTTTTATTATTAATTTTCATTTCATTTCATTCTGTCCTATTGTCTATGTAGACAATTGGGACTATGTTATAAAAAGTTTTAAAAAGGTAAATTTCTATATCGTTTTTTATTTAGTTATATTTCCTTATACAGTTTTTTAGTCTTTAATGTATTTTTTTAAAGAGCAGACCTAGGTTCCCAGAAAAACCCAGCCAATGGGAAAGCTCTCCTATGCCCACACAGGGCTCCTCTGCCATCAACACCCTGCCCCAAAGTAGTACATTTGTGACCATCGAGGAACCTACACTGCTTTTAATTTTTGTCCCGAAAGTTGCATGTTGAACTATGGTTGCAGGGTCAACAGGGTACAGCTGCATAGTAACCTGCACCGCTGAGCTAAACCCCCGGCCCACCTTGTATTATCTATTCAAGATGCAGGCGCTCCTTGGAATCGGATGGACTGGTGAGCATAGTGCACCCAGTGTGTCCTGTCTAACTGCCTCTTTTCTTGACTCTTCAACTTCGTGAAGTTTGTAAAGGGCTTCAAAACGCAGAAACTCAGTCAGAATGGGACAATGGGGCAGGAGACAAAGCCAAGCTTCAGAGCTGCCAGTGTTGTTGCAGGAGGGACGTGGGCAGAATCTGTCAGCAAATAATCATGCCAGGGCCTGTTCAGCCCTAGGTCTGACTGGAGTGGCGAATGGATGAGTAGCCAGTGAGGGATCCCAGAATGAGCAGGGCTGGGTGGTGGGCACCTCAGTCTCCTCGACCCATGGCCCCAGCACCCAGCACAAGCTTGGAGAACACAGCGGGAAGAACGGGCTAAGCATTAACTTTCGAATTCAGCTCTGTGCAGGGTGCAGTGCCCAGAGCTGGGACTGAATGGTTAGCATATTTCACGCTGATTTCTTCTTATTTTGCGTTCTGGAGATTGAACCCAGAGCTTTCCAACTGAGCTTCATCTCCAGCCCTTTTTAGTTTTTATTTTAAAATAAGGTCTCGCTAAGTCAGTAAATTGCACATGTTGAAAGTTGTGCTCCTCCTGCCTCAGGCTCCCAAAGTGCTGGGATTATAGGTGTGCACCAACATTTTTACTTTTAGAAGTGACAGTGTACTTTATTCTTCTCCAACAAGTAGACTTTAAAAAAAATAATAGAAGTGGAATTTGAACCTGGGATGTAAAACTGCATTGAGAACAGGGTCCCAGAGAACCTTCTGGTAATCCTGATTTACTGATTTACCAGAAGAGAGAAGCAAACATTATAAAAGCAAGGGATAAAGAGGAAATCAGAGTTATTTTTAGAAATTTCCATCTTCATTCTTGTTAAGTATTTTTTAATTTTTAGGTCAGAGGGTACCAGGACTCAAATTTATAATCTTGCTTGCCAGGCTGGTGCTTTTGCCACTGAGCTATATCCCCGGCCCTACCTGTCAAATATTGTATTTGTCAAGAAGTGCATTGTAATCTCATTTTCTTTTTGAGACAAGGTTTCACTATGCAGTTCAGGCTGGCCTTGAACTCACTTTGTAGCCTAGGCTGGCCTTGAACTCGCAAGGATCCTCCTGCCTCAGCCTCCTGAGTGCTGGGATTACAGTTGTCTGCTACCATTCCTGGCTGTAACCTCACTTTAAAACATGAACAGGAATTAGGAAGCACTTGTCTTGGAGGGTGGATTGAATGGTCTCTCTGGCTGTGTGGTGTTTTGTGGGTCTGATGTAGGCTGAGCAGGGCAGAAAAAAGCAATCCTAGCGGAACACATCTCCCCCACTGTCTTCCACCAGGCAGACTGGACATATGGCTTGCAGGATGATGTGGAAGTCACACATACACACACACACTCACTCATACCACGCTTGGCTTAAATTGTGGTGTCTAATCAACTAGCTTATTTAACCATGGATGTGGAAGGTTTGACTGAGAGGCTGATTTAAATGTGGCTGAACTTTTTGGGGGCTACAAGAACTGAGACTTTGTTCACCCTTTACATTCAGCGAAACTCATTTCCAGCACGAAAGGAGGCTCCTTGGCGAGCACAGATCACAGCTGGGATTCCCGTCCTCCAGCACCGCCCGTCTCCCCAGCAGTGTCTCTCCTTTGTATTACTGCGCGCCTGTGAAAACCTTCATTTGTCAGCATCGAAAGCCATAAACTCCACCCCTCCGATCTTTCCTACTCCTTTCCTGGTTTATTTTTTCCTCCTTGGCACTTAGCACCATCTCACATACTATATGTTTTATTATATATTCTGTTCACTATCTATCTCTTTCCTAGCAGAAAGTAAACTTCGTGAGACCAGGGCTTTTTGTTTATTGTTTTCTCTCCAGCACCTAAAGGAGTGTGTGACACAAGTTAGGTGCTCAATAAATACCTGTGGAATGAATGAATAGTGGGAGCCTCATACTCAAGCCCTCTTCCTGCCTCTTAGTACAGTATACTCCAAGTTGCTAACTCTGAAATGAGTTGATTTTGTGGGAGGGTTAAGGGTGAGGAGATACAATTGCATCTTGGGGATGTGCTGTGTAATCACAGAGAACCTGAGAAGGGGTTTGTGTTTGGTTTAATGCTCTGCTGTCATCATTTCAAAAATTTTTCCTTGCATATCTGCTTTGGGACTAAAGTCCAGTGGGGTTTACAGAGCATGCATGTGGGAGAGATGCATTTAATTTGAGTGTTCAACATCAGCCCCTCCCCCTGTATTTGCAGGAGCGCTCACAGTGCCTAGGAACACAGATCTCCTTCCGGCGGGTCATGGGTATGGAGTATAGCGGCACACAAAGCAGGCCAAAAGAAAGTGCGTTGTGTCTACACCTGTCTTAGTCACTTTCCCATCGCTGGAACACAGCATCCAGTGCCCACAACTTAAAGGTGGAGGGGTCTAGTTTGGCTTACAGTTTTAAAGTTTCAGTCCATAGTCCAAGGCAGGACGAGCATGGTGTAAACGTCTGGTGGAAGAAAACTTCTCACATCATTGTTGTCAGGAAGCAGACAGAGAAACAAGGAGTCAGGGAAGGATACACCCTTGGGTCACACGCCCAGTGATCCCCCTCCAACCAGGCCCCACCTTATAATAGCAAGTTGGCTGATCCTGCCCCCATGATCCAGTCACTTCCAAAGCCCTACCCCTAAACCCATGAGACTTTGGGAGGGGACACCTTCTATCCAAACCATAATAACCCCCAGGAAGCAGAACTTCTGGCAGTCTGAATGGCTGTGCGTTGGTGGTGCCCAGGTTAGCTCAGGCTTTAGACACAGAAGGGAGGAGACTGGAACCCTATTATGTTCTGTCTTACTCCTGTTCCTTCCCGGTACCGGCCAGTGACTTAACACTGAAAATGAAGACATAGAAGGGGGGACACGTAGGGCAATCATACTGCCCCTCCTTTCCATATGCCCTCACTGGTCAGTAAGCTGAAGATAGGGTGCTGGTTGTCTGCCTTGAATTAAAATATGAAATAAAATGAGTTGACCTAGTTTTGTGCAGCATTTCCACTGTTCTGTTAAGAACAAAAGACATAAGCATATAGCAAGTCTGAAATGCAAAGTATAAAATGCTCTTATATTTGAAATCAGACCTGGTGACACAGGCCTGTCATCTCAGCAACCCCTGTAATCTGGGAGACTGAGGCAAGAGGATCACAATTTTGAACCCAACCTGGCAACTTAGACCCTAAAAATGGGCTGGGAACGTAGCTCAGTGTGAAGGCCTTGGCTTTAATTCCCAGTACTATAAAAATAAAAACAAAATAAGAAAAATAAAAAGCAACCAACCAAACAAAAATTCTTATATTCACATTTGAAGTTAAGAGTAAAACTCTAGTTAATGATTTTTAAGTTTTACTGTCTCTTTATTGAGAACAGTTTATTTAATGGTAAAGAAAAAATCATGACAGAGAGACAGGGAGAGAGAGACTTGGAAAGAAAAAAGGGTTTTATATTTTAGTAACTTTTTTTTGTTTGTTTGTCTTTCTGTCTTTTTGAGACAGGGCATCACTGTGCAGTTCAGGCTGGCCTTGAGCTCATTTTGTAGCCCAGGCTGGTCTTGAACTTGCAATGATCCTCCTGCCTCAGCCTCTTGAGTGCTGGGATTACAGGTGTGTGCCATCATACCTGGCTATATTTTAGTACATTTTAAATGGGTTTTTTTTGGCTGTGACTGTGAGGATCCAACAAGAAGCCAACCAGGCAGCCTTTCTGGTAAGCAATGGCTTCAAGGAAGAGAAAAGTCAGCACCTCCCATGAGCCTACCAGTGGGCAGGCTGAGAATCAGCCCTCTTCAGCCCTCTGGTTTGGAGGACAGGCTGACTTGACAGCAACTAAAGTACAGAAAGCAACTGAGTGCTTGTATTCTTTGGTTGATTTTGCAGGCCGGGGGCCCGTAGTTGGAGCATCTCTTGGGAGGATGACAGTATGCAATATAGCAAATATGGGCGATTTCCTTCTATCTTGTCTTTGAAATCTAATATTGTTTTCACTGTTTTGCTCTGTTCTGATTGTTTTGCTTTATTCAATATTCTGTTTTGATTGGTTTTATTCCATTTTGGTTTTGGTTTGATTCTGCTGTACCTGATAGAATGGACAAGTGTTGTAAAGATAACAAGATATACTATGGTAGCTATTGTTGTTTTTCTTGTATCCTGTGCTCTGAAGTTCTGTACCAATTTTGCTGCTTTGCTTTGATTGGCTTTGTTCTGCTTTGTTTTATTGGATTTTAAGATTAAAAAAATGGCTTTTAAAAAAGTAGATAAGCACACTACTACTGGGCTACCCAGCTTTTAATTGCACTTCTCCCCTGCTCTTTGAACGTGCAACTCCAACATTAAACCCTGTAGAACATGTAGCTGGTGCTGGTTCTCATGGCTATGGTTGGGTAATTCAATCCAGAATAATTCAATTCTGGGACCGTGTTTCTAAAATAATATCTTAAGTATATGAACTTACTAACAGATTGTGTTCCAACTTATTTTCTAAGTCCCCAGCTTGGCACTTCATTTATTTTCCTGTAGGAATACTGTTTTGAATAGTGGTCAGGTTTTCAAGCTGGCCCACAAAATCTTACTGAACCTCCACTGTAGCTGACTGTCTTCAGTATAACTGAATCGTTGTTATCCTAATGTGGTTGAAGGCTAGTGGTGCTGTTGGCCAACTCTTGCACTGCGTGGTTGCACTCTGCCCTTGGGCAGGACCACAGGAACACTGCTGGGCTCTGGCAGATGAACTGGGAGCCCTGGAATATACCCTGTGGGGCTGGAGGGTTTAATGGGTGTAGTGAGACACCACCAGCCTCCTGCCTGATGCCTTTCTCCTGCTGCAGTGACTGGTGATATTCCAGGGATGGCTGTTCTTTCAGCCTGGGGCCTCTGCAGGGGAAGACAGATAGCTGGGGCCCAGTGGACTGTGCTAGGTATATATTAAGAGCAAGAACCTGTCTTCCCGTTTTGAGCCATTGAGGTTTAGAGACACTCACCAGAGCAAAACTTAATCTTCTTTGATTAATAAAGCCACCAATTAGAGTTCTTTGATTGCAAGCAATAGAAGCTAATGCTGCTAATTAAAGCAAAGAGGGGTCTTTTGGGTCCTTGCCAGCTCCGACTTGAAGGAAGGGCTTTAACATCCAAGACTCAGGCATCAGAGCCGCTCCAGGACTCCCTGGTTAGTCCTGCCTGGATTGATACCAGTGTAGTTCAGCTCAGCTCTGGCCACTGTCTGCTCCTGTTTTAATCTACCCTGAGTCAGGTTCCCTGGAGGGAGAGTTGGACTGGCTAGGGTGGGGACCTTGGTGGACTGTCCCAGCATCCGCTCCCTGCAGCAGCGTGGGGAGGTGGAGAGGAAGCAGCGTAAAGCCAGCCACACTCCTGGAGCACTGTTTCAGAGGCTGGGGCCTTGGTTCTGGGCTGCTGATACTTTTTATGTCCGAACGTTGCCATAGGCCCTCCAGTTCGCAGAGGGCTCCTTTCTCGGCTTTTAGGCTGCGTTGGCTGCAGAGCTTGATGTGCGGGGTGAGGGAAAGTTTTAATAAAACTACTCAGTGCCTAGGCCTTGCCCCTGAGATTCCTGTTTAACAGTCCCCTGAGCCAGGATATCAATTCATAAACAGCTCCTCCCAACCCCCACAAGCTAATACATAGGCGGGGCCGAGTGGAGCTTCTCTAGGCCCCTGCCTTGGCTGCCCTTGCCACAGCAGGGAAGAGAGCTTCCTCTGCAGTGGGTTTTACTGCCTAAAAGAAGTTAAAACTGCTTACTCCTTTTCTAGAAACTCAAGATGTATTTTATGCAATGTCTTAGCCCAACTTTAGTTACCCAGCGCCTGCTGCACCTTGCTACTGAACCGCTTAACCCTGGAAGGTGGAGGAGGACAACAGCTGGAAAGCTTTAGGTTAGAATTGTCGGTCCTCTTGTTGTTTGTCCCCTGCTGTGGCAGTCCTGTGACCTCTCTGAAGTCCCACTTGCCCTTTGACCCCTGCTTAGAGAGAGAAAGGGGCAGATCAAGATACTGCAGAGGGAGAACCCCACACCTCAGCACATCACCCCCTCCCCAGACCCGGCCTTGCAAGGGTGAGAGGAGCCCTTTCAGCGGCTTGTGGCCGACTTCCCTTTGCGAAGCAGTCACAGCATTAGTTGGAGGTGTGAGACATCACGTGAGTGGGGACTTGTTTTATTTTCGAGCTGCGATTATCACAAGATCTGTCCCTGTTGAACAGCTTCCTGTCATCTTGACTTAGTGTGTCTCATGTCAGTGCCATTGTGTCCCCCTTATCCCCCCTATTATCTACCAAGCAAAGAAATGGTCTCTCCAGCTTTGGCCAGTCATTCCAAACACACACGGGGTGCGCGTGCGCGGGGGTGGGGTGGGGGTTCTTTGCAAGTTGTAGGTGGAGACGTTTACAGACACATTCCTTTGGCAGAGGGCCTCTGTCGTGGGAAGGAGGAAGTGTAACCCCAGACAGCCCAGTCCCTTCCCTGTGACTCAGGCTGCCACCTGCCACCAGCCAGCTGGAGGGGATGAGAAGCAAACCATCACTCTTTGGGGAGAAGCCAGGGTACAGTCACCCTGCTGTGGCTTTATTTTGCTGTCACACTTCAGGGCTCACGGTAGTCTCCTGCAGTACCCCAGGAGACTACTATGGAAAACCTCACGCTCTCTCAGCATCCCCACTTCCTTTTGTGCATTTGGCCTTTCAGGGATGTTCTTTAATATTCTCGCTCCGAGTTTCACTCTGTTTCTGTTTTTCTTTTATTACATGAGGGGGATACTACTGGTCTTAAAATTCTGAGTTTCTATACATCTTCATGGAAATAATGAAAAGGTCATTGATATCATCTGACTTTTCCAAGGGAAAAGTTACACAGGAAAAGTTTAAAGCCTTTCTATAAAAGTAAATTCAAGCTGGGGATTTAGCTCAGTGGCATAAGGGCTTGCCTGGCAAGCTCGAGGTCATGAGTTCGATCCCCGCTACCACCCACCCCCAAACAAACAAACAAATGAACAAAAAATGTCAATACAAGCCAAGTGTGGTGGCATGTGCCTGTAATCCCAGCACTCAGTAGGCTGAGGCGGGAGGATTGCTGTGAGTCTGCAGCCAACCTGAGCTACAAAATGAGTTCAAGGCCAGCCTGAACTGCATAGTAAAAGTCTGCCTCAAATAGACAAAAAACAAAACAAAACAAAACAAAACACGCTCTGCAAAAAACTGTCTATAGAAATTGGGAATACAGCTTTTAATAGGGAAGCAGTATTGTGTATAAACAGATAGCAGGACTTCTGACTCCAACACTAACTTGGGGCAACTCAGTCTGTGTTTGCATGAGTGATGGTTAGTCTTGGCTGTGCATTAAACTGGATAGAGAGACACCTGGAAAATCAGTAAGGTGCACTTCTGGGTGTGTCTATCATGGTGTTTCAGAGACGACTGGCATATGAGTCAGGGAAGTAGGGTGGGGGAAGACCCAACCTGAAGGTAAAAGGCATGTCCAACAGGCTGGGGCCCAGCTGGACCCAAGAAACAGAAGGAAGGGGTAGCACACGTGTGCCCAAAAGCTCGACTACTGAGCAGGTGCATTTCTCACCGCTGTCATTACCTGCAGCTTCCTCAGCTCTTTAATGAGGACTCACACCAGTGACGCCCAGGGAGCTTCCGGGCCTTCAGCCTGAGACTGGGGCTGCTCTTTGGTCTTGTTCTGAGGCTTCCAGCTTCTTGGACTGAGCAGCGACTAGTTCCCCAGCTCTGCTGATGCTGTAAGCAAACTAACCAATCCCCTCTGTATGCACACTCTACCCGCTCTGTTCCTCTGGAGAATCCTCACTAAGACACTGTGTTAATCTGCCTGTGAACTGGGAGGTCAGGCAGCTTAGCAGTTAGGAACATGGGCTTGGAGCAGACCAACCTGGACCGAAGACTTGGTTCAGCGGGTTACGAGCCAGGTGAGCTAGCAGGAGTCATCTGGCCTTGTTAAGCCTTTGGGTCTTTCATCTATAAAAGGGGACTTATGAATTTGCTAGAAATACTTAACCTCTTCATGTTCTTGGCTCCCTGAGGTATAAGCTGTACCTGGCCTCTTTTCTCTCCTGACTGTCATATAAACACACTCAGGCATCTCCATTTTAAAAATTTAAGAAAGACATCAGCAAGTGAACTCCTCCTGACCTTTGTCCTTCTCTAGCTCCTGTCCGTCTCTCTTTGTCCCTTCTGTCTAAACTTGGGGAGCAGAGCAGATATTCCTGATTCCCTTAGTTCCCTCCAAAGATATCATAGTTTTCCACATTTTACTAAAATTGGGCTTTATCATGTGTCTCAATACAACTATATCTATAGATGCTGAAATTAGTGTCATGAAATTTCCTTTTTTTTTTGAGGGGGAGGGACCAGGAATTGAACTCAGGACCTCATGTCTGCCAGGCTAGCACAGCGCCACTGAGCTAAATCCCCGGCCGCTTTGGTGTATTATGAAGCATTAGTCTTTCAAATTTTACTCAACCGTCTAAAAAAGTAAAACTCATCCTTGACTCATGGGCCACACAGGAGCACCCTTGGCTCTAGTTAATCTGTCAGTCCCCAGCTGTGCCTTTCACGCCTGATGACAGGAACTTGCCAGCAGCTATGTGGGTCAGGCGTGTTGACCTTTGTGTAGGAGGACTTGGCTTGGCACGTCTGCTTGGTCCGTCTCACCTCTCTGAGTCCTTTGCTTAGACGACACCTTGCGTGATTACATTAAACTTAAAATTTGAATCTTAATTACTACTTAATGTCTTCAGAAAGGTCATGCAATGACGTGGCGTCAAAATGAAATTTCAGAAATTGTCTTGCATGTGTCACACAATGGAATCCAATGCAGTAGAAACAGCCAGATCTCAGAATAGATCCTAGAATTTTCTAAATTTGGATAGTTTGCTAAAAAGCTTCTGGCTGATTTTCAGAAGTCATTTCATTGCTGTAATATGGCATTGAGGGAAAGAAGGAGCTTCTTTGAGTTCAAAAGAAAGAAGAAGGTTTGCAGAGGAAATGCAAAACACAGGCAAGGCTAAGTTTCTTCCCCAGGTCTTGAACTGTTGGGTCAGGTTTGAAAGAGTTGTGGAGGTCGGGTGCACAGTCCTGGCCATAAAAACAGTGTCACTGGCTGCTTTGCATAGCTGCAGATGGCCAAATATTATTCCCAATGATCTTCAGATGCTGAATACAAAGCAGGCTTGGACTTAAATCTGTTCTGATGCTAAAGAAGAAAGTGATCTACCAATGTGTGCATAAATGGATTCCACTGACAGTTGAGCACAGAAGAATTTTAGGGCCATGAACTACTCTGTATAACACTATAACGGCGGTTCCATGTCATTGTGCATTTGTCAAGACCCACGGGGTGTGTAACTCTGGGAGGGAACTCCATTCTAAACCAAGGACTTTGAGTGACAAAGCTGTGTCCATGTAGGGTCATCAGTGGTGACAAATGTGTGACGGGGGTGGGGAATGTTGATCATGGGGAGGCCTTGCATGCCTCGGGGTATAATACCTTCCTTTCACCTTTGGTGTGAACATAAAACTTTTAGAAATGTGAAGTCTTTTCAAAAACATGTACTTTAAACAAGATCAGGACTAGTGAGGTGCCTAGGAGGCAAATGTAAGGAGAGACTCATTCTCAGGGTTGTGCCAGTGTTGGGCTAAATTGCTGAGAAACTCATGGTGAGTCTTACACTGCATGGTGTCATAGATTCAAGGACATACAGTAGCTGCTATTCCCCCAGGGCATGGAGTCCTGGCTTCTTACCAGTCTTCCTGGCCTGGCAGCTTTGGTAGGTCCTTCTGGCCTGGGAACAAGCTCTTCTGGGAAGGTGCCAGGTAGGGAATCTTCCTGAGGTTCTCACCATGCCTTTTGTAAATCTTTCTATGGGTCCTATAATGGTGCAATTGCTTTTTAAAGTCTTTTCTTAGATTGTGAGTTCCTTGGAAAGAAAAAAATTGTGCTACATCTTTTCTTCTTTTTTTTGAGACAGGGTCTTACTATGTACCCAAGCTGGCCTCAGACTCTTGCCAATCTTCCTGCCCAGCCTCCCAAGCACTGGGATTACAGATGTGTGCCACCACGCCCAGCATGTGTTTGCAGCTGACCCAATGGCAAAAGGTTGACACGTTTTGACATCTTTTAGGGATGGGAAGAAGAATGGATTCTTCTGCCCAGTGGCTAGTTTTCTTTTTAACCATTGGTGCACATAGTGGATAAAACGTTCTTAGGAGTCTGCGTGCCTCCTGGTCCATGCCTTTGCCCTGCTTTCAGTTGAGGGCTAACTTGATCGTCTGGATAAAGGGAGTACAAAAAGAGGGTTTAAAAAAATTTTTTTTAAAAATGACTCACAAAGTGAGAATTTAAAAAGAAAAACATCTCAAGGAAGTCAAAGTGGGTGCCATGCGTCAGAAACTTTGGAAGAAAGATGTCAGCATCCCTGTCTGGGTGAGTCTGTGAGGGCCCAGAAGTGTGTGTGGCTATGACTGTTTAAAATCCCTCTTGTCCCACTCAGTCTATGATGGAGGTTTTCTGTAGAATCGAGACTTCCTAGTTTTGCTGAGATTCTAGACAAACTGTCTGCTTTCAAAATAGCAAAGGCATGGCTTATACCCGGTGCTAGTTTCCAAACTACAGTGATCAGAGTGAAGAGTCATCGTCCTCTAGCTCCCATTTAATAGCCATGGGATTTCCCACCTCAGTGTGTTCTGAGATTAGTTTGAACTGGCTTTTCACAATTTGAGAAGTCCTGGGTTTGAAGCACAGTCAAAAGTAATTCTGTTCTCTGTAAACATGGGTATTTTTAGATTTATGTCGGCAGGGTTGGGGCACAGACCACAAGGGGAAAGTGCTGATGGGTGAAGAGATTCACAAGGGGATAGAAACTGTAAAGCTCATGTCTCATTTCCCTTTCTCAGTGATAACCGCTACTATATCTTTACCCATCTCCTTTAAAATAATTTATTATAAAAATAACATGTAGTTATCATAAAAAATAAAGGAAAGCTGAATATGTTTGCATACACTTGTAATCCTAGCACTCTGGGAAGCTGAGACAGGACTGCAAGTTCCAGCCCAGCTTGGACAACTTAGTGACTTGGTGAAAGCCTAAAATGAAAAAATTTTAAAAGGGCAGCGGATGAAGCTCAGTGTTACGGACCTGGGTTCAATTGCCAATACAATCCAACAATATACTTTACAAAATTTATAAATAAGTAATGCTAGCAATGTAGTTTAAGAATGTACTATAACAAGGTTAAATTTATTCTAAAAATGCAGAGACAAAAACGTCAGGAAGTGTATCCATGTAATCAACCTTATCTGAAAAGTCCATGATCATCTTGCCCAGTCCATCTTTTTTTTGGTGGTGGTGGGGGTTGAACCCAAGGCCTTGTACATGAGCTCTACCACTGAGCCGCATCCTCAGAGCCCCTCCATCATCATTTTGACACCGAAAACTCGTAAGAAAACTCATAACATGGATTGTATTAAAGTCTGAAAAAAGACAAACATCAGCGTTACTATTATCTGAAAGCACTGGCAATATAAACAGTAAGATTATTAAACAAGATATCTAAACATTAGAGAGGAGACAAAATTATCTTCATTTGAAGATATTGTTTTCCTAGCAAGTGAATTATAAAAAAAAGAACAGAAAAAAACTTTTGGTAATAGTGGAATTCAAGAGTGTGCAGGTATGAAAACATATATTTGATTCTTGTATATCAATACCCAGTTAGATAATATAAAGGAAGGTATAGTCTATCACAGCAGCATCAGCGAAATAAAATAGCTAGGAGTACATGTAACCAAAAACAAAGTAAAATGTTTATGAAACTGTCATGAGAGAGATAAGACTTGAATTCATGGAGAGACAAACCAAGTTATTGGATAGGAAGACCCAGTATTAACACGAGGTCCATGCTCACACTGACTTATAAATCTTGTGGGATTCCAAATGAATTCTTAAACTCAGTATGAGATGAACCAAGACAGTTCTGAAAAAGGCAAATGAAAGGAAGTACTGAATCTCCTGCATTTTTAAAATGAAGTAATCAGCACTAAGTGTTTAAAAAACTAATACAGAAAAGAAACAGAGAAGTCAGTGGAACAAGACAATTTAGAAAAATCCAGCTGAGAATGTGAGCATGCATGGTCGTGTGTGGGTATGTGACTGAATTTAAATAAATATCAGAATTTAGCCCGTTTGCACGATAAAGGAGGTTTTTTGAATCTCTGGATCAACTGTTAATACACAAATGATAAAGCTGGATCCTCACTTTATTCTTTATGTGAAAACAAATAGGAGAATATAAAACATTCAGATATGAAAAATAAACTCAAAATATTAAAATACAAGTATATATTTTTATCCTTGAATGAAAATGTGATACCAAAGGGAAATTACAAAGAAATATTTTATAGATTCAAATACATACTTTTTATAAAATATCTTTGCATATCAAGTAATTAAGAAATAGAAATGACAAACTAGATGACCCTGATATAATGTCTCTAGTACATGAAGGAAATATACAAATATATTTAACAAAGATAAGTTATTAAATTAAAAAAAATGATCAAAAGTTCTAAATAGGCAGTTGTGAAGTTGTCAGAATCAAAATGGAGTCACTTGTGTCAATTCTTAACAAAATGGAATTAGGAGATCATAGAGGGAGGAGTCCTCATGCATATTTTTCAGTACTAGTTTGGGTGCAGTTTGTGTGTGTCCCTCAAGTCTTCTGACTGTGTCCTAAGAAGCTAACCACACAAGTGTACAAATTTGTATTTACTGATGCTATATAAGAATCTTAAGTTTTTAGCAATTAAGCATTTCCTTTGTGACTTTTTCCTGTTGCTTTTATGTTTATGTAGTCTTTCCCTATCCAAAAGTAATATAAAACTCACTGATTTTTGGAGGGGTTAATTTTCCTAACATTTTAACAATTGTGTGGAAGCGTTTTTGTTTGTCTGGGTTTTTGCAGCACTGGGGACTGAACCCAGGACCTTGTACATACTGGGCAAGTGATCTACTACTAAGCTACATCTCTAGCTGGAAGGCTTTGTAAGTGTGTGGTGACATGGCGTTTTAAATGTGTAGTTTTCCAAATTCCCATTTCCTCATAACCATGTGTTAAATAATTCATCACTTTACCTTTGACTTAAGGTGCATCCTTTATCAGATGTCGAGTTCCTTATGTGAGATATATTTCCGGGCTCTTCATTCTGCTTTATTAATGTGTCTGCCTATAACTGGCTTATACTTGCAATTTTACTTTAATAAATGTTAAAATGAAGGCATGCCAGTCACTAACACTTATTATTTTCTCCCTTTAAATCTCTTGGGTATTCTTCCAAGTTTGTGTAGTTTCACCAAACAGGCCCGCAGAGCTGTGAATGGAATTCATTGAAGCCGTCCATTGATTTGGAAGATGGGTTTCTCATTTGCAGGGAGCTGGTAGGTCTGCTGACTCTATCCTGTTCCTCGCTAACCCAGCCAGATGGACAGGCCTGGAGCTGGAAAGTGACCTCAACAGGAAGGTGAGTGCCAGACCCGAGACAGGCACTCAGTGACCCTCGCTTAGATAAGGAAGTGGCCGGAAGTCTTGGGAAACAGAAGGGCACTCCCCCTTGGGAATCTGTAAACCAGTGGCATTGTGGGCCTCAGGCTTATTTTGAAGCTTTACTCCTGGATGGATTAGCCCCAAGGGGTATCGATAAGTGAAGGGTGGGGGCGAGCCAGCTGGAACTGGCACTGGTGTGCCCCGCTTCCCTTCTTCCACAGGGACAAACTACCTGGGCAGGAGCTCTGTGAGCCTTCAGGCTTCCTCAGAGTGCTGTGGAGTGACAGGAAGCATGTAGGCCTCAGAATAAAGCAGGTTAGCTTTGTTTCTGATGGCTGTGTGATCTGGGGTATACTTCCTTATGTTTCTGATCCTCATCTGAAATGCTGATGATGGTACTCACCTGATAGAATTGTTGTTTGTGTGAAATAGTAACATAAAGTTCCAGGATAGACCTGGTATGATGTGGTAATCCTCAAAATTGTGGCCATGAGTAACTGTAATAAAATTATTATTTTGCTGTGGTGATGATTACAAGAAATACTGGATATAAATGAGTTATTACCTCCAGGCTTAATGTAATCACTATGTATTGCAAAACATACAATAAATTTTTTATAAAGCAAATTTGAGTGTATAATCCTAGACCTAGTTCATTCATATTTGGTTCAGAATAAACTATTCTTTTATTTTCCTTTAAAAAGATGTTAGGCATGGTGGTGCATGCTTATAATGTTAGCATTCAGAAGGCTGAGGCAGGGAGATTACCATGAGTTAGAGACCAGCCTGGATTACCTAGTGAGTTCAAGACCAGCCTAGGCTGTAAGATGAGACCCTGTCTCAGAAAACAGCATGCTAAATGGTCAAAAGCTGAAAGCTTTCACTCCAAAATCTGGACAAGAAATGACACTATCTCTGCTCCTATTCAACGTATTTCTGGAAACATTAGCCAGAGCAATTAGAAAAGAGAAAAGAAATAATAGGAAAAGAAGAAGTTAAACTATCATTATTTGCAGGTGGCAAGATATTACTTAAAAGATTCCAAAAATTCCACCAGAAAACGTCTAGATTTAATAACAGATTGAGTTGTATACTTGATATAAAATCAACTCTCAAAAATCAATAGCATTCCTGTACCTAAATGACAAGCTCATTGAAAGAGAAATCAGGGAAATCACATCTTTCATAATAGCATCTAAAAAAAAGATGAAACAGGAATCAATCTAACAAAGGAAGCAAAAGATCTCTACACTGAAAACTACAGTACTTTGAAAAAGGAAACCAAAGAGGATATCAGAAAATGGAAAGACATCCCTTGCTCTTGGTTAGGAAGAACCAATATAGTAAAAATGGTCATACTTCCAAAATTGTTAGATAGATTTAAAGCAATGTTGATCAAAATACTATCAGCATGCCTTACAGAACTAACGAAAACATTCCTAAAATTCATTTGGAACCAGAAGAGACCTAGAATATAAAAAGCAATTCTAGAAAACAAAGGCAAGGCAGGGGGCATCACAATCATTGCCTTGAAATTATATTACATAGCTATTGTAATAAAAACAGCATGGCACTGGCAAAAAACTAAACAACCTGAGAATCATCAGAAGAGACCAGAAGATGCAGAAACAAATCCAAACATACTCAGCTACCTTATCTTTGACAAAGGGGCCAAATATATTCACTGGAAGAATGATAACCTCTTCAATAAATAGTGCTATAAAAACTGGCTTTCTAGATGTTAAGGACTAAAACTAGACCCATGTCTATCATCATGCACTAAACTAAAATCAAAATGGATCAAAGATCTAAATATAAAAACAGAAACAATAAATCTGCTGGAAAATAGAGTAAGTAGAACTCTTGAAGACACAGGTGTAAGCAGAGACTTCATAAACAAAGCCTTGACGACATGGGAAATACTACAGAGAATCGACATCTGGGAATTCATCTTATTAAAAAGCTTTTTTTTTTGTTACCAGGGATTGAACTCACAACCTTACGCTTGCCAGGAAGGTGCTTACACTGCTGAGCTAAATCCCCAGCTTTTATTAAAAAGCTTTTACACAGCAAAAGAAATCAACAGAGTGAAGAGACAACTCAGAGTGGGAAAAAATTTTAGCTATTTGTTCCTCAGACAGAGGAATAGTATCTAGAACATATAAAGACCTAAACACACACACACACACACACACACGAAATAAAAAAAACCGTGCTATTGTAATGCCTCACACCTGTAATCTATTACTTTTATTGCAGCATATTGTTACTCGTGAGGCTGTTTTTGTGGGTGTAGCACCCAGGTGCTCTACATATTACCTTTGACCCCTAGGTATAAGGCATTAATTATGAGCCACCAAAGCAGGTGCCAGGGCTGTCGCTTACCTGCTGGCCTGGTGCTGCTCATGGCAGCCGCGGACCTGGCTCTCTCTCATGCCTGTGCTCTGGCTGTCAGGGCTGAGGTTTCCTCCTGCATCAGCCTTCCTTGGCCTCAGCGATGCGCAGTCCTACCAGCACTGGGGCAAGCCCGGCCTTTCCTTGCCCTGGAGCCTCAGCCCACTAAGGAGCAGGGCCAAGAAGCAGCTCTGCATTCCAGTTCCACTCAGTCTTTCCAAGTCATGTCATGGTTGGCAAATCAGGCCACACTGCGAGGTATCTTTCTCCTCATCTATAGGGGGCTTAATAAAACCTAACAGTGGCTGTCCCCCATGGCTAGATGAGGAACAAATGAAAGAGTTCAGAGATGACATCTGATGTATGTTAGGCTCCAAACCAGGTTGCTAAACAGTATAGGATGCCTAGGTAAATTGGAATTTCAGACAGACAATGAGAAATTTTTAATATTTGTATTTTGTGGTCCTGGGGATTGAACCCAGAGCCTCCTACGTGCTGGGCAAGTATTCCACCACTGAGCTGTACTCCCCAATCCTTTTAAAAACAGGATCGCTAAGTTGCTCAGGCTGGACTTGAACTTGTGATCCTCCTACCTCAGCTTGCCAGGTAATAGGAATTTGTAAATATGACTGCATTCCAAATATCCACAAGACATTCTCATACTAAACAAATTATTTGCTCTTTTTCTGAAATTCAAATTTAACTGGAAATCCTGTACTTGTATTTGCTAAATCTGGCATCCCTGTTCCCAACAAATATTCTCTTCCCTGCTTTCTGTGAATGTGTAACCTGATCACTTCCCAGTTCACCCGAAGATCTCATTCAGTTGCATGAATTCATTCAACCAACACAAACTCGCTGGGCAGCACAGAAGGTGTCCTGAAGCAGAGGAACAGATGTTGGCAGGAGTTTCTCGCTTGGGCTTCAGTTGTGAAATGACCTAAAAGGGGTCACAACTGTTTCAGGGTGAGCTGCTGATGTCATGGTGGACACACAGTTTTCGGGCCTCCTTTCAGCCTGGAAATGCCAGGAGGAGAGCATTTGATTTTTTTTTTTAGGAGCTTACTGTGTATCTGTCACCGCCTCCAGGTCTGCAAGAAGAGCTGGTGATTCAGGGAAGCCCTGGGCGATACTGGATACTCGGTTGGTGGTGGTGTGGCCAGGAGCAGCACCTCCGGGCTGGCAAAGACGCCTCCCTCCCCCACGTCCCTCCCGGCCCTGCTCATACCTGTCTCCCCTGAAGGTAGGAGCCTGTTTATGCTTCTGGGAGATGCCTTTTGGGGACTTCAAGGGACAGGGTAGATGGTAGCTCTGGTTTCCAATTTTAGTTTTCCCTGGGTACTGTGTCTGCTGAGTCTCCAGGGCAGGGAGAGGGACCACAGAGCTTGTGCTGTCCACACAAACTCTCCCTGGTCTTGCAGCCTGCCCAAGCCAAGGAAGGCCTCAGCTTGTGGCTGCGGTCCCTGCTACAAAGGGTAGCCTGTGTTGGGACAGTGGAGGCGAGCAGACAGGTGCAATGGACTCTCCTCCTACCTTTTGGGGTGCTCAGAAAGGAGGGTAAGGGACCTGGTAGAGCCTTGGTCATCTGCAGGAGGGGAGAAAGCACCAAGCTTGAAGGTTTCTGCAAACTCCTATCAGGTCAGGAGCCTTGCAGGTGGATGGTGAGCAGTGTTCACCTGCGAGAGGAAAAGAAGCCCCAGAGCCCAGGACTGAGTCAGTGCCGGCATGGACACCACACTGGCGTCCCTGTGTGCCAGACCTGCTCTGTGCAAACTCAGCACAGTAATGTGCCAGCCTCTTGGGGCTGCAGAGATGTAATGGAAAGATGCTCTGAAGAGCTCAGTCCAGCACCTGGCATGGACGAGCAAAGAAGGAAAGGGCTGCTATGGGCTGGGTTGATGTGGTTTCCCTCGAGTGAGTGGAGAGTCCCATGATGCCGTGCTTTGCGCAGATATCCTGGGGTGAGTGGCAGGCTGCTGCTTGTGCAGCCCTCAACCTGGCCTCCAGGAAGTCCATGTGTGTGCATGGGTGCATGCCTACATGTGTGTGCACGTGCACGTGGAGTATGGGGGGGGTGTGATGACCTCACGCTCACTCAGAGTCACCTGATTTTTATAAGCTGAAAACCTGTCCCTGCAGAATACCAACTAGTGGGCACACCCAACAGACAAAGCCAGAGGAATTTTTCTACACCTGGGAAGGGCTGGTGATTAAGATAATGACGGGCCTGTCCTTAGTCCCAATGACTTTGCATCCATGTGATGTAGAAACTGAATGGTAACCACTCCTCTTTTTCTGTACCACAAAAACTACCCTAAAACGCTGACACACGAGCATCTTAGCAGTGGAAAGAAGGGAAATGGAAATTTTGGGGTGTGGAGTAAACACTGATGCTGCATTTCATCTCCCTAAGATGCCTATACGACAGATAGCTTTTATCAGTGCACAGACATGGATGTCCAGAGGTTAAGCAGCTTCACCCGTGTCACACAGCTTGTAAGGGAGGGATCTAGATTCCCACCCAAGACCAACTCTGCAGCTGCCTTCTCCAGATATCAGCAGGCTTTAAACCACGGCAGACGCTGTACAGTGATCGTGGGGCACTCTTTCTTTCGGTCAGGAGTTCACCTCTATTCACCCAGACCTAGCTGGCCATGACCTATCATCACGGTGAGTGCTAAGGTCTGAAAGTTTGTGTCACTTTCCCATTATATGTTGAAATCCTAACCCTAAGGTGATGATGGCATTAGGAGGTGGTCAGAGTGTAGAGACTACATGAGATTGGTGCCCTTACAAAAGAGGCCCCAGGGACCCCTCATTCCCTCCAGTATGTGAGGACACAGCAAGAAAGTGCCAGCTATGAACTAGAAGCAACCTTCATCTGAGACAGAACCTATTTGCACCCAGTCTTGGACTTCTGACCTCCAGAATTGTGGGTAATAATTCTCCGCTGTTTATGAACTGCTCAGTCTATGGTATTTAGCAGCCTGAAAACGTGGAGTTGGCACACAAACCAAGCCTGGGGCCTCCTGGCACGACTTGTGCTGCTTCCCCATTGGCATCAACAACTCTTAGTGTCCGCTCAGGTGTGTCTTGGGGCCCAGCTCCCCCTTCAGAATGCTGATGCTGGGTCCAGGCAGGCAGGGCCAGGTGCATGTCACACAGGCTGGAGCCTATGACCTAAACCTTCCTGGCAAGTGACTCTTACATTTGAGTCAACCATTGTCCTCTGCTCTGTTAAAACATGAGTACCTGTGTACTGAGAACCAGCTCGATGCGGTACAAGCAGGCAATAATTAACATTAATAATTTGGCATAAAAATAAATTGAGAGTCTGTCCTAGGCCTACGTGACTTGTGGCAAGATCCTGGCTGGTTAAAGGACAGATTAATTTTTAAGCCAACAGCCAGAGCTGAGGCTAGTAAACAGTCTGTGAAGTTCTGGCACCTCAAAGCAAGATAACATAGCAGCTGAAGACTTGACTCATGCAAATTCCTTCTAGCTCAGTAGTTGCAGTGAGCAGATAATCAGGTTACTAGTTAACCCTGATCTGTCCCTGTGATTTTCCAAAAATGCATTGTTCCTCAATTCTTGAACTTTCATGGTGTAAACAGTTGCGCCCCCCTGCTTCCTGCAGCCCACCAGCACACCCCCCAGTCAAGCTGTCACCTAATAAAAACCAAAGACAATGTACCTCATTGTTGTAGTCTGCTATTGGGCTTTGACCATCCTGATGTCCCTTGCAACTAAAACACAGACATGTTTTGTCTGTGTTTTATTCTGTCGTAATATCACTGAGCAGGAGATTGGTGATCCTAAACCTGGGGCCTGATACCTGTTGGGTCGGTAATAAGTGTATTGTATTGTGAACTTATTTTATGATCAGTTTTTTCTTTACTTTAGAGTAGGCAAGACTTTCAGTTGGCTGGTACCCAGTGTTAGAACAATAGGTGATCACCCTTCCCACACTCCTCCCCACAAAACACACACACACACACACGCACACACACACACACACACTTTAGAGGAGTGCTAGATCATCCATGCAGAACTTGCTAAGAAGTGTCCAAAGTGGCCCTGCAACCCCCAGTCTTAGCTAATAACCCTCCCTTCAGTCCAGAAGATTCTAAGAAAAGACTAAAGGTAGCATAGATAATTGAGGATTTCTCTAATAAGAAAGACTGTGCAGCCACCTCCAGAACCTGAGTGTTAAACTGCTTCTGGGGAGTGGCATACACTTCCCCAGTTGTTGGGCCAGGACTAGAATGTGTCCTTGGGGTCCAAAGCAACATGACACCTTGCAGTGTGGCTTGAGGGTCTTGGAAGCCCCCAGCCCAAGATTTCTGCCTACAGAGAAGAGATTCCAGCAGAATGAGCCTCTGCAGGGCATTTGAGAGGGAGCTAAGAAATTAGGAAGTTAGCTGACAGTATCATCCATGTTGCCTGGGTCAGAGATTGGGGTACAGTGGGGATCCTCAGCAAGATGGCTTCCCAAGAATCCACAGAAGTCCCTTCTGGGGACAGGAAAGGAGGCTGTCTTAGACCCTTGCTGAATAACAGCTTCCCAAAGACATTTACATCCTAATCCCTGGAATGTGGGAAAATGCTGTTTTTCTTGGTAAAGAGGGCTTGGCAGATGTGATTTAGGATCATGAGATAAGGAAATTATCCTGGATTACCTGGGTGGGTCCGGTGTGATCATAAGGGTTGTTATTAGAGAGAGGATGTGAGGATGGAAAGCAAAGCCCAAGAGGAGAGAAGATGCTATGCTGCTGGTTTTGAAAACAGTGGAGCCATGAGCTAAGGATTGAGTTGGCTTCCCAAAGCTGGAAAAGCCCAAAAAGAAGGCTTTTCCTCTAGAACCTCTGGAAAGAGTGCAGCTCTGGTGGCTGGTTTTAGACTTCTGACCTCCAGAGCTGTAAGAAAACAGCCCTTTGAAGCCTCTGATTTTGAGGCAATTTGTCCCAGCAGCCATAGGAAATGAATATGCCTTCCATGACCCAGAGGCCCTCAGATGCCAGAGCTTTGTCAGACAAAATACAAGATGCTGAAGTGTTGCAAAGGATGCATTTAGATGAGTAAACTATTCATTGTTTCCCTTACATTCAAATTTAACTGGGAAGCCTAGGCATGTAACTCAGTGGTAAAGCTCGGTTTAGCACTGAAAGAAAGAAAAAGGGAAGAAAGGAAGGAAAAAGGAAGGAACTTATCTGGATCCCCCCCCCCCGCCTTTTTTTAATAGGCTAAATTTGGTGACTCTAGGCTGGACAGGGGATGGAAAAGTCCATCAGTTTATTAGCTGGATATTTATACCCTTTGCTTTCCATCTCTCCTCCCTGCCCAAACCTGGAGACCCTGGAGCTGGAGCCCTCTGGAAAGGTTGCACGACAATTTCTCAAAGCAGAGCTGTTGCCCGAATCCCAGGTAATGACCATCAAATCGGCCACAGAATAGGTTCATTTGGACATCTCTCTCCACTGGGTTTACCTGACGTAAACTGATGTGAGCAGCTTCTGACTCACCCTCAGCCTGACCTGTTTCACTCTGAAAGAGCTAGAGATAAGTGCAGAGAATTATGCATTTATAATCCTGACAGTGACAGGACTGCCAAACCCACTCATTTGACCTGTTCTCTGGCCTCGCTTGTGGTGGGTGTGCGCTGACCAAATGTTGGGGAGTGTCACATGGCCTAACTTGCAGGCTCTAGCAGTAATTACCAGGAGCACAGGGGTGTGGTGTGGTGTGGGGTTGTGACAGAAAGCTGGGAAAGGTACACAGAGGGGCAGATGAATGACTAGGGGTTGGGGAGGCCCCCCGGAGATCCGCTTCTAATTCTGCTTCTGGTTCGAGGCACCCCAGGAACTTGGGTGTCAGCACCGTGGGGAGTTGGCTCGGTACTGTGGGGACAGCCAGAACTTCTCATGCAGGCCTAGATTTGGATTTTTTCTGCTGTGTTACTTGCTGTGAGATGGTGGCTTGTCACCCTATCTTTCAGAATCCATTTCCTTCCTACCAAATGGACATAGCCATCTGCCTCACAGACTTCATAAAAGGATAAACAAGATATTATATCTTGCAAAGTGCCCATAAGCTTATTGAAAGTGCTTGAAGGGCTTCCTGGAAATCTGTCTCCTTTATGACTAGAAGGAAGAGAGGAGGCCATATTGGTTACTAGTGACAACCAATGCTAACCCACCCTGGACCTGCAGTGCCACCCGAGGCCCTCCGGCCACCCCAGACTTGCTCCTGTTGACTTCCTGTTGTACAGATGCCAAGAGGTCCCATGTCAGTGGGGGTGGTGACTACAACTGACCTCCGCGCCTGGGGTTGAGGAGGAGGCCAGTTGAGGATGAACAGCCCCTCACTGGCTCTGCTGTGGTCACTTGCTGGCTGCCTTGGTCTGTGGTCACCGAACAGGAAGCCTTGAGGGGGCACTGGAGGTGACCTTGGGTTCTGTCTGGCTGACACACCTGGTCCTGCTCCAGAGAAGAGCTGCCTGCGAGGGTGGGTGTGGGTCTGTTTCTCGGGTGTGGTGCTCTTCTCAAGCTCCGTTTGCTCCATCTGCGAGGAGAGAAGACGTGATCCATGTGTGGTGGGTCACATACTTGGATCCTGGTTATCTCACTTGAGATCTGACCCCTGGTCATCAGGACTGGCCGGGTGCAGCTGGCTTCTCTGCATCTGCTGTCCTCACCTCCTCAAGGTAACAGAAGCCCTGGAATCTGGGGACTTTCCAGGGCTGGTGGAGCCAGTTTAGGAGAGCCAGGACCTGGAATGGGGTAAGCATTGGGTCAAGGACTGCAGGGCATGACAAGGTGAGGAGGGAGGGGGAGGCCCTGAGCGCTGGGCTGTTTGCCAGTTCCGGTGGGGGTGGGGCTGGTGCAGGGCCTGCAGGTGAGCTGCTTCCGGGAGGCAGAGCAGGACACGGGGCTGCGCTGAGAAGCGGGCTGAGCAAAGTGCATTTACCGATAAGCTCCCCAGCACATGGGCTTTTGGGACATTATACGTCACATCTACTGACATCTGATATGCAAAACAGTTCAGCCATCTTCGTCTCTGTCCTTTGCTATGGACACCTGCAGCACAGGAATGGGACCATTAGATTAATAAATATTTAGATGTTTGAGATTCAGGCTACCTGGATTCAAATCCTGACTTTATCTAACCCTAACCCTTGCTCCTTGAGTGGCTTAGAACAAGTGACTTAACCTATTTGTGTTTCAGGTTTTTCATCTGGAAAATGAGGCTAATAATAATATTGGCATTACAGGATTGCAGTAGGGAAGAAAATGTGAAGGGTTTTTTTGCTGTTGTTTGTTTTGCTTTGAGACAGTTTCACTATGCAGCTCAGGCTGGCCTCACACTCCTGACCATCCTGCCTCAGTCTCCTGAGTACCTTTAATGCAGGTGAAGTGCTTAAAGCAAGGACTGTCCTTTACCTCACTATTTCAAGAACATAATATTTTCCTTTCCTTATGGTGGCTTTGTTGGGAAATAGTTTGTGACCAGTGCGCCAAGTTCAACCAACTGGCTGTAGCTGCCAGACAACTGTGTTGGGATTAATTCTGAGGCTGCATCTAAACTCAGCAATGGGATGTTGGCAAGGTCTGCCATGGGTGAGGAGGTAGGGCACAGTGGCATGGGTGCCACATGGTTCCCATTCCCGTTTTGGGACTTGTCCTGTCTGAAGGGCATTTCATACCTCTCTTCCAGCCCTCCTCTCCCCACCTATCTTTGCCACTATGAGCCACCCTGGTCTCTGGATGCCAGTGGCCACTCTGTGGAATCCAGAGTCAGCTGCAAGTAAAAACCTAATGGGGTTTTTGTTTTGAGAAAGCAAAGCCCACGCGCTCTGGTGTTGAGGCTGGTGCTGAGCTCACCGTGTGCACAGCAGGATGAGGTTAGAGAAACCACGATGCTTCTCACAGTGCGGGTGAGCCTGCCATGCTCCCACGTGCCGGGATCCAGGAGTGATCTCCATGGGAACTTCCCTCAGCCTCAGCACAGCTGAGGGCCTTGACTCTTCCTCCACACAGCTCAGGGCCTTGTGCTGGGGTATCTCTGTGTCCTTTCTGCCTGAACAGAGGGACTACAGAACACAGGTCACCCGTGGCATCTCTATGGCCATCTTAGCAATTTTTGTGAGTTGGGCTCTGTCTTGAGTCAAAGGGACATGGATTTGAATTCCCTGCACTGCTGACTCCTGCCATCATAATTTAGGTACCTTGCTTAAACTCTCTGAGTCTCACAGGCCTTGTCTGTAAGGTGGGCAGCATAAACTCTATCTGAAGTTTACAGTCTCCTTCTATGTGAAGGTTGGTACCAAAATATACTGCTGGGCTGTCAGTACCTATGCAAACGCACATCTCTTTATAGTTGTTGAGAATATCTTGAGATATTGGCTACTCTTGTTGCTACTTCAAAATTATGGCAGATATTAAATCTTCTGTAATTTGTTATTTAGTGAAATAATAAAGAAGCACATATTTTGACAGCAACGTTCAACCTAATAACTGGCTTTCTTTGAATACTGTGTACTTTGCTTTTTGCGTTTGTAAATGTTACCCTTAGCAAAGGTTCACAGACTTCTCTCAATTGCCAAAAGAGTCCATGGCACAAAAAGAGATCTGAACTGACCAGGTGCAGAAGCAGCCCCCAGACCACCCTCACTTTTGATGCCAGCTATAAATTTAGGGGCCCAAGACCACCCTGGGATTTGATAAGGCACTAGAAGATCTTGACGTTCACTGAATGCTGTTATACTTGGAGTGATGGTGTGGTAGAGTGTGCTGGAGTGAGGCTTCCCATGTGCTCTCCCCGGGACGTCGTGGGCAGCTTTCCTTGACAACCTAAGTGTTGCCATCCTGAGCCTTGCTATCCACAGTCTGTTAGGCTTGGACAGGGAGACACAGTGGACCACCTGCCTGGCTGGCCCTTCACCTCCAGGCCTTCCAGGGGTGCAGCTGATATCATGTGTCACCTAAGATCATGCCACCAGGCTGTGCAGTGTGGTCCCAGACACCGAAGGCCACGCCTCAGTCTGGGTTGGACTAATCCTTTACTACGCACACTGTGCTCTCAATGCTGGCATGGAGCTGCAGCCTGGGATGGCTGGACGTGGGCAGCCAACACCCAGCTGAAGAGACTAAAACACCATTTAGAAGATTTTTCTTTTGTACCTTGCCAAAGAGACAATGTAAAGTTCATGGCTTCCAGAGTCAAAAGAATAATGCCAATGATCAAAACCATTCCTTGGCTCAGGAACTAAGGCTTTTGAAAGTGTATTTTCATCTGTTTTCTCATTTAAACCTCAAAAGAGGTGGAAAGAGAGCTTCTGAGACCCAAGTGTCCCGGGGTGGGAGGTCTTTGTGGTCATGGATAAGCGAGGAGGAGGACAAGGACAGTCCCAGCCTCAGCCCTCACCCTGCCCGGCTCCTCTTCCTGGTGCTTTAGACAGTCTGCTCTGTGGCCGAGAAGCTCGGCAGGTACTCTGCAGACTCAGGTGCCTGGTAATGCACCTGGGATGCACCCCAGGGGGCAGTTCCGTGAGGTCTGCTGTGTCCAGCAGACATGGGGGTGGCTCCCAGCTCCTACATGTCCTGGCTCATCTGAAGCAAGCTGACACCCAAAGTCACGACTTCACCCTGAAGTCTGGTGTGAATCACGTACTCGGCTTCTGTGTTAGTGCAAGGAGCCCCTCTTTGAGGACACCTCCCTGAGGGGTCTTCCCCAGGGTCCAGCTGGAACCAGACAGCTTGTGCTATCCCTGTGCTCATGAGGCTACTCGCATGTAACCTGCACAGGACGTCACTGTTCATGGAGGTCCCTGGGCCTCTTTGAAGGGAGCCATCCTCTTCCATCTTCATCTGAGCCTCTTCTCTCTGGTGGTCACCTGACTGGCCTGAGGCCTGCCCTGTCCCTGCTTGTGTCTTGGCACGCCTGGCTAATGTTTATTGAATGAATAAATAGAAGTGCATCTGTGAGGTCACTCACTGAATTAGATTCTGGGGCAACATTTTCTCTGGTGGCTTTGAAGGCCAGAGGTCCAAAATCAGTATCTCGAGGCTGCAGGCAAGGGGACAGACAGCAGGTTGTGCTCCCTCTGGAGGCTCTAATGGATGACCCCTCTCTTCTGGTCTTGAGTGGCTGTGGCATCCCTGGCTTTGTGGCCACCGTCTCTGCCTCTGCAGCCACATCCACTTCTCTGGTGTGCATGAAATCTCCCTCTGCTTCGCCCTCATAAGGACACATGCGAAGGCCTATGGAGAGTGCTAAGGGAGGGCAGAGGGGATGCAAAAGGAATTAAGGTGTGTTATGTTCATGCACCAGCTCCCCACCAGGACTGTCACCATCATCCAATACCAAACTGGGCATGGTGGTGCACACCTGTAATCCCAGCACTCCCAGGAGACTGAGGCAGGAGGATTGCTTGGGCTACGTAGTAAGTTTAGGGCCATCTAAACTATGTAGTGAGACCGTGTCTCAAAAAAAAGAAAGAAAGAAAGAAAGAAAGAAAGAAAGAAAGAAAGAAAGAAAGAAACCTGACAAAAAATGATTATGTATTAATAAAAATAAAAATTAACAAAATTCACATGCTGAGCATGGTGGCACACACTTGTGATCACAGGAGGCTGAGGTGGGGGGGTCTTCTTAATTTCAAGGTCAGCCTGGGCTACACAGTGAGTCCAAGACCAGTTTGAACCACACAGCAAGACAAAAAAACAGCCAAAAAAAAAAAAAAATCAAACACCAAGGCAGAAACTCAAGATGGCATGATAGAGGCAAGATACACAGTGTAGGGACAACCAAACTTCCTCCACCTGTGATGACACTGAGGAACTCTGCCCCCGAATACCCTGCAGATGCTGTAAAAGCTCTACTCCTTTGTTCTCTGGGTCAGATCTGGTTCCCTATGGCTTTTCCCATTGTGCTGAAGCAGAAGAGTAGAAGTCTTGTTCCTTAAACCCAGCTGCTAGGCCTCCTATCTACAGTCAGAAGCATCACAGAACCTCATTCCTGTGAGGACTGGGCCCAGCCAGCCACCCACACCCTAAAGGAGAGGGCAACGCACGGGGCCCACACTCTCTCCAGTGTCTGGTGGGAGAAGACGCTTCTCCACGTGCTTCCCCTTCAGGGAAAGGTGTGGGTGACAGAGGACTGTGGGTCACACGGAAGCCGTCCCGTCCCTGTGGGAGCCAGTGCTACAGTGGGAAATGTGAGAACTGAGACCTCCGACCCATTTAGCCCCCCAGAGTCCACATTCGGCCCACAGTCGGACTCCTTTGCTCGGTCCAGGAGGCTTCTGCTTAACAGAGCAGGTCTCAGCGAGGAAAGCACGAGAAGGAGGCTTCCTGCGGCTCCTCCTCACCAGGGCCTGGCCCTGGGGAGTCCTCCCGGGGACTTAACTTTTCCTAAAAGCCCCCAACCTCCTTTCCCATGGCAGCTACTGCACAGCGCGCGCGCGTGCGTGCGTGTGTGTGTGTGTGTGTGTGTGTGTGTGTCTGGGAGGGGTGAGTCCCTGGGAGGGGTGAGTGGAAACTCAGGAAACCCCTCCTTGATTTGTGGGGAGATAAGGGAGCCCTAGATTATTTGGAAAGGTCAGATGTCAGATAAAGGCCCGGAAAGGAGGATGCGGCCTTGGGCTGGTGAGAGAAAGCTAGGGCGGAGGACAGAGCTCCTGGGAGAGATGATCAGGTAGTAGAAAGGCTGGGGTCTACATTCAGCGTGTTTATCTGCACTCACCCCTAATCCATGTCACCTTCTTATAGGGGTGCCCTTAGCCTCAATGGTTCTGAATTATTTTTTTTTCCTTTTTTATTGCTGTCCTGGCGACTGAATTAAAGGCCACTAGGAGGCAAATGGCTACCATTGAGTCTCCTCCTCTCCAGTCGTCTTTTAATTTTTATTTCGAGACAGGATTTTGGTAAATTGCCCAGGTTGGCCTTGAACTTGTGATTTCCCTGCTTCAGCCTCCTAGGGAGCTGGGATTATAGGCCTGTACCACTATGCCTAGCCTGATTAATTTTTGGATTTATTGTTTTTATGGACCTGTACAATCCAGAGCTTTTGTTCTTTATTTTCCAGCTTGTCACTGAGGGTCCCTGACCTTCCAGAGACCCCCAGGTAAAGCAGGAGCACAGCCCCTGGTAACTCCAGGCCCTGTGGGCACAGGCCCCTGCTGATTCCCCCGTGGGCAGAGCTGGAGAGGGGGTGTAGGGGTGCAGATGCCACTCCCTTCTCCTTGCAGGGCCAGATTGTCCTCCCCTGGACGGATGCCACCTGCTGTGCAATCTCCCAGGGATCCCAGGCAAAGGCCCTGCCCGTTCTAACACAGCTAGACTTTTATCTGATGCCCCCATGGGCACTAAGAACTGCAGTGGGGCCCTGGGGTTTGGGTGGCCCAGGCTGCTTCTGCCCAACCCTAGAGTTTTCACAGAGGACCTCTTGGTTACACCCGGGCTCTGCATCAGGTCTTACTTTTCTCTTCGTCACAAATGGCTTGAGCTCCCAGGTGCTGGCCCTGAGCCGTGTGAGGGAGAGATGAGCCGGAAGTGAGGCTGCCCTGTGGGCTCCTTCCTGGTGGAAGAACTGACAGGTGAAGCTGGACGGAGAGTCTAGAGAGGGCGGTGTGTTCAGGGCCGGCTTGACGCCACATTCCCAGCTGCCCCTTCCCACCTCAAGGCCTTGGAGGGCGCAGACCCCTCCGCCATATGCACTTGTCCTCTGCATCAGAGAAGCCCTTGCCTGTGCTCCTCTTCCCTGAGACCCTCTCTTCCTTATAGCAGTTGCTTCTGTTTCTCTTGCCTGGTTTCTTGTCCTCTCGCTGCTGTAGAGCAGGGACAGTGCCTATCTTGCTCCTTGTTGTGCCCGGGTGCCTGGCACATAGTAAGTGCTCAGTGAGGTGTACAGAGTGCATGAAGGAAGCTGTTTCATGGAAGAGGAACTGGTAAGCTTTATCGGGAGGACATCTGGGAAGGCTTTCAGGAGGAGGTGATGGCTAAGCTGGGCTGTAAAAGAAGAATGAAAGCAGACAGTTACAGAGCCAGAGGCAGCTCACATTTCCTGTTGACCAAGACTTGGACATCTGGCCACGCTTGGCTACAAAGGAGGTGGGGAAATGTGGACAGATGGACCACATGTCCAACTAAAAGTTTACTGTGGAAGGAAGGTGTAACAGATCATTATCTCCATTCCTGTACCATAGCCAGTCAGGCTGCGGCCTGTGAATAGCGTACTGTCAGGTAGAAATTATAGCGTGAGATTATTCCGGGTACCTCTCAGAAGACAGCAGAGGTGGGAAAGGTGCAGGACACATTTGGAGAAAGTGACTGTCCAGCCAGGTGAGAGGGCACATGCTTCTGATTGAAGCTATTTGGGAGGCTGAAGCAGAGGGATTTCAATTTCAGCATCAGCCTTGGAAATTTAGCACAATCCTGTCTCAAACAAAACAAAACAAAACAAAACAAACAAAAATAGTAAAAGCATAAAAATGCCAAGGATTGGGAATGTGGTTCAGTGGTAAAGCCTGGCATGGACAAGGTCTAGGTTCATTCCCCAGCACCACAAATAACTGAATAGCTAAGTGAGGTAGGGTGACATGAGGTTTATGCAGGGGAGGTTCTGACCTCCCCATGGGTGGAGATGGGAAAGCCTCATCCCTTTAATAAGCCTCCCAATAGAGTGAGATTCGCCTGCACTCTCTCCCTGAAACACTTGAATCTTTAAAAATCAACCACACAGGATGTGTGTGCTCTCAGCCCTACTCAGGAAGTTTAAGCTTGAGCTGATAGCAGTCCAGATCCTGTCAAAATCTTGGCCTCCTGAGGGTGCGCTGTTGGTAATTCTTGTCTTCACGCTGATCACAGGCGAGTTCTATGAGGGGCGACAGTAGTTCGGTGACCTGGTAACAGACCTTCACGGGGTTGGTTGGGGTGGCCCCATAAAGAACACACATGGTATGTTCCCACAAAACTTCATTAAGGTCGTTGCCATAATTTGGTTTGTAACATGATATATTTTTCTTTATGTAAAAATTAACCAGCTGTATCTCAAAATACCAAGTTGCTGTGTTCTTGGCATTCAACACTTCTACAAACATTTGTTCAGGCACTAACTGTTGATTGGTATTAACAGGGCCAGGTGCTGAAATGGAAAGAGAAGCAGCACCAGACTTCTAAAGGTTCGGTGTAGAGGCGGGTAGGGGTGTGCGGCAGGTCCGCAGGTCGGGTGGACAGATAAGTACGGCTGGGGTGACACGGAGTGTTAAGTGTTTTGAGAGGCGGGCAGCCTGTGGAGGGAAGCTTTAGAAGTAGCCGTCTTGGGATTGGATAGAGGTTAACAATGTGAGCAGTGGATAAAATGCAAAGGGAACAGCTTAACAAATCTTGTAAGAATTACAGAGGTGGGGTAGAGGTGGCCAGGGACCTGCAAGTAGCCCAGGAGGCTCAAGTTTAGGGGGAGATGGGACACACAGCAGCCAGGGGGGTGCCTGGGATTGTCTCAAGGGGCCTCCTGGCCACGCAAGAGGGTTTTAACTTTGCGAAGTCTTAGCAGGTGATCAGATCCGTATATAAATTCTTTGTGTTCTGGGCCTGCCCTGTTTCACCAGTGGCCTTCACAATTCGGGCGACTTGGAGGAGGACATGGTTTGATCCCAGCAGAGAATGATGCTGCTGCCTGGGGGCTGCAGCGAGGCAAGAGCAACCTGACTCTGGCCTTGGCCCAGGTTAGTACACTGGGCTCTCAGTGGCTGCAGGGCAGTGATCTGGAGATATTTGGAGAGGGCTTGGTGCTTATTATCTGTGTTGGACCAGCAGGTCTCCTGGGTGTCCAGCCCTCCATGTCCCCTGCTGTCCTAGCTGCTGGAGAGGAGGCCTACAATGAGCCAGAACTGACCAGGGCATACCTGTCCCTGGCAGGAGAAGTCTCAAGGGATTGGATGCTGAAAGGTTTGCATGGGGGCGAGGGACTGAAGGGAGAGGTAATCCCTGGACATTTATTTATCACAAAGCTAGTAGAGTGGGTTAATTTGTGTCCTCCCAACAAAATACGTCCAAGTCCTAACCCCAGCACTGTGCCTATGAGTATGACTTTATTTGGCAGAGGGGTCTTGGCAGGTGTGATCAACAATCTCCAGGGAGGACTGAGGGCAGCCTGAGATCTGGCATCATCGTGTAGAATGGAGAGGGAGTTCGGATGCCCTGGGAAGATGGCCGTGTGGAGAGGGGGCAGAGGCTGGGGTGGTACTGCCACTGTCCACAGCCCCTGGGACCACTGGAAGCAGGAAAAGGCAGGCAGTGATCTCCTCCAGAGGCTTTGGAAGGGTTACCATCCTGACCACACTTTGATTTTGATATTAAGTTCCAACTTCTGGCCTCCACACTGACAGAATTTCTGCTGTCGTAAGCCATGCAGTCAGTGGTAGTTTTGTGTGGCAAGCTCAGGGAGTGAGCACAGCTGGCAGAAATAGCGGGCCAGGGCTTCTCCATCCAAGCTAGACCTCAGTGACCACTCTGAGCATTCCTCCTTGGAAGCCACGCCATGACATCCTGCCCTCCTGTAGCTGGACTGTGACATGGAGTGGTCATGTTCCACACCACCTCTTGGCATCCTTTAAGTCCACCACCTATGTAATACTGGGGGCCGGTAGGCGCTCTCTCTCTCTCTCTCTCTCTCTTTCTTTCAGGGCTGGGTCTTGGCTGAATGTGGATGTGAGGGCATGGGGCTGTCATCTCTGTTGCGCTAGCAATGTGTCCAGTCTTGTCACATCTGCTCAGGCCCAGTGGGCTCCGATCAGCAGCTGGCCTACTCCAGCTGTCTGGCTGTCCAGCTATGGCGCACCCTAAGGTGCGATTTAGGCCCAAAAACCATCATTTGAGCCAATGGCATAAAGAAAATGCACCAGTGCCCAGATTGAGTGGCCTTGGAAATTCCTGAGGGGCCTCCTTTCTGGTGCCATGGAAGAAATCAGCGCAGAGGTGTGGCGTGGAGTCTGGGTCTTGAAAGAGGAGGAAAAATGATCCAGATGAGGCCAAAGGGACAGAATCCTTACAGCAGCAGCTCCCCACCCCTGTGGGGGTGGCTCCCTTTTGGCAGGGCTCATTCCTCGCTCAGGATATTCTTCCTTTCCTTCTCGTTTTTCCAGCACAGTGCTGCAGTTGCTTGCAACAGAATCGCTGGCCATCCTTAAACAGATTCTGCCTCCTGGGCCACCTCTCAGACACACTGGGTTAGAAGCTGAGGACAGGACCCAGTGTCTGCATTTTAACCAGCTCCTCAGTAACTCTGAGGCACCACCCACTGGGAACCCTTGGCACAAAGATACCTCCAGCATGGCCAGCCACTCCTGGACAGGTACAAGGCAGGTGTGTGTGACAGAGGCATGACATGGAGACCACTGCAGGAACAGAGAGCAATATGCTTCTGGGCCCTTAGCCTGTTACTCATCAGAAACATGATTGATGTTTTCTTTGGAGGGAATCAGGATTTAAAAGTGGTTTTTGTTAAAAATACCAAGCCTTTGCTTAGGCCTATGGATAGGTTATAATAAGTAACTAATGGTTGAGTAAAGCCTTAACCTTCATTTTGTGAAACTCTGGGTCAAATTCTTTGCTACTCTGCCTGTAGGCATGTTAGTCACTTGGGGAGTGTCTAAAAGTTAGCAAAACAAAGTGTATCAGTCCTGAAGTTACCTAGTCCATCTCCTTACTCTTCAAGATCACAGACATCAAGATAAGAGGAACATTCAGCTATATCCAGAATCTCCATCACCTAAACCTAGTCACCTTGGATTCCAGCAAAGACTCATATAACTAAAGTTGTCTCTCAAGTCATGAAGATTCACCTTATGGGAACTGTTATGGCTGATACATTGTGCCAACTTGAGAAGTTCAGAAATTTAACTAAGGGACTCAGGGAAGAACCAGGGTCCTTACTCTGTAAACATCCTCAGCTGTGCAAGAGGAGAGCACAAGATGCTGTGATTCCTATAACTACCCTGGAATGGGAACAAGGGGGCAGCCTGCTTACAACACAAGGGAGTAAACGAGGCTTGCTCTCCCCCCTCTTCTGCTCTTGCTGCTTTTGCTGTCTTCTGCTTCCTTAAAGTATGCCCCTTTGCCCTGCCACCCTGCCTTGGAGCCAGCTGATTATGGACTGAAACGTCCACAAACTATGAGCTAAATAAACCTTTCCTTCCTTAATTTTGGTGGTTGGGTATTTTGTCTCAAGAACAAGAGGAAAGTAACCAAGACAGAGGTCAAATTGCCTCTCACATGGAGAGGAGTCCTCAGACGCAGTGAAACCATGTGGGGGTAAAGATCCATAGGACCCCAGCCCAGCCTAGCACCCCAACATGGTCTGCAATCTTGTGGGAGCGGCCTGTCTGATCCTCTCCACAATGTGGCCCCTCCAGCCGCTCCTCACGCTGGAGTCCTGGCCTGTCTTCTCATTCCTTTCAATCACAGCTTTTGCTTGTGAGTTACCATTGTCCTTTAATTCCATTATTACTAAAGCAAGAGCTTGACTCAGTGGCCCCATCTGTGCGTGGGCTCTGGGATTCTCCAGGGTTGTGTGGAGAATTAGGTGAGTGAGAGCTTGTGTAGAACACATTTGTCTGGTGCCTAGCACAGCAGCCAACAGAGCAGACATTTAAAAACATCAGGTTTTTTTGGTTTGTTTTTCCATAAAGAAAACCATGTCTCATCCAGAAGAGAAAAAGATCGCATCTGAAATCAGCATCACAAAGCGCAGTCGAAGCTGTCCAAGGCTCAGAGAGTTTCCCTCCACCACCCCTCCTCTGACATGACCAGAGGATTCTCCAGTAGGGAGGCATCCTACTTTCTTAAAAGGGGAAAGCTTTCTCGCACAGAATCACTTGGGGGTACCTACAGACCTGCTCCCAGACTTTTCCAGCCAGTTCGCTTTAGTGCACTGGCAATGGATTCTTGGGATGTGTCCGGCGCCGACTCTGTCCCGCGGAAGAGAGCACACGAACACTGGACTTCTGCAAGCTCCTTTATTGACCGGGCAGCAACCTCATCACATGTCCGTCCTTGACGGCTCCCTGCGTGTTGTGCAACGAGCACTTCCTTACACTAAGCTTATAAGCTGTCTATAGCCAATCGAAGGGTTCTACGTGGAGGCGAGCTATT
>PVJX010000632.1:117688-228335 GCA_004027295.1 Dolichotis patagonum | reverse complement strand
ACATACTTTATTCTTAAGTTATAGATCCTCTTGTCATCTTCCAGTCTTTGTATCTTTACTGCCTGCTCCCTTGTTATTTTTAAGAGATCTTCCCTTTCATGACCCCACATTGCAAGCCTGTGTTCAATTTTTGATAGTCTCTCTTTGGTTTCTTTCAAGCAGTTTTGCCAGCTTTCTATGGAGTCTTTAGTTTCCTGATTTCTCTTTGAATCTGCTTCATGAATCCTAGTTTTTTTCTGAATTCTTCATTAAATTTTTCTCTCCATTTGTGTCCCTCCATTCTTCTGTCCGTGTCTTCTTGAGAGGTGCCCAGCCCTTCTTTTATTAATCTACTTATCTCTTGTTTAATTTGAATTAATATTTCAGTTTTGGTCCTGCTTACGAGGTCCTGAAGATATCTCTTTATGTCCGCTAACACTGTGTTTGATGTTCCATTTTTGCTGCCCTCAATCTCTCTTGTATTTACCTCTCCTGGGTCAATGTTCTCAGGGTTGGGGGCTGGTAGTATTTTCTTATTTCTCCCTTTAGTCATGTTTTTGGTTCCTTCCATACAAGTATACAGTGTAATTCCCAGACCCTTTTCTTGTTGTTTAAGGCTCCTCTAGAGGGTGCAGGCTAGGAGCTTTAGCCCTCTTCAATAGGTTATCAGAGATTAGAGTTCACCCACGGGCAGTGTGCGCTAGCTCCTCCCTTCTGGGCCAGTCAACCTTTGCAGGCCTTCACTGCGTCAGTGTGCACCCATCTCAGGGAAGTAATATTGTAGCGACTCACTGGGTCCCCACCAGGGGCGCGGCCTAGTCCAAGCAGATTCCACCAATCCACTTGGTGAGGGGAGCAACCAGCTGAAGCCACTTCCTTATGGAGTTAGGGCTGTTCTGCCCAAATCCAACATGTCGTCCAGTCGGTTTCCCCTTTCCTGTGAGAGGGTCTTATTGCCATCACTCAATGCATCCCCGAGAACTGCTGGGCTCCCTGACCTCCAACTTCAGCGCGGCTGCAGTGGGAATTCATGGTGCCTCTGGGTGGGTCGTGTGCAGGGCAGGTCTGGGCAAGCTGCACGCAGGGCTGTTCAGCTCTGTGCTCTGGCGGCTCAAGCTAGTTGCTTCTGCACGGATTGCTTGTTCAGGTCGGACAGGAATTCAGGCGGCTCGAGGAGGGCGCCATGCTCGCTGATCTTATCTTCACTAATAGTAGCCCCAGGGGCTGCGGATTTAGCTCAGTAGCATAAGTGCCTCCCTGGGAAGCACAAGGTCATGAGTTCAATCCCCAGTACCAAAAAAAAAAAAAAACCCAACCAAATAGTAGCCCCAGGACCTCATATTCGAGTGGTTTTTTGCATTTTAGTTTCTTCGTGGGTTGTGAGAGTCCATCTCTCTCTGTTTGGGTTTCTCCAGGGTGTTTTATTCTGGCATTTGAGCTGTCTCTCTCAGAGAGGGTCTCTCTCCTGCTACCTACCAGTCCACCATCTTGTCTTCCCCCATCAAGAGCCAGATTTTTTAAAAATATTTTTTTAGGACAGAGTCTTGCTGTTGTTACACAGGCTGGGCTCAAGCAATCCTCCTGACTCAGCCTGCTGAGTATCTGGGTCTGTTGGCAAACACCACAGAGCTTGATTTAACTTCCCCAAAATTCTAAAGAAAAACAATTTCCAACTGCTGTCTTTCTTTCTTCCTTCCTTCCTTCCTTCCTTCCTTCCTTCCTTCCTTTCTTCCTTTCTTCCTTTCTCTTTCTTTCAGTAAGCCTGGAATCAGAGTTTAGGACTTAATTTGTCCCAAAGCACTGAAGTGAAAATCATAAAACATTCTGCTTTTCCTTAAACCCCCCAACACACACACACACACACACACACACACACACCTATAGGAAAAAAAATAGTTTTGTACAATGGATGAAACAATATAAATTCAAAACTTACAGACCAGGGGTTGCTCTATCACTCATCTCTTTAAAAAGTTTATGAGTTCTCCAGTGAAAACCAGCAGGGTACACTGGGTCTACCTCTCCTGAAATGTCACCTCTTACGCTTTCCAAGGAGACCACAGGCTGCGCACAGCCTTGGAATATCCTCAGAAGGCCCTGTCATCACAGATAACACTAAACCCAAGTCCTTTCCTTCCAGGGACAGGGACAGAAGGGACTATTCAAACTCTGTCTTCTTTCCTCGTGGCTCATGGTCTCCTCCTCCTTTCCTGCTGCCTCAGAAGCCGCTTCACCCTTCAATACTCCCAGCCTTTGCCTCCAAATCCACCTCAGCCACCTTGGCCACCATCTTGGCCCCAGAAGCCCCCTTCTCCTCAGGCTTGGCCCAGCCTGAGGTGACTGTGTTTCCATGGATTTCACCATCTTTTATGGTCTCTTTGTGGCCCTGGAATCTTCCTCAGTTTTGAAGTCTACAAAGCCAAGCCCCTCAGAGGAGCCGATTTCCCACTCAATGGCTCTCTGCTCCAACAGAGCTGCCGAACGATTCCTTTAAGGTCTCTGGTGGCTTCCTCAGACAGACCCTTGACAAGGGTTTGGGGTGACTGGCTTCTTGCATTAGGCACCTCCTGGGTCCCTGCACCTGCAGTCTGATCGTTCTGCCCTCACTTTCCCTTTTATTGCAGGAGTTTGAAGCGTCTTTCGCATCTTCACATGAAGCAAGTTCTATGAACACGCACACTGAGATTTGTCCTTCTGGTGCTGGGCCACATTGATAAAAGTCACCTTCTCAGCATCTTCCTGAAGTTTCTTCTGTCGCGCTGCAGGAGCAGTAGCTTCAATGCAGCATTTTTGATTCCCCACTCCTGCTGCTATTCTTTCCACCACTGTAGTCTTGATTTTGAGCTTTCTCCATTAAACTCTGTTCCTTGATTTTCTTCAAAGGTTTTCTCTGCATTGGCTCTCATTTTAAATTCAATATACGCCATCGCTGTACGCGTCCCATCCTTGCTGCCTGGTCTGATCTCTGTAGCATCTTCAAACACCTCTTTTAGTTCATCCTGAGTGACTTTGGAAGGAAGACGCTTGGCCAAAAGTATTCTTGGATTTCCATCTTTCTTGTTTTTCCTTTGAGTTTCTCTAGTTTAAATTCCCTGCCAAAAACTTTTAAACCAATGAGTTCCAAGGCCTTTTCCAACTCTGGCAGATTCAAAGTCCACACAGCCAAACTTCTGATTTGTACCAATTCTGACACCCACAGCAGTGAGCTCATCTTTAGTAAAGACTCCGCTGATGCCAGCTTTTAATTCAGGAGCAGATCTGCCAGCGTTCGGATTTCCAGCAGAGGAGGGACACCATCGCTGGCTCTGGGCCTGCCACTTTCCCTCTGTCGGCTTCAAGAGCTGCCTTCTGTTTGGTCATTTCCTTCTTTGTTTTTCCAGATGCTTCTCTGACAGGCTTTTCCTCGTCTTCCTCTTTGACATCATCTTCCTCATCCTCGTCTTCATCCCCTCCTCAGCCACCGTCTCTGCTTTCCCAACAGCCGCCTTGGGGGGAGCTTTCCCAGCCTCCTCTAGGTGGTGTGGTCTTCTCCACCAGCTTCTCCTTCAGCTCTGTCTTCCTCCTCTTCCCCCTCACTGTCACCGTGCTCCTCCTCCTTTTTTGCTGCTTTTTGCCTTCTTACCTACGGCTCCTATCACAGCTTTGCCCAGCACGGCTCCCTGCTTGCCAGGTGCTGTGACCGCCTTGGCAGATGTCACCATCTTCTTGGCTAGTGTGGCTGCCGCCTTGGTTTTGGCCTGGGGTGACAGCTGCTTTCTTGGCAGGTGTGGCAATTGCAACCTTTTTCATTGGGGAAACCACTATTTTTTTTTCCTGAGGTCATGGCACCCTTCTTGCTCTTTTTCTGAAGGATGACAACTTCCTCTACTGCTGTCACTCTGATAGCTCCTCATTGTCACTATCTTCTTCTGCCTCCTTCGGGGGAGGTGCCATTTTTTTGGAATCACGTTGGTTTTTACCAGCCTTTTGAGCTTCATCACGGGTGGTTTACGGCGGTTTATGGTGGTGGTTTAGCAGGCGGTGTGCAGGTGACCCTAGGGGAACCTAAGTGCCATTGATGGCAGCCTCAGGGGCTGAAGCAGGAGTGCATGCACCTGGCAGCCAGCTGCAGCTAGAGACTCTCCAACTGCGACTTCTGTACACAGCTGAACTATGCGACAAAGGAGGTGCTCACAAGCAGGGCCTTGGCAACCCCTTTCTTGCTGGGCAATCGATGAGAAAACACACCAAGAAAGAGCAAGAGAGGAGACCCAGGGAGAATGGAAGGGCCAAGAAGGAGCCCCAGGTGGAAGGAAGGGGCCACCATTTGCTCAGATGTCCTCAGCAGGTGGGACCGTCACACCTGCGGCCCCTAAAGAATGGGGATTCCAAGTGGCCAAGAGGGTGGGGTTGGATTAGTTGCAAAAACACAATAAACTAAACAAGTGAGAAGCCAAGGGCTTGCTCTGGAAAAACAAAGCATTGTGCAAGGCAGGAGTCCTGGTGTCTGTCTAGTCTGTGAGTCACAATGGAAGTGCTAAACAATGGTGTGTGATGAGCTCTGAGGACCCTGGGGGAGGGGGTAAAGAGGGAGACCCTGGTTCTAATATCCATGTCCTCTGCCCAGGGCAGACACCTGCCAAAACAAAGGTCAATCCCAATGGCCTACGCCTGTAATCCCAGCACTCTGAAGGCTGAGGCAGGAAAATCGCTGTGAGTTCAAGAAAAGATATATACAGATAGATATGCGTATAGAAAAAAAGAGATTGATTCTCTGAGTTGTATGGATGAAACTTTTTTCTTTTACTGTCCTTTTTTATTTACTTATTTTTTCAGTACTGGAAATTGAATTCAGGACTTCCCAGTGAACTACATCCCCAGACCCTTTTTAATATTTTTATTTTAAGACAAGACCTAAATTACTAAATTGCCCAGGCTAGACTTGAACTTGTGATCCTCCTGCCTCAGGCGGGGATGACAGGAGTGACCCCATATCCAGCTTGTCTTTACATTTTTTCGTCGTATCAATGCATAAGCGCATCGGAATCACGGAATCATCGCTGAGGGAAACGAAGGCTAGGGAGGCGCGGGTGTTCTCAGGGAGGCAGAGCTGGGCTGAACGTGCCGGCAGTGGCTTACTGGCCCGTGAAGACGGTCACTGCCACACCAGCTGGCCGTGGGGGCTGAGGCGCCTCAGTCAAAAGTGCCGAGCTACCTACCTCAGTTTCTCTCAGTGTCATCCCCCTGCTGCTTTGTCCTTTTGAAGTCATCAAGCACCTATAGGTGCTCAGCCAGTCCCTGCCATCTGGTCCCTCCCTGCGTGTCCTGTCCGAGGCCCTGAAATGCAGCAGACGGGCGCAGCCACGACAGGAGGACGGGCACAGCTGGCTCCTGTCCCTGACCACCAGTGCCAGCCAGATCCAGATGAGCCACCCCCACTGGACATTCCTCTGCCACGGACGCAGGAAGGCAGATTGAAGCTGTGCCGTGTTATCTCCATCTGTCTGTCTGTCTGTCTGTTCCCCATAAACACACCCTGGTCACCTTGCGGGAGCCCGTGAATGTCCCAGTTGCCCAAAGGGACAAACCCCTCTTTACCAATATCCTCCCCACCCACACAGGCTGTGGTTGTCTAACCCGCTTCCTCGAGTTGATTCACACGGAGGGCGCTACTGGGGGCCCTAGACCCGCGGGGACCTGTGTTGTCAACAGCCAGGTGAGGGAGGCGGCTCAGCCTGTGGCACGGCACTGCCCTCTGCTGCTCCACACTGGAGCTGCAGGCCAGGTGGCCGGCAGGCAGCGTTTCAGGACTCAGGCCGACGCATCGGCCTCCAGACATTTATTTTGAAAAGTGTTTTTCCCAAATTAGGTTTTCTACAGATCTCCCCATGCTATGGGTTGAACTGTATTCCTCCTAAACTCGTATGTTGAAGTTCTAACCCCCAGTATCCTAAAACGTGACCTTATTTAGAGAGTGTCCTAAGAAATAAGACACAGTCATCCTGGAAGACTGATGTCCATACGTATAAAAAGCCAAATTTGGACAAGACACACACACAGGGGCCACAAAAGCAGAGACCGGATGATGCTTCGAGAGCCAAAGGTTACCAAATACTGCCAGCAACCAGGAGACGCTGGGAGAGGAGGCTGGAATATTCTTCTCTCTGTCCTCAGAGTGAACCACCAGGACCCAGCCTAGATCCCAGAACTCCGGCCTCAGTGCTGCACAGGAAATGGCAAATTTCTGTGATTTAAGCCACTTGGTCTCTAGTGCTTTGTTGTCAGCAGCTAATTAGTGCCTAACACACCTCTCCCAGGAGGCCTTTAGAGTAGTGAGGAGCATTTTTCAGGACGCACATTGTAAACCTGAAAGATGTCAAGAAATTGCAGCAGAACAGCAAAGAGATTGGATCCCACAGGACCAAGGTGCTGGACCCAGCTAGACCAGGGAAGAGCTGTGTGACGGGGGCAAATCCTAAGCCTCAGAACCTCATAGATGAAAAGTAGAGCCCTCGATGGCCTCTGCAGTAACTCCCATTAGAACAGCACGTGTGCAAATAGCGCCTGCAATCCCCATTACGGAGATGCAACCTGAAACACACACTGGTACCCACATCCTGAATGGCCCCAGTCCAGGGGAAAACCCAGCTGGCTGTCCAGGAGCTCACAGCAGGCTTCGGGGAGGTAATGGGCAACACGGCCAAGTAGATGCCCCCCAACTCCACCACCACCCCAGACCCCAAGACCCTGGATTCCCGTGTGTTTTATTTACTTACAGCAAAGCTGACCCTGGACCAGCTATCAAGGCCTGACCCATGCTGGGGAGCTGGGGAGGCTGAGTTCTGTCAAAGCTGCCCTCTGCCAAGATGGGTTTCAGAGCCCAGAAGACTGAACAGGTTAAGCCCCAGCTCGCAGACCACTCAGGGATGGCCACACTGCGGTCACAGACATAACCACTAGTGAGACACAAAGAGGAGCCAGAAACAAGGCAAAAAGAAAGATGCCTGAGAGTCCAACTCCCGTGCAGGGCCGTAGCGAGGTGTCTGCAGCAACCGGCTTGGTCCTGAGGAACAGAAGGCAGCCATGGATCGGGGCCCTTAGGGCTCTCAAAAATGAGGTGTGAGCCCAGAATTGCACAGCGAATGGCTTGATGTGGGTGCTGAGGAAGATTCTAGGTTTTTAATTTTATTTTTGGTCTTTTCAAGACAGTCTCAGCACGCAGTTGAGGCTGGACTTGAGCTCACTTTGTAGCCCAGGCTGGTCTCAAACTGACAAGGACCTGCCTGCCTCAGCTTCCCAAATGCTGGGATTACAGGACTGCACCATCATCCCCAGCTTAAGATGCTAGAATATCTACCCAGTTCTAGGTGATTCTGACACTAGTGGCATCTTTGCTGCCTACAACTGAAACCATCAGTCTTTTGAAGTAAAAGTTACTTTCATCTGTTATTTGGCAAAGCCCGCCCATTGTCCCCATTTCTACTCTCCCCTTCTTTCCACCAAAATTACCTCAAATCTTAACTGAGCACACAGCCACTTGAAATAGAAACTCCACTGCCCAATGGCTGGAGGTGGTCTCTGGACCAAAGATAGAGACCCAGATGGTGTGCATGTCCCAGGGGCACCAGCGGAGCACAGCTGCCCCTCCTCCCAGGGGACAGAGGGCCCACATTTGTGGAAGGATAGCATCACACTGTTCCCACCCAGACACACCAACAAGAGAAAAGAAGACAGAGACACTGTCTTGAGTACTCCCGTCTTGGTACTGGTTGAGCACACAGGGCCCCTGCACGTGGATCTGGGCTGTGCGGGTCCGTATGTGGGTGTGCACACATTGTGTGGCTGTGTGTTGGAATTGGGAACAATTTGAAAAACCCACACATGAAATTCATGGCCCAGAAAACTGAGCAATATCATGAATGTGTAAAAATATATTGTCATATTCACCACTGTAAGATACACAAGTTATAAAGTTAAAATTTATCAAAACCTCCACGCACACAGTACACACACGACTCTGCACAGCAAACAGAAATGTAACAAAGCAAAAGGGACCAATGTAGTTAAATTGCAGTTGCAGAAAACTCACTGTCATGACTGTTGCCACCTCCTGTTGCCACGGGGGTGTCTCTGGTGTTGAATCTGCCTGAAATGCCCTGGGACTCTAGTCTCTAGTGAGCGGTCTCTCTCCAGCAAAGGGGGTACTGCAGAAAAGTGACCTCGTGTAGTTCTTGTGCTTTTTCACCATCTGTGATGCATGTAACACACAAACTCCGTGTTCATCAGCTCTGCTAGCCAGGGCTTCTGGAGTACCGCAGGTTAAATTTTAGGGGAGTCAAGTTCCATGTGGGTTTTCAACTGCAGAGGCGCCAGTGCCCCTACCTGGAGTGGTTCAAGGCTGATGGTACGAGGTCCCAGGATTTAGCTCAGCGGCAAGCACAAGGTCACGAGTTTCACCCCTAGTACCAAAAATTAAATAAAAGGTCGACTGTACAATATTTTCACAGCAGCCCTACCAGGTAAACACTCCTATTTTTTTTACAAATGAGGAAAAGGACACAGGTCCACTACCTCGTGCGAGGTCAGCTCTCAGCTTAGCTCCCAAGCCTGAACTTTTGAGCACTTCCCCCGTGCTTCCCCAACAGAGCACATTTGGGTCACTGGGAACTTCTAGAACACACCATGCTGGAGTCCTGCCCCTGGAGACCCAGGGTGACATTTGTTAGGGGCAAGCAGAAGCTCCATGGAGGCGACTCCTCCTTACTGAGCCCTGCTCTCTGTCCCTCGGGGCGCCACAGAAGCCTAACTCCCCTCAACTGCGAAAACACCTAGGGAGCACCAAACACTCCGTGAATGTGGTGAGGCTCGCTAGGGGCAGACAGTAAACTTGGGTCATTTATTCATCATGGACAGCTGTGGCCACAGTCCACCATGGAGTGACAGCTGTGACTATGGCCTGGGGTTGATGCTCCAGCCAGCATGGAGACAGCAGAGTTTTGAGGCATGTAAGCGTTTCCATAGAAATCACTGCTCTCCAATGTTATGAAGAGCGATTTCATTCTGAGAATTTTCAGGCTTCTGTCACACTGTGTCCTCCAGAAACTGGCATTTTGAAATTAACTATTTTTAGAAAATGTAATTTTAAGATGTCTCGGTGTACTCTCCCACCCCCTTCCGTGACACTGTGTCACCCAAGTGTACGTCCTGAAGTTCTCGGGAGGAAACACTGGCACCTCAGCTCCTCGGGCAGCAGTTCCGAGACGCCGGTGCAGGAGGCCCACGTGAGCCTCCAATCCAGCTGCTGGTCCCAGCTTCCAAACAAGCCAGGGGACAGAACCCAGCCCTGTGTTCTGAGCAGCTAACTTTAATTCTAACCTCTGCTGCAGGCGTCTTCAGAGGTCAAAGCCAGGTCAGCATCCCGATCACACGTCACTTCCTGTGTGCCTCTGAGCAAGAAAACTACTTAACCTCAGCTTCCACTTCCTCATCTACAGCAGACTTGCTGCACCCTCACAGAGCTGTAGGATTCTATCAAAGTTTAAAGCAGAGTCATTGTGGTGATGTGGGCTTGTAATCCCAGCTCTCAGGAAGCTGAGGCAGGAGGATCACCAGCCTGGCTACACAGTAACTTCAAAGCCAGGGTGGAATACACTGAGACCCTGTTATCAAAAAACCGACACAAAAAAAGTGTGAAGCACAGTGTGGTAATTCTAGTGCTAATTGGAGCTCAATGCAAAATGAGAGGAAACTGCACCTCTAGAAGACTAGCCTATAGTATTTCTGTCTGATCACACTCCACAAAGGCTCATACCAGGTGGAACGACTGGCTCAGAGAGGGGCTGTTGGTCCAGGCTCCAGGAGTTCCTGAAGCTCTCAGACGCAGCCATGGCCCTTCAGCTCGAGGACAGTCAGTGCTGCCACTTGCTAACTGCACAGTGCAAAACCACACACTCTGCCAGGCTCATGGAAACATAGATTTGGGCGCCCAGCATCAAAAGCTTACTTGGTGACACACAAAGACGCAGCAATTTCATATGCGGTAAAGTATACGACACACAGGCATCACCTTGGCGAAGCCCTACCCACGCAGGACACGTGTGGGCCAGTGAACCGAGATGCGGAACAGACCCACTTCCAGATGCCAAGCGGTCATCTGGAAAGGGCCCTCAGTCCAGAAGAGGTGGCTGCTGGTGGCAGCTCGGCTGTCCCCCAGGCCCACACCCCAGCACCCTGCTCACCTGGGATCAGGAAGAAACAAGCACCAGAATATAGGATTTCCCCGACACTCATCCAAAGACACACACTCTCTTGTACCAATCTTTATATATTTATTCACACATCTGATAAAAATGTTACCACTGAGAGTGAAATCATGACAATAACAGAAGTAACTGTACACGATCAAGTGACTGTGAGAACAGGGCCACCTCGCCTGCCGAGCGCCTGTGCACACACTCGCACAGACACACACGTGCGCACACACCCACTCATGACCACAGGTGCCGCGTTCAGACAGAACACAGGGACTCCCTCCGGCTGCTGTGAGGTTCTGGGGAGTGGAGGACACCCCACCACAGGTCTGCTCGCAGCCCACACCCGCAGGATCCAGCGCTGGGGCAGTTAGTCCTTGGCACGAAACTGAACAGGCAACGAGGTCGAGGTCAAGGGGCTGAAATTAGTCTCTGGTTTAGATTCCTTTTTCAACACAACAGGGCAGCAAGCAGGAAAAAAGGGAAACTCAGCCATTTAAATTCCAGAAAAGAGGGAGGATTTAGAACTTGATCCCTATTCTCCCAGGAGACCACGACAGGAACACAAGCAAAGCCAATACCACGTGGGTGTGGCCTTCTCCTGCCTTGTTTCTGGAGAGAAAAAGAACTTTCTAGAGCAGCAACGAGTCCCGTAAGCCACACCCGCACTGTCAGTGTCTGGGCGAGACTTCATCTGTGCGTCTGCACGGCCTTCAGCTCCGAGAGCTGGGCCGCTCCTCTGCCCTCAGCCTTCCAAGGAGGGCAGGTCAACCCCTCAGGGAAAGCAGCCCCCAACCAGCGCTCTTCTGAACCGTGACTAAGGAAAACGCTCCCTCAATTGCTTACTGACATAAACATCTTAAAAGTTAACTTGAGCTGAGATGTGACACTGTCTCCCTTGTTGACTCGGAGGCCGCTGTCTGGGAGCTGCAGCTCCTGCGCTCCTGGCCCTCGGGCTGAGGCTGGGAGACGGCAGCGCGGGAACCGCTGGCTCGCAGGGACTCGGGTCTGCTCAGCCAGTGGGGCGCACTGTACTGGGGAAACATCTTGGTACAAACTTCATGTCCCTCAAGGTAGGAGCGAGGTAAGGACAAGGCACTTGGCATGGCCATGGATCTTTCAGACCCGTTCGTGCCAGGACTGTTACCAAGAGCACTGCCCGAGGCCACTTTTCCCTGCAGGAGGCCCGAGGTGCTGCATGGCCTGCGGGAGGGGCTTGGAATGTCAGTGAGGGACTCGGAGGGGGAGGGGGAGGAGGAGGAGGAGGAGGAGGAAGACGAGGAGGCAGCGGCAGCGGCGGTGACCAATGAGCACCCCGAAGCCTGAGAAGCAGGGGCTGCATCAGGTGGAGCTCATGAATTTCAGGATGGTTGGCCTGAGCACATGACAAGGCCTCCAAGGATGCTACCCTCTCCCCACCACATCGCGACAGGGCTCCTAATGACACCGGACACCAGTCATCAGATGGTCCTGCACGGTCGTCCCAGCAGCTGCCTTCCACCACTCGTGGCTTGGCCCCATGCTGCAGCCATAAGCATGTCCAAGGCAGGGCTGGGGGCACCTGTCCCTTCTGGCGAGGCCCTTCAGGCGTACTCGATTCGAGCCGGGCCACAGCTGCCTTCGTTCTTCTGCTCGGGGGCCTGGGCAGCGGCCTTGGCCTCACCGCTCACTTCCAGAGGCTTCGCCGAGATGTAGTCTTTCACTTTGATCTCCATGTTCTTGGCCTTCAGGGTGGCGGTGTGCAGCTTCTCCAGGAAATCTGGCATGCCTATGGGCGGACACCACAAGCTGGTCAGACAGCCATCCAGACCAAGCCGGGGCTCTAAACGAAGGCCCTACCCCCTAGGGACAAGCCTGAATGACAGCCTGCAAGTGACAGCTACCTCCAGAAAATCCCCTCCCATGCATGGGTTATAAAAACCAAAGCGAGGTGGGAGAGGAGGTGAGAGGGACGTACAAAGAGGCGTGTACTAACTCCACATGCTGAATGTAATCATTAGGCACTGCCCTGCATCACCAATTTTTTAATTTCTAAAAACCACTATGACCTCTGATCCCTTGAAAACAGGAACTGTGACAAGGCCACTTAAACCCCACATGGCTCTCTTTAAAGTGATGGAAACACCACTGATCAGTGACGTAGTCAAAATCACTGCCTATTTAATTTAGACAAATGTCAAACAGAAATACTGAGTATTCTCCTCATTCCCCCCAAGTGTAAGATACTGGATAGTGGATTTAGCTCAGTGGCTTAAGTGCCTGCTTTTGCAAGCACGAGGTCGTGAGTTCGATCCCCGGTACCAAAAAAAAAAAAAAAAAAAAAAGATACTGGATAGAGAAAACCAGAAGAAAGAAAAATCACAGGAAGACACTTTGCAAGATAAGACACTGGGATGGAAGAGGCAGGCAGCAGCTGCTCCCCATGACCAGCCTACAGTCACATCTCCAGACCACATGTCACAGCTCTAACCACCACCAGGAAAAAATCTTTTTTTTTTTTTTTTTGTGGTATTGGAGATTGAACAAAGGGCCTCAGCTACAGCCCCAGTCCTTCTGTATTTATTTTTTACTTTAATACTGGGTCTCACTAAATTGACCAGGCTAAGCTCAAACTCGTCCATCCTCCCAGGGATTACAGGCCCGCACCACCACACCCAGCCAAGAAGCAATCTGAAAACACTAATGTACATGGTCTCTATCTAAGGCATTCCAGCAAAGGTTTTTAAAACCCTCCTTTGGGTACAAGTTATTTCCTGGCACCCTGTAATTCTCATCCCCTCAAGTCCCACCTGGAGGCCAGAGTGAATCGTGGAGAACAAGAAATTTCTCCCGAAGGACTCTCTAGCGAGTCAAGGACACACGCTCCAGATGTCATTAGGAAAATAAAGAAGTCAGGCGTGGCAGCGCACACCTGCAACCCCAGAACTCAGGAGGCTGAGGAAGGAGGCTCACCGTGAGTTCAGGGCCAGCCTGAACTACAAGCAAAATCCTGTCTCAAAAAAAAAACTGAGAAAAACAAGATGTTTGACACCGGCTTCAGGCCCTGTCTACACATCTCTACTCACCACTGGAAACCATCCAACTGACACAGTAGCGCGGAAACACCGTCTGGGGATTGTCACTGTATGTCAACAAGTAGTCAAAGCCATTCTGGAGAAGAAAAACAGCGAAGGTGAGGGCATGCAGATTCCACAGCACCACTCACAGCCACCAGGAGGTAACTCTGCAGGAAGTGTTTTCCCTGTCACTCCGCACAAAGCAGTCTCCCTGCAGTCCAGGGAAACCACTGGGCAGGGGCGTCCCGGTCAGACTGACCTCTGGCCCACCTGGCTGGCCATGCTGCCAGGGCAACAGTGAAGTGGCAGACTCCTGCTCACCACAGGTTTTCCTGCTGGGGACCTGGAATGTCAGCACACACTCAGGGGAGGGGCAACGTGACCACCTCCCTCGAAACCCTTCAGGTGCTGAGTTCACCAGGCCTTCCTGTGGGAAACACCACACATGCACCTCACTGCCGCGGAAGGTAGGCCTACACGGGCCCTCCAGGTTCCTCCAGACCAGTCCCGCTGTGTGCTGACCATACCATGGTCATAAACCACACAGAGTCCTGTGAGTCCTTCCAGGAGATCTGCACAGCTGAGTGTAAACTGTGGGCCCGCCACGCACAGCTCCAGCGTTTCCAGTGGACAGACCTGAATCTGTACTGCTTCCTTGCTTCATAAGAACAGTAACAGCAAACTTTTATAGCACTAACGCCAGGAATGGCCCCCTGTAATGCTGCAGGCACAATCACCCCGCTTTACAGATGAGGAGACTCAACCAAGGAGACACGAACTACGGCCGTGAAGCCCATGTATCTACGGCCTCTCGGCTCAGCCTTTCACTGTGTGACACAGAAAAGGTCACGGGCAGGAGAGTCACTGTGTGCTAACCCTAAGGGATGTCAGAAGCACTGGGTTCACCACTTTCACATACGTACATTTTTACGGCAGACTGCTCACAACTACAGGTGGCAGAGCCCCAGTTTTCAACTCTGGTTTTCACACCAAAGTCCGTTTTCTCCCCCGTTGTGAGGTGAATCGCTGAAACCTTTATTCATTTACTTAACACATGTGTGACTGCTATGTGCCCAGCACCATGTTGTGTACATAGAGGAGACAAGGTGCTCAGTCCCTGCCACGGGAGCTCCTGTCACTACAATGAAAGGTCCCTGCAAGACACAGCTGCACTGAAAGTGTGCAGAGGGGAGGGAAACCTGCAGACAGAAAAGCGGCATGGCCCACCCAAAAGACTGCTTAGAAGCAGCAGTGAGTTAAGTGAAGACTACATTATTCGACCCCCAATGCACTTGCCCGGGAAATGATGAGACTTGGGTTCTTACCCGACACTGACTGCTCATGCCGAAAGGAAGCCAAAAACAAAAGCACTGGTTATTGCAGGAAGCAGGAAGGGACTGGGTGGGAGAAACAGACTCACTGTAAGTGACTCTGAACACTCTTCATTAACAGAGTTAACTTTGGAAACAAGTATTTTCCATAGTTTAAAAAAAAAAAACACAATTTAAAAAGCAATGTCTAAAAATCCAAAGTAAATGGAAAGTAAACAATATATGGGACAAAGGTGGATAGAAAGAGTAATTTCCAACCCTGTAGCACAGTTGACAACAATTAACTGTATATTTCAAAATAGTTAAGAGACTTTCAACATTCCCAACACAAAAAACCCACATGTCTGAGGGACAGATGTGCCAATTACCCTGACGGGGCATTTCACATTATACCCGTGTTCTGAAACGTCACACTGTATACCGCAAGTATGAATAATTACTATCATTATGAGTCTATTAAAAAGGAAAAAGAGGACTGGGGATTTAGCTCAGTGGCATAAGTGCCTGCTTTGCAAGCTCGTGGTTGTGAGTTCCATCCCCGGTACCGATTTAAAAAAAAAAAAGATTTAAGAGATAAAAAGAAAAAAGAAAACCACAGTGTTGAGCATGCATGAGGCCCTGGATTGCATCTCCAATACTGCAAAAAAAAAAAAAAGTAAACAAACAAAACTTGTTACTTAGTTCTACCTTCTGAAAAAGCCTGAAAAGAATAACCTAATAGCTATGAATAATCCCAAAAGCAAAACTGTGGTCATTTTTCACTTCAAGGAACTAGGGCTCCTAAAAAGTTGTTTTCCAGTTCAGAGCTGCAACTATGCAAGAAGACCCTGAAACACCTTCTAATACTAGTAAGGAGAAGGTCGCCCACCCTGTCAGCAAGGCTTGAGCCAGCAGATTCCCACTAGCCAGAAACAGGCTCTGTCAAGTAGCTAACCCAGCATGCTGAACCCGAGTTTTTGAGGATACTTCCAAACAAAAACTTATCTTTGAGAATACCTAACTGAATGAACCAGCTCATTTAAAACTAGCAAACAAAGGCAACAAGTCAAGCATTTCTCCTGTTTCTCCTTCCTATAGAACAGAAAGCAACTAGTTGAAGGAGAACCTATTCTCCAACACATTTCACCTAATATTACAAACACTCACAGAAGCAGCTCCCGCACCTGCTGGACACTGGCACAGCTGTGCTGCCGTGTGCTCACTGCACAGTGAGTGTGTACTGCGGTACAATTTGGCCAGGGACCTACTGCACGTGTGTGTGTTTGACTTTTTTATGCTTCACATCATGTGTTTGTCAAAGGTACGTAAGACTTACTCTATCAGACTCACAAACAAATCTGACTTAAGAGTGTTCTCCAGAAACAGAGTTCATTTGTCAGTCGGGACATATTGTAAAGAAGAAATCACAAAATCAACTTAGTAATTCCTAATGAAATAATTGAAGTTATCAATAGCTTCGACATTCACAAAGAGCCAACCAGACATTATCTGCTCAGAATGACGTGATCCCATCTAAACCAACCAACCAATCTGAAGCTCTTCCACCTTCTAATCAATCTACCTACCAATATCCAAGAAAGGGACAGATGATCATGTTAAGGGACACTGCAGTCTATGAGGGCACAATCAGCCAGGTCCAGGACAAAGGAGCCTATTTCTTCAACAAACAAACCTGCAAAGCTATTCAAAGACTGCTTGAACAAGTTTCAGTGTCTGCATCTTATTCATATCCTGATTCAAATAAAACAGTGACAAAAAAATTCAGTCTGACTAGATCCATCGCTCCCTTGCTCCCCACCTGACTCAGTCTCCCCTTCAAAGTAACCAGCCTTCAAAGCAGCCTTATGTCTTTATCTTCTAAAGCAAGTGTCTTTCAAACATTTTTAACCACTCTCCACTGTAAATAATCTTTGTTACAATGCAATCTCTCCTTTCTCCCCTTTCTCTCCCTCTCTCATATGCTCATACAAAAATCAAGTTTCATGAAGAATGATTATAGTCAGTTCCTATTCATCTTTTTAAAAACTCATCATAATGCCCTACATTAATTATATCTCCCTCTAACAAGTAGCACTGGGACTTGAAAAATGCTGTTCTAAAAACAGCACGCAAGTAAACACAAAAATCATCCAGTTTTTTTAAAAAGTCAAACATGATGTGTCTGAGGCCAACCTCATCCTCTGCCACAATCCTACTTCAGGCAGACAAAACACCTTGATGAAGAGAACTACAAACAGACACAATCCACACAGCTTTAAAACAAACAAAAAAGTGAAGCAGAACCACACCTGGCAGCCCTGGCATTGACAAGTGCCTCAGCAGAGATCTGGTTTAAAATGCAAATACCCCCCTAAGCGGAAACAAGGTTTCTTTCTAAGGAAAGTCAGAATTTTAAAGTCTAATTCTCCCAGTGTACAGACAAGAAAGCAGAAATCTAGAGTGCTTCACCCACTGCAATGAGACACTGGCAGGGGGCACTTGCATTAGCCCTGGAGGATGCCGAGATGGAGGCCATACAGTCAACGGCCACCACCTCCGCCGGCTCGCAGCCATGGTGACCATGGCTCTTCACTCTGCCCCTCTTCCAGCTACATCCCTCCTCTTGACAGCAGGGCCCACCAACAGGCCCCACAACAGCAGCCTGAGCCCCGCCTGGCCCAGCACCTCCCAAGCCAGACAGAGGCTGCGGCTCTGCAGTGCGTCAACAACTCCAGCAGCTCCTGCCACAACCAGCTCACCCACCCGGTCAGATAAAAGGCTTTGAGAAACTGCCACTGCCGTGACTCACCACCTCTTGCGTGGAGTAAACTCACCTCGTCAAATGACTTGTGGGGACGGATAACCATTTGGGATTCATACGATCTGACCCTGACGAATTCTGGAGACTCCGGCACGCTAGGGTGCTCCACGGCACTGGAAGGAGTAAAAAAGTGAAGCCGAGCTCAATAAAATCTAGACAGAAGGCAGGGGAGCGAAGGGTGACCTATGACACTCACCCTACTTTTAAAATATGCAAAACATGTCAGGGTGGTGGTGCACCTCTGTGATCCCAGCATTCAGGAGGCTGAGGCAGGAGGATCATTACAAGTTCAAGACCAGCCTGGGCTACAAAGTGAGCTCAAGGCCCTCCTGAGCTGCATAGCGAGACCCTGTCTCAATAAGTAAGTAAATATATATATATATATATATATATATATAAAAATAAATACGAAACACAAGTGTCACTAAGATGACTAACTACAAATTTGAGTTCTGAGCATGAAGTGAGTCCCTTCGCTACTGGTAATATATAGCTCACTACGCTGTATGTCAAAGATGATTTCCCTTTTAGGCTACCAACATTACAATTACAAAATGAAAGAAAAATTTTAATTAAACATTTATATGTCTAAGAGTTCTGGGAGACTGAGGCAAGAGGATCACAAGTTTGAGCCCAGCCTGGCTAACTTAGCAAGATCTTGTCTCTAAATCAAAATAATAGTAACAAAAAAGGGTGGGGCTGCAGCTCAGTGTGAAGGCCAGGGGTCAACCCTGAGTACCCCCAAGCAGATAAAATCTGCCTGCAGACCTCCACCTCTCGGGGCCCGTCAGCTTACAGCTGGGATGGGTAGTGCCTGGGTGCTGGAAAGCCCACTCGGGTAAGGGTCTGGGTAAGGACACAGTGGCCACACCTACCGTGACACCAGCACCATCACGTTGTTCTCCTGATCCACACTGTACCGCCGAACGTACACATAATCCCGTGAGTACATTGGGTACTGAAGAAACGAAGGGCAGGATCAGTGCTCCAGCACCCATGGACTCAACGGGAGCAAACCCAGAAGGAGGACTACTCACAGGAAAATGGGTCACCCAGTGAAGGACCTCAGAGCCACTCACTGCATCCCTCTCGATCACCTCCAGCTTGATCACCAGCGCATCCCACTTTTTTCTGTACTCGGTGTCCAGCTGTGGAGGAGAAGACCATGAAGACCAAGAAGTGCAGAAAGCTGCTCTAGACACTTGGACTTCTGACTTCCTACAGGAAACAGTGACTTGACTCAACACTGCCCACTGTGAGTGACACGACTGTGCTTATTCCAGCCAACTCTTTAAATCCTTTCAGCAACTGAAACCAACTCTTGGAAAGAAAAAGGCAGCCAGACATGGTGATGCACACCTGGAATCTCAGCACCAGGGAAGCGAAGGCAGGAGGATCCCCACAAGTTCAAGACCAGCCCAGGTTACATAATGAGTTCAAGGGCAGCCTGAACTACATACATAATGAGACCCTGTCTCACCAAACAACAACGAAAGGTAAACCAAAGAAAAAAATAGACACATCCGGGGAGACAATATTTGGTGATATGAATTCACTATTATTCTAAACAGCCTTAAAGACAAAACAAATCCCAAAGCACGAGAAGGCGCTTCACACAAAGAAATGTAAGCAGCTGACTGAATTTCTGATACCGCTAGTAATCGAGGAATTTCAAAGAGCCATATCCTACACACCACAATCAACAAAAATACAACGCAGACAGACACAATTCAGTGCTCAGGGGAAGGTGCACTTGCACACCACTGACAGTGTTACACACAACGGACCAGTCGCTAGAAGTCTGGCAAAACAAACACCAGGAAAGAACATTTTTGGGTGGTGCTACCTGCCCTGCTCACTTTGCTGTGAACATGTTCCTAACCCCAAGGAGGACAACAGTCCTTGGACAGGTACTCTTCACCTTCACTCAGTAAACATCTTCCCAGGGAAATACTCCAGATTAAAAAGAGGTCATGGGTAGGAGTGAAATGTAACCCTGTCTGCATCTGTGCGGATCAGGAAAGCGATATGATGGTCAATCAGTAAAACTAGGACACAAACAAGACCGCACTGGGCTGGGGATTGAGCTCAGCAGCTTAAGCGCCTGCCTGGCAAGTGTGAGGTCATGAGTTCGATCCCCAGCACCAAAAAAAAAAAAAAAAAAAAAAAAAAAACACCGCATTAAATCACTGCCTTGGGCATTTGCGTCAGTGCCTTTAACAACAGAACCACAGCGACCCAAGGCAGAAAGCAGGTCTAGTGTCAGCAAATACACAGTGGAAGACTTAGAAATAAAGGACCATGATACATGGATCTTACCTTCAAACTCTACAGAAAAAAAACAACAAAGCCTCATAAAAATATTACAGCATTCAAATCTATCCTATCTTCCCAACAGTCGGGGATTTCTAGTAGTAGTGACTAGAATCAGGCTCATCCCCGTGGAACCCTTGGTGATAAAGATAATTATAAACCCAAAGTCTACTCACAGAGTTCAATCCCAGCACCACACACACACACACACACACACACTCCTCTCTCTCTCTCGCTCTCGCTCTCTCTGTCTCTCTAGAGTTTACATAAATGCTGTGTGGCCAGTGGTTAATGGGCTTGCTGGAAAGCTTCAAATCTGGATGGAAACTAACTCACCTGAACGTTGAAAAACTGCCGAGGTGTCACATCTGTGTAGGTTCCAAACACTGGAATGACAAGAAAGAATAAGGGACACTTGCCACACCCTGTGCCTCAGCGTTCCCACCGCCTGGCTGCACTGTGGCTCGTGAGCAGGGGCAGATCACCAAGGGCAGGTGCAGAAGCTAGAAGCCAGGCCGGGCAAGGACAAAGACAGCTACGCTGAGGAGCAGCTGAGAAGCCTGTCATCTGCGAGGAGACGCAACACGTAAACATGGCAGTTTCCGGGAAGTCACCGAACAAACGGCGTGGAAGGCGAGAGGGCACCCTGCCGCTCCGCTCACCTCTGTACTGGTACAGGTGGGTGCCCACGATGGGGCGCCGCCACAGCTTGAACTGCCTCTTGTCCATCACCATCTCCCACGGCTGTGTGCCGTCCTCTGAGCCTTCCTGCCCTTCTGCCTGGGATTTTGGTTCTGGAGCGTGGTGCTCAACTCCAGAGCCCTGAAATATACTTGACACTTCCTCCAGCTTTTTCATCTCGTTAATGGACCTGGAAAGGACAAACACAGGCACAGTGGAGATGGCTGGCGGGCCCCATGCCCCCAAGCATCCATGCAAGTCCTGCAGAGGGGCGGCAGGTCTGCCACGGCGTAGTGTGGTGGCCGGAAGCAGCGCCCAAGCTCGAATCTCAGCCCAGTGCTCACATAAGGCACGTGACCAGGCTTCTGTGGGCACCGTTTCCAGGCACACAGCTCAAGTGAACTGCTACAGCTTATGACTGTGAAGTGCCACTGGGAATCCTTTGCCCGTTTCTGTGAGTTGTCCTCTTTCTATTTGCTTATAGTATTTATGTATTTTTCCTCCTATTCAAATTGAGATATAATTCATGTAACATAAAGATTTGCCCCTTTACAGTTAACCATGCAGTGCTTATCGATATAATTGTAAGATTATATTGATTATACTGTAATCCAGAACATTCTCATCATTCACTGGAAGGAACCTGTACCCATCCTTTGTCATACCGCAGGCCTGCCTCTCTACCAGCCCTGGAAACCACAAGACTGACCACTGCTTGTTTTCTATGCACTTGGTGATTCTGAACATTTCAAATAAATGGAATCATATAATATGCGACCACAGGTGGCTTCCTGCACTGGAAATACTCCCACTGATGCTGTTCATGCTTTTTTGTAGCTGAACAGCATTCCATTGTACAGATATGTCACCTTTGGTCTTACAGGGTCAAGGACATTCCGGTTGTTTCCACGTGGAGCCATCATGAATAATACCGCTGAGAACATTTGTGTACGAGTTTCTTGCACAGACATGTTTTCAACTCTCCTGGGTAGATTCATTTCTCAGATTGAATTTGCCAGGTCACGGTAACTCTATGTCTAACTTTCTGAGGAACTGCCAAACTATCTCGCAAAGCAGCTGCACCATTTCATGTTCACACAAGATTCCAATGACTCCATATCCTGACTAGCATTTATTATTATCCATCTTTCTGGTTCCTAGGGGGTGTGATGTGAGGTCCCACGGTGGTCATCTCTGCTGATGACTAACGACGCTGAGCATCTCTTCACGTGCTTAGTGGCCTTTTGTGAAACTTCTTTGGAGAAATGTCTGTGGAAATCCTTTGCCCCATCTTAAACCAGGTTATTAGCCTTTCTATTGACTTTTAACAGTTCTTTATACAATATTCTAGATGTTAATCCCTTAGCAAACACATGAATTATAAATATCTGCTTTCATTCTATGAGTTGTTTTTTCATTTTCTTGGTACTATACTTTGCTGCCTCAATTTTTTTGGTTTTGAGGGGTTTTTTTGAGACTAGATCTCTATGCCATTCAACCTGGCCTTCTAACCCACTATCCTGCCTCAGCCTCCTGAATTCTGGGATTATAGGCACGTACTACTATACCTGAGGTAAAGGATTTTTTGTTGTATTTTGTTTGCCAAACTGGGAAGTGAACCCAGGGCCTATGTACTCAGCTACATCCCCAGGCCTTTTTTGATTTTTATTTTGAGACAGGATCTAAGTCACTAAATTGCCCAAGCTGGTTTGAATTTGCAGTCCTGCCTCAGCCTCCCAGAGCGCAAGGGTTACAGGCATGTACATCTTGCTCACTAGAGTCTCAACTTCTGCACACTTAGCACACAGGAGCACAAATCATATACATCATGGAGAAAGGACAAGCCACACTCCTCCTTTTAGTCTAACCTGCCAAATCTTGTCTGGCCAGGACAGGTATCTAAACAGTCATAATCTTTTCTTTCTTTCTTCTCTGTGGTACTGGGGTGTGAACCCCACCTCTGTACTGATAGAAGGCTGGGCGCCAATTCTGGTCCTCTTGCCTCAGCGCTCAGTCTAGGATTAAGAGGCGTGCCACCACCCACAGCCTAAACCCCCACATCTAAGAGACTTAAACTAACCAGAAGAAAGAGAGAACAGGGATGAGATTATTCCCAAATTAGTAACAAAATCAGATTAGGGAAGGATCAAATAAAGACAGTCTATACTTCTCAAAATCACTTCAATGTTTGAAAGGCAGGGTCAAAGGCATAAAATAAAAACAAAATAATTATACCAATGTCTGATTAGGCCACAGGTCCCGCCCACAGCACTTAGTGGGATGCAAGGTCCCAAAAACTTTTTAAACAAGACAACCCTGCAGTAAGGAACTCAGAACAACTACCCTACATCCCACAACCCCTCCTCAAGTTCCACACTACTGGCAAAGGTAGGAATTTTCAGGTACTATGGATTTGATTTGGAATGTATCTTGGAATAAAAACACCAATTAGTTCCTGGCAGTTCTGGGGTAACACTTAAGGTAAAATAATGAAGGTAGTTAAAAAAAAAAAACCGAGGTTCACTTTCACATGATCAAAGGCTGATCTAAGGGCTGGGGATTTAGCTCAACAGGTAAGCGCCTGCTTTGTAAGCGCGTTGTCATGAGTTGACTCTCCAGTACCAAAAAAAAGGTTGATCTAAGATAGGTAAAATGTAGATTCCCCAAAAAAGTTCCTTTCACCCAAAAGGACTTTACATTGTATTCATCTAGTCAAATGACACACTAAAGTTTAATGTATTCAAAAGCCTCTAAAATACAAAAATGGGGAAATGGCCAATTTTCCTTGTTAAGTTTTAGTGGCACTGTTTATTCAAATCTCTAGAACAATGAATCGAAACTGAAATAGGATGGAGGAAGCAAATAAAATATATTCCCAAAGACTCAGATTTCTTAACATCCTTCCTTTTTTTGTTCCTATAATTATTTTTAACTGTTCCAAAGCAATAAACAAAAATAAAAAAAAAAAAAAACTACTGAATTTTTCCATTAAGATTTGCCCTGGGCTCACAAAATGTACCCAAAACAGTGAGCAAAGTTATTTTGATTATTTAATTGGGGTCAACAAGTTGAGAATACTAGCACAAGTACTGAAACATCTGTTCTTTAAAAAAAAAAAGAAAAAAAATCGGGGTGTGGGGTTTTTCCGTTTTTGGTTTTTTGGTGGTACTGAGAATTCTATTGGGGGGGGTGTTTGCATTGAACTACTATTCCCCAGCACTTTTTATTTTCTTTTGGAAGACATGAGCTTGCTCAACTGTACAAGCAGAGCAACTCAGAATCCTCTTGCCTCAGCCTCTAGGCAAAAGATCTCATTGGTGCATGTGGACTCAGGTGTGAGTCAAAACCACTTTGAACAGGTTACTTTGCTCAAATAAAATTTAACTTATTTAAATTTAACAAATCTTATTTGTTAGGACCTTCTTAAACACAATGGGTGTGGTGGTACACACCTATAATCCCAGCACTTGCAAACCTGTTTAACCAAGACTGCAACATCAGAATTAGGCCAAATTGGTACAGAAACACCACACGGATGAGCCACAGCTGTGGTTTACGGACATGGACAATCAGGATTTTTGTCTATTAACCATGAGAGAAATGTACTTAACCTGAGAGACAACTGGGCTTCATCTTGGACACTACTCAAAATTACCTCATAACATAAACAAACTCAAGACTTAGCTCTTTCTATCCTAGCTGTAACACAACAACCTCTTCCTCAGTGCTTCCCCATAGCAAAAAGAATAAACATGAAGCAAAAAAAATCAGAATATCTTACTCAATAAAATATAAATGTAAACTGGGCACGGTGACACACACCTATAATCCCAGCGCTCAAGAGACTGAGGCAGGAGGATCACAGTGAGTTGAAGGCCAGCCTGGACTACATGGGGAAACTCTGCCTCTAAACAAAAAACAAATACAAATATGACAAGCTATCAGAGCTATGACCCAAAGAACCACTGTACAACCAAGATGTAGCTGTTAAACAGCAAATTTGCCTTCTTATCAGAAGAACAAACATTTTAAGAGAAACATCTCCAAGATGGAAAACTTGGTCATATCTCAAATATATGAAAAGTTGAGTTTAAGTTGAACCTGACAAAGTGTTAAACAAGGGGCTTCACTATCATAACCCCAAGTTGTCATCAAAAGATCACCTAAAATATCTGTTGGCTGGGGCTGTATCTCTGTGGTAAGAACGCAGAGTTCAATTTCCAGTACCCCCATGCAAGCATATGAGAGTACATTTTTCATTAAACTCTGAAGTTCCAAAGCTGGGTAAACCTGAATAACTCCTCCTCCGTATAAGCTGGATTAAACCAAAAGTATTTCAACTGCTCTCACATTTTGGGGACACCCAGCAGAGAGCAAAACAGTAATTATCTGGCTTCGTCATCAGCTGGTCCCATCTCTGCCCCAGCTGGCAGTGCCTACTAAATCCAATGCCTATTACATTTACTTCCCATCCAGCTCCCACAAACGGGAGAACTGCTAAAAGGGGCTCCAGGGACACATAATCCATACAAATGCATGAAGTAAGCCTAAGAGTGCTATCTACCACATAAGCCCCAACATGATTCAAATCGTACTCTTCCAAAACTCTTCTTTTGCACCCGGAGGTCTTTGTCTTTTTCCTTCAGCAAATCCAACTGAAGATTTTGTTCTCTCACCTGCACCACCATGCGAAGCCACGGCCTCCACACTGAGCTACAGCCTCAGCCCTTTTTAAGACAGGGCCTCCCAAGTCACTAAGTACCTAGGCGGACTCAGACGTGCAGTCCTCCTGTGTCAAAATCACCAGACTGCTAGGATTACAGGCCTGTGCCACCATGTCCAGCTCAGCAACTTCCTAAAGTTTCCTCCCATTCTTTTATTTCTTCCAAGAGACTGATTAGCACAAATGTCAAAGTCACAAAAGACTATTAATAGAAACTGTGTTTCTGCTATTTTTAGCTATTACAGTATATTTTGATACCTAAACTCTTTGGGAGAATAAGGTTGTTTCTGGTTATGATTTTAAATTGCATTTTAAAAAGCGTTCTTTCCTTTGAGGAAAAGGATTCCTCTGTGAGTGTGGCTGTGTGTGTGTGTGTGTGTGTGTGTGTAAGCAAGTGTGGTACTGGGGACTGAACCCAGGGGTATGCTTCCACTGTGCTACATCCCTAGTCCTTTATATTTATTTTGAGACATGGATGCATAACCATCCCCAGCTCCTAGTTCTTAAGATAGACTTGCATTTCCCACAATTCATAGTGTTACACAAATAGCTGCCTGACATCTGAGTGTTACACATCCCAAACAGGCCACGGTAGAAACTTAGTTGGTGGAACACCACCAACAACAACAGGGTGTCTCCCTGTTGAAGAACTATTAAACAACAACAACTCTGTGGGATCTATTGGGGGAGGGGTTGTTCCTGAAATCACAGTTTTTAATTAAAGAGTTTAGAGGCAGAATGCTGGGGGGAGGGGCAGAGCTGTGCAGCTTAAGGACATCTGTTTTTAAAAAAATAGAGCAGGGCCCTATGGTGCACACCTGTAATGCCAGCTACTTGTTAGGCTGAAGCAGGATAGCAAGTTTGAGGCCTGTCTGGGTAGCAGCGAGACCTTATCTCAAAATGGAAAAACTAAAAGGGCTAGCTCAAAGATACAACACTTGCCCAGCACGTGCAAGGCTGTGGGTTCAATCCCCTGAACTGTAATAATACTACTAGTGATAACAGAAAGTAGAGACATTGTAAAGCAAATCCTAAAGCAAAGTTTCTCTATGAGATACTGAAAAATGATGAATCCTCAAGACTCAACGGCAGGTTAACAGGTCCAACGAACCACACCTTACTGGGTTTTTCCACACAAGCTTTAATGACAGCAGTGACTGCAAAGTCTAATAACACAGTATTCCCAAAGCTCTAAAATAGCAAAAATCCAACCTAATTTTACAGGTTGCAAGGGAACAGGTTACTGGTTTGTGCAAGCAGGGCAAAAATCCCTTCCAGCCTCTTAATTCTGCCAACACGCCAAGTCACAATGACAGTGAGCTCTCTGGGCATTTCTCACAACGCCCAAGTCCCATCTGGATGGCAGTTATTTTGCAAATGGCAGAACGACACCTTCAGATAGTTTCAAATGCGTTTTAAATGTGTTTTTCTGGGTGTGTTAAAATAAAAATAAAAAATAAAAAAGGCTCAATACCTTATGCATCTAATCTACGTTTTCTTTAGCATCAAGCTTGCTACCCATTTGAAGTCTCCCTCCAGGATTAACCTACACTTGCAGTTCTTATTTTCAACCCAACAAAAGCAATGAGCACAGAAAAGGAATACCGTGGATGGTTAAAACGGCAACCACCTACTGCACTGCCACCCGAAGACCACCGCGTCAGCAGGAGACATCGAGCGACCACAGGGCGGGCCCCAAGGTCCCTGCGCCCCCCCCCCCGACTCCCGGCGTAGCAGGACCCACCTCTGCAGCTCCTCCTCCTGGATCCGCTCCTCGTCCCACACGAAGACGCCGGCGAGCGCCGCCATCAAGGCAGAGGCATGGCCCGGGCGGCCGCGCAGCCTGCGCCACAGGCGTCCGAGTAGGACGCAGCGCGAGCTCTCCGAGTAGAGGCGGCCGTAGAGCTGCGCGATCTGCTGCGCGCGCCGCACGCGCAGCCCCGTCACGAAGCGGCACTGATTGGCCAGCAGGCCCAGCAGGCCCCCGCCCCGCGCCCTCGCCAGCCAGGCGGCCAGCGGCCTCCGCGGGAACATGCCGCCGCCGCCGCGCACCCCTGGGCTGTGGGAGGAAGGTCCAGCGCCGCACGAGCAGCCCCTAACAGGCTGCCCCCGAGTCCGTCTCACGGAGCCACGGGCAGACCCAGAACCTCATGTTTCTCCGCCGCGACCGCTGAGGAAGTCTCTGCTCGCGGGGTGCTCCGATGCACCAGGCCCTGGCAGGCTCGGCCTCCTGGCTCCTCCGTACGGCTGGCCGGTGCCAGGGGTCCTGCGGTACCTAGCTCGCGAGACGCCACCGGGCGGGCGACCCCGGCCCGGCTGCAGAAAAGGTCCCGTGCGTCCCGCCTCCGTCTCACGCGCCGTCCGAGCGTAACCTACCCTGGTTTCCGCCTCCCGAGCTCTCATTGGGTGAGGCTCGGACACCTGCATGCTCATTGGCCTAGACCAAGGGCTCGTCACCGCTCCCTCCCGCCCCTACGCGCCTTGCGCCGGGGCCGCCTAGTAGCAAGGTACGTTGCGCGACACCAGAGAACCTGTCAAGGGCGCCCGGGAAAGTGACCGTGGAACCCGCTGCCGTCGCCATGTCCGGCCGCCCCGACCCGCCCCGTGGAGGAGCGCGGCCAGGTGCAGTGGGCGTCTCGCATGGTGTGTAGTTCTCTGAGAGGCGGGGCTGGCGCTCGGAGCTCCGGCCATGACAGAGGCGAGGTCCCTGCGCCCTCTGTACGGGGTGTGGGGGGCGACCCAGGCAGGGGTGCGAGGCGACGCCGACTCTTCCGGCTATCGCGACCTGCGGCTAGGTCCCCGCCCAACCATCCCGAGCGTCGCGGTCTCAAGAGCAAACCGGTGCCACCTGCGCGGGAGACCCGGACACCACCGAGAGCCACGTGCGCAGGTAGTCTGTGGCAGCGCTTTGGTGAGCATCCCTTCTCCCAGGGACCTAAGGATGACCCCATCTGAGGTGGATAGGCTTCCTAAACCTACCTTGATCGTATACCTCATTACAGCGGAGCTACACGTGATGTAATTTAGGCTGGACCGGAACTCACTGGGTAGCCCAGGCTGGCTTCGAACTTTGGCGCGTGGCGGGGTGGGGGTGGGGCGGAATCCTCCGGTTTCGGCTTCCCGAGTGCTGGGATTACAGGCCTGCGCCACCACACCCGGCTAGGAAAGGAGGGAATCTTACCGGGGACACTGTAGAGTCACACAGGTGCTGGGCAGGGGCAGTCGGACATCAAGCTAAACACAGCACGTGTTTAAAAATAGCGGGGAAAACCACTTCAGGCTGGAGAATTTAGCATCGTCAGCAGTTTAGCCTGGGGGCCCCAGAAGGAGGGGTTGGTGTCTTGAGCTGATGTAAACCTGTTCCTTGAGGTCTTCTCTGGAGGGCCTTTTCTGAAACAGACAGCTAAGGGGCGTGAACTGTCCTCACACAGGCAGCAGCTCATTGTTCCAAAGCTCAGGTAATTGGCCCTTAAAATTCCCGCCAGGTAAGGGGATGTCTTGCTGTAAAAGGGGCTGTGCTCCCCTGAGGCATTTAGGAATTTCACTTTTACTATAGGTAAACACGTTTGCAGTTCCACATGTTCTTAGCAAACCTGAATATTTCCTTGTGGTTTTTGGTTTGGGTTGGTACCGGAGATCGAACTCACGACCTGGTTGTTGCGGGGGCAAGTACTGTGCTGCTGAGCTAAATCCCTGGCCCCAAAGCTGGATATTTCTCCAAAGAAAGAAACATGTTTGCTGGAAACTGAAGTTTGGGTCTCTCCTATCCTCTCCTGGATGGAGGGTTTTCCTATGGAAATTAGTATTGATGTTTATTTCCCCATGAAAGCAGGTAAGAGCCAGGCATGGTGGTGCACACCTGTAATCCCAGCATTCAGGAAGCTGAGGTAGGAGAATCTTTATGAGTTCGAGACCAGCCTGGGCTACAAAGTGAGTTCAAGGCCAGCCTGAACTGCATAGTGAGACCCTGTCTCAAAACAAAAAACAATAAATAAATAAAGCAGGAAGGGAAAATATGGGTGCAGCAGAAAATAGTATGTGTCACTCTGTGAAGCCCCCCTTTTTTTAGTAACTCAGGGAGGGAGCCCACCTCCCCTCTCCCCTACCCTCTCTGGAAAGCACCCTTGAGGCCTGCGCAGGCCCTGGCCTTCTGTGTGGCCTGGGGTTGCTATCTGCCTCATAAAGCCAAGTGGAGGAGTTGTCCTCTGGGAAGACAAAGTTGTCTTTGCCTCTAAAAAAGCCTCCTACATTGCTGGCGTTGGCATCTGCCCGAAATACAGCCTTCTGTGAGTCAGGGTTTCAGCTAAGGTCAACAGAAAATAGTTACCATAACTGGAAACCCGGGGTGGGGGGTTTCCTCCAGAATTATTGTGGTAACTCACTCAGGGCTCCGTGACCGTCACAAAAGTTGATTTTCTAATGTAAAAAAGAAAACTAGCTGAGCTTGGTGGTGCGTCCTTGTGATCCCAGCACTCAGGAAGTGCAGGCACACCGAGTTCGAGGCCAGCCTGAACTTCTGTGTAAGGAGAGCCCAGCTCAAAAAATCGTTTTTGAGGTTGAGGTTGCTGGAAATTGAACCCAAAGCCTCACGCCTGCTAAATATCCTACCGAGCTCTGCCCCTACCCCCAGTACAGATTCTTTGTTAATCATATGCTTTGGTCACACACACAGGATAGAAATTAAAATTTTAAACAGCTTGTGGTTATAAGTCTCTAAGTTCATTTTTTTGGTTGAACTGAATTTTTATTTCTGTTAGTACGCAAGATTAGAACAACATACATACTTTATGTTTTATGTATATGTGTAAGTTATTATACAAAATTTTTTGGACACTTTTTATAGTGAAAGGTGACTGATCCTAAGCGGGCACGGTGACTCACACCTGTAATTACAGCACTTAGGAGGCTGAGGCAGGAGGATCATTGAGAGTTTGAGACCAGCCTGGGCAACAAAGTAAGCTCAAGGCCAGCCTGAGCTGCATAGTGAGACCCATAGGCGTGGTGGCACATGCCTGCTCAAAAAAAAAAAAAAGATGACTGATCCTTTCTAGTTGACATTATTGACTGAATATTATCATTTAGCTAAAAATACACTGTTAATTACCAAGCTATACCTACTTTTTATTTTTATTTAGATAACAACAAGAAAACTTAGTCACATAAAAAGTAATAAAACTGACTCTTGAAATTGTGTGTTTGTGTACTATCTTGTATTATTTTCAACTTGGTCAAGCTAGGTATTATTCAGAATTTCCTTCCGCAGACTACAAATCAAGTTAAGAGTTGGCCAAAAAGAAACTTAGAGCAGATTGGGAGGCAGAAGTGAAGCAAGCCCATTACTTTGTTTTTGTCTTTTTGAGACAAGGTCTTGTTACACAGTTCAGGCTGGCCTTGAGCTCACTTTGTAGCCCAGGCTGATCTCAAATTCATAGCGATCCTCCTGCCTCGGCCTCCTGAGTGCTGGGATTACAGGAGTGTACCACCATTCCTGCGGGTTTTTCTTTTTGTTTTTGTTTTTGTTTTGGAGACAGGGTCTTACTGTGTAGCTCAAGTTGGCCTCAAGCTCACAGTGATCCTCCTGCCTCAGCCTCCGGAGTGCTAGGACTACAGGCCTGTGCCACCACACCTGGCACCCATTACTTTCTGAAATTTGCAGTCACATGGGGGTAATAAACAAGCATACAGGTAACTGATGGGTTCCAACTTATCTCACTCACCTTTGCTTTCCTCCCAGGACTTCTTCCTGTCCCATGACAGGAGGAGTGCCAGACCAGCCACCAGGCTGCAGACCCACAGAGGCAACAGCATCTCAAACCTCTAAGACTTGCAGCCTAATGTTTTGCCCATAGGCGTGGTGGCACATGCCTATAATCCCGCACTGAGAGGCTGAGGCAGGAAGATCACCACACGTTCAGAGTCAGCCTGGGCTACATGGTGAGTTCAAGGCCTGTCCTCAACTTGAAAGAGTCTTCTGGGTTCCCTTTGTCTTTCCCTCCCTCTGCTGCAAGCTGGAAACTCTCCCAGTGCTATAAACTGGATCCATCACAGAGTCACAGCACAGTCCAGCGCTGAGCCATCTCATCACCGTGGTTCTGAGAAGCTCTCTGTGCCCTCCACAGCCAGTCCCTGCCCTCAGCCACTGTGGGTCCGCTGTCACTGTGGTTTCGCCTTTTCTGGAACCTCGTGTGAATGAGGCGACTGCGCAGCACGAGGTGTGTTTCCTCTGGCTTCTGCCCCTTGGCGTAATGCGTTGGAGATTCAGCCACACTGTTCTGTCAGGAGTTTGTTTCTTCCTGTGGCTTAGTGTTCCCTGCAGGGATGCACTCGTATTTGTCTACTTGATGCTTGTTTCCATCTGGGCTGAGTGTTTGTGCCCAGGTCTTTGGGATAATCGCGCAGAAGGGACTGTCGGGTTGTATGGTCAATGTGAACCTTTTAGGAAACTGCTTGCCAGAGTTTCCTATTTGTGGCAGCTCTGTGTCGAGCAAGTCTGTCAGCGCAGTTTTTCCAACACCTCTGATGATTGGTAGCATTTTTTAGCAATAAAGTATTTTTTAATCAAAGTACTCTCTTACTAATGGATGTTATTAGTGCACACTCATTTGACTACAGTATAGTATACACATAACTGGCTTTTATTTTTTTGGTTTTTTTGAGACAGGGTTTCAGGGTAAGTCAGGTTAGCCTTGAACTCACAATGATCCTCCTGCCTCAGCCTCCCGAGTGCTGGGATTCCAGGCCTGTGCCACCATGTCCAGCAACATAACTTTCTTATGCACTGAAAAGTTTTAAAACTTTCCATGAGCATGACCAGTACCAAAAGAAATAAAAAGTAAAATTTTGCATGAAGTCAGGCATGGTGGCGCACACCTGTACATCCCAGCACTTGAGAGACTGAGACATGAAGATCATCTCGACTTTGAGGCCAACCTAGGTTACAAGTGAAACCATTCGCATAGTGAAACTGTGTCTGAAAGAAAAAACAAAAAAAGCCCTTTAAAACTTGTATGAAAGTGTAGCACCACTTAAAAATTTTTCAGTTGCCGTTTATTATTTAAATTTTTTCTGACCAGGCGTGGTGACACTCTGGACCTGCAGCAGGAGGATCACCCTGAGTTTGCAGAGCAGGACCCTATAAATAGGTAGATAGATCCATAGATGGTATTCTGGATACAGGCTGTTTGTCAGATTCATATTTTGCAAATATTTTCTCTCAAATTCTGGGCTTTTTATTTTTCTAATCATATCTCTTAAAGTAAGTATTCAATTTTAAGGCAGGCCAGTATACCAAACCTCTCTGGTAATTTGTATCTTTTGTGTCCTAAGAAGTCTTTGCCTACCCACATGTCACAAAGTCATCTGTGTTTTCCTCGAGAAATTTTAGTTGCCCTTTCACAGTTACTGGAACATTTGGAGTTAATTTTTGTGTTGATAAAGATAAGGGTTGGGGTTCCTTTATTTTTCCCCACAGAGATGTCCAAGTATTCCAGGACCACTTGTTCCCCTCCACCCCCACCCTGCCATCCCATTAAATGTCTTGGCACCTTTTTTGAAACTGTTGCTCATCTCTTTCCAATATTAAGTTAGAATGGACTTACTAATTCTAAATTTTCCTAATTTTTAGGGGAAAGAAAGGAGCCTGGTGGCATTTGCACTGGGGATGTGTCAGCCCTGTAGCTAACTGGAGAAGTACTGATGTCCCAGTTCTTCCCCGTCCGTGGCGTGGTGCCCGTAAGTCTCTCCACCAACTTCTCCTTTTCATTTCTCTCCTATTTTTTTAGCTTTTAATATTTTAAAGTTTCAAATACAGTTGTTTTCACATTGGACTTTGCATCCTGCCATTGGCTAACCCTCCTGGTTCTGAGAGCTTACTGTTGTGGACACTTTAGAAGTCCTTGCATCCACCATCATGCAGTCTTCATCTGAGCTGTGCCTGTTCCTTTCTCTTGCCTTTGTCACTGTCCTGAACCCTGACCCAGTGTTGGATGCGGTGCTGAGAGCAGGTGTCTTTACCTCCTCCCCAGTGGTTTTTGTTTTGTTTTGGGGTTTTTTTTGTTTTTGTTTTTTGGTGCCAGGAATTGAACTCATGATCTTACGCTTGCCTGCTAGGCACTTAAGCCACTGAGCTAAACCCCAGTCCTCATTCCCAGTTTTAAGGGGAAATCACGCAGCCTTCAGCCCTTCCAGGACTCCCTCACCGCAGCACTGCCTGCTGGTCATGCTGTCCCCACACAGGGAACCACCCCACCTGCAGGGTTCCATCCTCAGGACCGCTTGTGAGTAGGGCTATACCAGGGTCCTGGCCTGGTTTCCTTTCCTTCTTTGGTCACCTGGTCCTTGGACTTCTTCATGAGGCCACAGATGCAGGCTGCGGAAGTGGCAGGCCCAGCTGGGCACTGAGGGCTCGCAGCATCAGGCAGACTCACCAGTCTGTGTGACGAGGAGGGCTGCTGTGCATGCTGGCCTCAAAATGCCTGGTTCATCGCGCTCAGCTCAGGACTGGGGTGAAAGTTAAATACCTGCATGCCCAGTGGTTTGCTAAAACTATAGCAAAAGAATACAGAGACCAGCATGGCGACACATGTATAATCCCAACACACAGGGAGGCTGAGTCAGGAGAATGGCAGGTTCCAAGACCAGCCACGGCACCTTAGTAAAACCCTGCCTCAAAATTAGAAAAGAGAGAGTAAAAAGTTTCCCCTTATCTGCACAAGACACAATGCATCTAAGATGACCCCCACCCCCACCATGGGTGCCTGAAAACCTGGGTGGTACTAGCCTCCATAATAGTCTGTTTTTTCATATATCTGTGATAAAGTTTAACCTATAAACAAAGCACAGTAAGTGATCAACAGCAGTAATAAAACAGAGCCAGGAATGGTGCACACCTGTACCCAGCTGCTCAGGAGGCTGAGGCAAGATGATTGCAAGTTTGAAGCCAACCTGGGTAACTTAGTGCCTGTGTGGCAAGCCTGAGGTCCTGAGTTCAATTCCCAGTACCTAAAAAAAAAAATAAAAAGGACTGGGGAGGTGGCTTATTGCTTTCTGGGTTCTGTTGCAAATACTGTACTCGATCAATAAAATAGAACAATTATAATGACATCATAAAAGTTACTTAAAACTTACAAGTCATTCTTTCTGGAATTTTCCATTTAATATTTGAACCATGGTTGACCAAGAGTAACAAACTACAGAAGATAAAATCACCAACATGAAACCAAGGATGGATGTGGGGGACCCCTGTTTTTTCACCTGTGACCTTGGGATCTCTGGGGAACGGCTGTCACTCTGGCCCTGCCCAGCAGGGTTTTGGGGCATTTGGTCACCCATATTTACAGTGTACCCTTCACTGGCTGCTCCTTTATCCTCCCTAACCCCTAAGTGACCCTGTGACCCTCTGAAGGAAACTTGTCTATACTGGCAGACACCTTGTGACCCAAGTCCAGTTTATTCCTCTGAAGAGCCCTGACCAAGAGTAGAGTTAGGTTTGGGGGCGAGGGAGCTGGTCAGTGTGGCACTGAGAAAGCAGCACAGCAAAACCCCCCATTTACTCAGAAACCAGGGAGAGGAGGGCAGCAGGCCCGTCAGGACCCATCAGCAGGGGCAGCTGCCCAGGACACGCAGCCAGACAGCAGGGAGCAAGAGAACAAGCGACCCATGGGCCGAGGCCTCTTGGGGTCCCGGGTGTGCCCCTAGCAGGTCTCCCCCAGCAGAGCTCCGGCTGGTAGAGTCAAAGCCAGCAGGCAGGCACGGTCCATGGAGTAACACTGCGACCGAGCCATGGTCCCTGGGCACCCATGGGTGCTCCACAGGGCATGAGAACAAGTCAGGCTGCGTCTGGCTGCCCCACAGGCAGGTGGTCCCCAGGAGGTGGTCACACAATGCACGCATCTGGACCAATCGAGTTGAACTGGGAGATGGAAACTGTAAACAATGGGCTGGGGATTTAGCTCAGCAGCATAAGCGCCTGCCTGGGCCTGCCTGGCCCAGGGTGGGCCACCCTTAGTCCCAGCATCACCACACTAGAGCAGGCCACCTCCAGAAAACCCCACCTATGACCACATGTGGCTTTGGGGGGACATCTAGACACAAGCCGTAACAGACGGGGTCTCACTGTGTATTTCAGACTGGCCTTGAACTTACTATGTATTCCAGGCTGACCTTACACTCGAAGCGATCTTCTTGCCTCAGGCTCCTTAGTGCTAGGATCACAGTCGTGCATCACCATACCTGGCTGCCTGGCAGTCCCCGACATCTGCACTGTGGTCCCTGCAATGGCAGCACCCTGTCTATGACTGACACTTTGGGAACCACCACTTCTGCTGGCTCCTGACCCAGTGGCAGAGTAGCATGCCCAGCAGGCAGGACTATGATGATGCCTTCTGTTCTGGTCCCAACTCAAAACTGATAGCACTGGGCCAGGGATTTAGCTCAGTGGCATAAGCACCTGCTTGGCAAGCACAAGGTCTGGAGTTCGATCCCCTGGTACCAAAAAAAAAACCTGATGGCCTTAGGCTGGGTATGTAGCTCAGTGGCAGGCAAGGTCCTGAGTTCGATTCCAGGTTTCGGGGCATGCACTGATCGGCTCCAACAATGAAACCACATCTGACACAAAGCTGCAGTTAGAGTCACAACCTAATTAAGTTTATGACAGTCCACGTCCTTCTCCAAGACCCATTTTGGATATTGCAGGCTAGACAGCTAAGTGGAGTGCGAATTCAGTAGGAGTTACCCACTCTGTATTTTAAAAATCCCATCGAGGGCCTGGGGGCTTAGCTCAGCAGCATAAGAGCGCCTGCCTTGCAAGTGGGAGGTCGTGAGTTCGATCCCCAGAGTTCTGCGGTCTCTGGGAAGGCAGCGCAGCTCTTGGTCTACTGTTTTCTGTCATACGTGAGTGATTATGTGGTTGATCTTCTGGCCTTTATATTTCATTTTCCAAGTAAGTGCAATCCATATTTTCTTTGAAACTGAGCTTCTTTGCTCTAAATTCCAGGTAACGATCCCAGACCGTCGGTGATCACAGGTTGTGATTAGGCTCAAATGAGATCATGCAAACTAAAGTACCGGGTACACTGAGCTCGGCATGGTGGCACCTGCCTGTAATCCCAGTACCCAGGAAGCTGAGGCAGGAAGATCACTGTAAATTCAAGACAAGCTTGGGGTAAACAGTGAAACCATGTCTCAAAGAAGCAACAACAACAACAGCAAAAGTCCATGGTAAAGTGGAGAATCCTCTGTGGGGTGTAAGGAAGAATGACTATTACTGCCCCAGCCCACCTGCTTTATATGGAAAAATCAAGATAACAGCCCTCACGTTTCTGTTTCAGTCAAGGGTTTTTTTATTGTTCTTGTAGCAAGTACTCTACGGGGAAACGACAATAAAAATATAAAACACAACAAAAAGAAAAAAAAACCTCCGAGAAGTTCGTCAAAGGAGTGGGTCACAATTGCAAGGGATAGTTGTCACGTTGAGAGACCAGTCATGTCCCCCTCATGACAGAGGACGTCTGCCCCTTGCTGCTAGATTACTGTTGGCCGACAGCCCTGCTTTGTCAGCTCCCTTTAGAATTGCCTGGCAATGAGCCAGGTGTGGGGGCGCAAGTCTGTAATCTCAGCACTCAGGAGGCTGAGGCAGGAGGATCAATGAGCATTTAAGGCCAGTCACAGCTACATGATGAGTTCAAAGCCAGCCTGCACATAGTGAGACCCTGCCTCAAAAATAAGTAAGAAAGCAAGAAATTGCCCCAAAGTGAAGAGGAAGAGAGGATCCCCACCCAAGGTGGTGCCCCTCTCTGAGGACAGCATGCAGTCCTGTAACTGGCTAAGGCTGGGGTGCAAGGGCCTGGCCCCATGCTGCATGTTGGCTGCTGCCTCTCGGTGGGCTCAGCTGAGGTGCTGCCCAGGGTACTCTGCAAACCATCTGTGGTCTAAGGCCCTTTCCTCCCCCTCCCCCATAGGTGGTGTGGAACCCAAGGACCCCCAACATCCAGCCCACACCCTCATCTCCACCTTGGGCTGCCACCAGGGAAGCTAACCAGAAACAGGCAACCATGGAGCCTGTGGGGCAGCCTCGTGTGTGTGACTGAGCTGGACTTAGACCACGGGCTCTGCTCTGTCTCCAGCCACCCCTTTCCGATGTCCTGCCTTCCCTCCCCCTTCCTCGGGGCTTGCAGGCTGTGGTCCCAAACTACAGACCGCATTTCCCCAAGAGAAGTTAGGGAGGGCCATTCATTGTCTTAGGTAGAAGTCCTTTCTCAGGTGTTAACCGCAGGGCTGCCGCCAGCAGAGGGTTACCAGGGTTACCGGGCCCACTCTAAATGGGTTATTGTCACCCTGACATCTATGCCTCCATCTCTTTCTGTCCCCCAAGTACTCGAGTCTGATGTAATCCCCGGGCTCCCATGAGGAGACCAAAAGGCAATGATAAGCACCTTTTCTTTCCTTCTAAATGTATTCACAATCCAAAGCTCTGTTCATCTATTCACAATGAAAAGTGTTCACAGTCTTCATCCACTTACTCCCTGGGAAGTGAAATCTCTCTGGCAGCAAGCAGCTTCCTCCAGATGCATAACCTCCGAACAATTCGGGAAAGCACCTGCTTTTGTGATCAGCCCATGTGGAACTTTGAGGCCAAAGAAAGATACCTCGGGTCACCCCTTCAGAGGCAGGCAGAATCCCCAAGGTGGGGGAGGGTGCCAACAGCCTCCACCCGCCCCCATTGCCCCAAAAGGCAGGAGGCAGGTGTGGGACGCCTTCCTCCTTCCTCCCTCCCCAGCAGGCCCTGCGGGTCGTGGCTTAGCTTAGTCAACATGACCAGGGCCTGGCCCAGTCCGAAGTGGTGGGAAGGAGCCTCGAAGCAGGGGCTGCTGGGAAACAAGCAGCTCACTGCAGTGTGGCAGGTACAGAGAAGCAAAGGCAACTGTGATCAGAGGAAAAACTTCAGGCACAAACACACAACCTTGGCTAAGCCAGCTGGGACCAAGCTCCAGGAGGTAGGGGTTTCGCACCACAACGACCCAGCCGGCAGGCAGTACAGAGAGTTGGGACAAGGGGATGGGAAGGGCTATACCCACAGTGAGGGCTACCAAAAGCTGCACCTAAGAGTGTAGGCCTGAAGTCTCCCACCTCCCTCCTGCTCTGGACCTAGGGAGGCTTCAATGCCACTGTTGCCAGGAGCCTCTGGCAAATTTACCATTTTCCTTCCATTTGCAGGGAGCTCTGCCGGGTCACATCTCTGTGGAACCTCCAAATGATACAGGGGAATGAAACTCCCAACCTACTATGTCCGGTACGAGTTCGTGTTCTCTAAAATCGAAGAATGAATTTTAGGAACAACGGAGGTGAAGAGTAGAATATATTTATTGGGAGAAAGAAAGCTTCTGTCTGAAGAGAGACAGAAGGGGACCTGAGGGGGTTGCCCAGGACTCTGGCTTTTCCAGCGACTTTTATAGAGTAAAACCATGGGTTCAAGGTGGAGGAAGACTGGGAACTCACAAAGCAGATGGGCATAAGGTGGGACATAATTATAGGTAGCCAATAAGATCAATAGTTTAGGTAAAACTGATTACATTAGGACAAATGGGAAAGCAAGTCACATAGCAAGTGGAGGGCATTCTTGGAGCTGTGACCTTTCCCCTAGAAGGATGGAATAGTGGCTCCAGGGTGAGAGGGAACTAATTGGAGTATCAGTCTTTAGGATGTGGATTCATTTGTCTGATCCTTTGTCTTGAGGCCTGGCCCACAGCAGGAGGTATCTCTCTCCCCAGCAGTTTCCAGGTGTCTGCACTGGTTCCATTGAGGACCTGGCCCTGTCCCACTGCCTGTAATATTTCTAACTCAGCTGCCTGCAACATTGTTCCTGTCCTCCCTGTCCCCTTATTTACTTTGCTGCAGGGAAAAGAAGACATGGCTACTCCGATGGGGGCTGGGTGGGGACCCTGGTCCCCTGCAGGCCTCTCTCCTCACGATCCCTGCTCTGCGGAGGGACCCTGCTCCCCCAGGTTCTCTGTCCCATGGGATCTGTATCAGTCAGTCACATAGCCAACAGATTGAAAGCCACATCTGCCAGCCTAGCCCTCTGCTAGCAATAAAGGGGAGCCCCAGACCCAGTCTCCCTCTGACTCCGCTGCTGTATTTCTGAGGAGCCTCGAGGATACCCCAGAAAAGCCTCTGGCCCCTTCAGGCTTCCCTTGGTCGAATGGGATCTCGCTGTAGTGTGGCCGTCATCCTGTAGGCGGCCAGCTTACCTTGCTTGCTAGCTGTGATGTTGGAGAAGACATTGTAGGGACTGGTGTGGGGACGGACAGTGGCGACCCCATGTGACCAAGGAGCGTACCCAGAGGTGTGTCCTCCGCCCGCCCCCTCAGAGTAAAGGACTTGGACGTCGTCTTCAAGGAGCTGCCCACCTCTCTCCCCTCCCTGTGATCTGAGCCCATCTTGGGGCAAACAAGGGACCTCCAGCCTAGCCAGGGTGGGCCGATCCTGGGGCACTGGGTCATTTGTAGCCTGCATGGAAAGAGTTGGCTTTGTCCTATGCTGAGCACCGAGCTCTGAGGAAAGCCTAGGGCTGAGCAGCTTTCTGACTGCCTCGAGTGGGCGGCCCGGCTGGAAAAGGGAGCCCACATCCGGAACAGGAGGGGACCAGAGAGTACCTGGGCGCAGAGCATCTTGGGAGCCCTGAGTTCACGTCAGTCTTTGATTTTTCTGATATTCAGCCAATAAATTCCTTTCTTTTTCTTTTTCTTTTTTTTTTTCTGTCTTTTTGAGACTGGGTCTCACTATGTAGTTCAGACTGACATTGAGCTCACTTTGTAGCCCAGGCTGGCCTCGAAGTTGCCAGTGATCCTTCTGCCTCAGCCTCCCAACCGAGTGCTAGGATTACAGGCGTGCACCACCAACCCAGTTTAAATTCCTTTCTTGCATCACTAATTTGAGTTGTTTTTAGTTGTTTTGCAGCTAAAAGTGTACTGTCTAATATTCCCTTAGATAAGGTCAAAGCAAGAGTCTCCAGTGTCTGTTTCCTTCATCCTGGGCTTTGGTGAACACAAGCAAAATTCTAACCTTTTTTTTCTTTTCTTTCTTTTTTTTTTTTTTTTTAAAGACAGGGCCTAGCTATACAGTTCAAACTGGCCATGAGCTCACTGTGTAGTCCAGGCTGGTCTCAAATGTGCATTAATCCTCCTGCCTCAGCCTTCTGAGTGCTGGGATTACAGGCATGCTTCCAAAACCATTTTTTTAAAAATTTAGGCTGTTTTTATTTTGTTCTATTTTGTTTTGCTTTTGTGGTGGTTGGGATGGAACCAGTGCCTTGCACATGCAAGGAAAGAGCTCTACCGCTGAGCCACGTCCCCCGCCCTCTGACCTTTTTGAAAAGGCATCTGTCATGATGGAAAGAATCAAGCCATGTGCTTCAGTTTCCCCAGAGTATTTTCAGGGTGTCGGTCACACAGCTCTGAATGTACACCTGCTACCCAGCTCCTCTCGTCCACCTTGGTGTGTGTCTGGCGTCCAGACTGTATACAGATCCATAAGCACAGGACGGGATGATTGACGTCGTCAGTCATTAGAAAAATACAATTCAAAGCCACAATGTGTCACTTCACACCGAGGTTGATAAGAATAAAAAAGACAGAGACCAAAAAAAAGCAACAGAAAAGGGAATGACAGTGTCCCAGCAATTAGCAAAATGGGAGTTAGAATCCTATTAGGCAGTAAGGACAAGACCCCAAAAGTCACGCCCGTCCATGGACTTTACAAGAATACTGGCCAATGCACCCTGGGCCGACCGGTGACCCTGGAGAAGCCATCTGTTCAGATGTTGGCCCTGTAGGGCTCGGTCCACGAATTTGCCAGGGAGCCGGGGGACAGGTGCACTGCTGAGTGGTGTCCACGCCTCAGGGTCCAAACCCCTGGATCCCTGGTGCCACTGATCCAAACCCGGGGCATGGGGCTGAGTGAGGCCTGAGGCCCAGGCAGAGTGGTGGCCCCGTCCTTCCCTGGCTACCCTGGTCATAGGTCTTCGCCCTCTGGCTGAAGGGCAGGGGGCTCCAGACTGTACCGAGCCCAGTGTCCCTGCCTGTATTGCCGTGGCTGTGACAGTGTTTGGAACCAGCTGCAGGCCCTGCTGCCCTGTGCCTGCTCCAGGGTCACCAGTGACGCATCGGCCTCCTTCCTCCCCAGCTTGGGGTCAGGTGAGCCAGTCTACGTGCACACCCCTCCCCATGGTGAGCAGCACAGCCGTGCGCTCCTGTGACCACTCACTGCACACTCACGTCTCCCACCTGTGCAGTTGTGTGCACCTCTGCACGGGCGCCTCAGTAACTTCCTACATCCCGCGGTTTCTGTGCCGCTCTCCTGGTTCTTGTTCCCTGCAGCTGCTCCCCGTGCCATGGTCCAGGAGCTTGCACCCCCTTCCCAGGGCTGCTTGAGGGTAGCACTGGGCAGGAACTGCCTGTGGGCCCCTGCTTATCACCAGCTTTCCATGCCACCCCAGCCATGCCCCTTCCTGATCACCCTACTGAGATGCGGGTGTCACCCCCTCTTTGCACGAGGTCAGGGGTCACAAGGCCAAACTCTGCAGGTCAGGCATCTGGCTAGGCAGGTGACACGGGCGAGCCACAGGGTGCACAGGACCGATGTCCCTGGTGCGGGTGGGCGCAAGCTCCAGGGCTTGGATACATGGTGGGCGACAAGGCTCCAGGGGTTTCTCCTTGAGTTTCAGGTTTCCTCGAAATATTTATATTGCTTTCAAGTGACAGCATTGCTTACAAAATATTTATTGGAACTGGAAAAAAAAAAAAGAACACTGGCCAGGTGTCCCGTGGCTGTCTGGGCCCTCCCAAAGCACGGTCAGGCGAGCCATCGGCTCAAGGACACATGAGCCCCATGTGGACACTGCATAGACTGGACCCTGGACAGTACGCAGCCTCCCCCAGGGTGGGGACTCTCCTAATCACACCCTGCCTGGGCTCCCTTCCAATCCCCTTAAAAGCCCCTAGACAGAGCCCTCAGCGGGGGTCTTAATCACAACCCTCTCCCGGCTAGCTCTTCTTCCTTGCCTTGATAATTTTTAACTTCCTTGTCTTTACATAGTTTATTTATTTATTATTTATTTTGAGGCAGGGGCTCCCTCTGTAGTTCAGGCTAGCCTTGAGCTCACTATGTAGTCTAGGCTGGCTTCAAACTCATGGCAGTCTTCCTGCCTCAGCCTCCCAGGTGCTGAGATGATAGGTGTGTATCAACACATCTAGTCCTTTATATATGTTAAATAAATTTTTTTGCAGTCTATCTCCTCCATCCACAATTTCATTCTTCATCTCCTGGGACATGACCTCAGCGTTCCATTGCTAATAGGAAAATAAAGTGCAACTGCTTTGGAAAACATTCCTGTATTTCTTGGAACTGTTACACAAAGCTACCAAGACCTAGTAACTACACTCCTGGATGTATATTTAAGAGAAATTAAAAATACCAAAACATACACAGATGTTCATGATAGCAGTATTCATAGAGAAACAACACCAATGTTCACCTCGTGGGTGGCTAAACAAAACCTGGTACCACCACACAGTGGAATATTATTCAACCATAACAAATGAAACACCGATGCATGTCATAACTGAAACCTCAGGAACATTTGGTTAGGTAAATAAGCCAAACACCAAAGGCTACGTATTATACAATTCTATTTATATGAAATGCCCAGAATTGAAAATATATAGAGAAAATAAAGACTGGTGATCCCCAGGTGCTGAGGGATAGGAGGAATTAAGGAGAAATGCTAATGGATACACATTTCTTTTTAGGCTAATGAAAATGTTTCAAAATTAGGCAGTGGTGCCAACTGCACCTTCAACTCTGTAAACAATGACATTAACAAGGGCAGATTTCATGGCATGAGAATTTATTTTAACCATAAATATGACAGTCAGGAGTCAGGTATGGTGGCTCATACCTGTAATCCCAGCATTGGGAGGCTGAAGCAGGAGGATCCCAAATGGTAGTCCCATCAGAGAAACTTAGTGAGGCCATGCCTCAAAATTAAAAAAATAAAAAGGCTGAGAATGTAGCTCAGGGATACAGCACCCCTGAGTTTGAGCTTCATTATTGGGAAAAATACTGTAGATATAGCAAAAATGTTAACTAGTAAGTCTAGCTGAAAGGTATGGGAACTCATTGTCTTATTCTTGCAACTTTTCTGCAAGTAAAAAATATTTTTCAAAAAAAAGGTTTTTTCCACAATGAATATAATCATTGTATACCGCAAATTGGTACTAATAAAAGCAAAACAAACCTTTTTTAAATTTTAAAATAAATTCAAAGTGGGCATGGTGGTACACACCTATAATCCCAGGACAATTGAGACAAGAGAATCACAGGTACAGTCGCCTGGGTGATTTAGTAAGATCTTATCTCAAAATGAAAATAAAAATGGGTGGTGAGCTGGGCATGGTGGTACACACTGATAATCTCAGCACTCAGGAGGCTGAGGCAGGAGGCTACTGCAGGAAGAATTTGCGGCCCACCTAGTCTCAAACAAAGTTCGAGACCAGTCTATACTACGTGGCAAGACTGCCTCAAAACAAAAGAAAGAAGGGGTGGGGACTAGGGTTGTAGCTCACTGAGGAGGCTCTGGGTTCACTCCCCAGTACAAAAGAAAAAAAACGCACTAACTAAGCCTTTATTTAAGTACCTAGCTTTAGGTGTCTTGTTCTGGAAACAGAAAACTAATTGCGTTCACTTAGAATGGTCACCTGGACCCTCTGACCTGGACCCTCTGTGATTTCTCAATAGCTCTCTGAAGTAAGTAGTTGCAAGATTGGGAGAAATTTTGCTATATATGTGTGTGTGTGTATATATATATATATATATATAAAACAGTCTTACTAGTTCAAGCTGGCCTCAAGCTCTTCCTGCCTCAGCTTCCTAAATGTTGGGATTACAGCACACCGGGCTTGGAGGCATTTTTAGACATTGAAGATGGCAGCTGGGTCGGTAAACTGTGTGTGTTAACTTGACTGGGCCACAGGGTACCCAGGGAGTTTGGTCCGGCATAATTCTGGGAGATCCAGTAAGGCTGTTTTAAATCGCTGGACTGCGCAGAAGGCTGTCCCTAACCTGGGCAGGCCCCACCCGGTGCCCGGAACGGAACACAGAGGCTCAGTAGGAGAGGATTCCTCGTGCCTGGCCTTCTCTGGGCTGGGACATCCGCTTTCTTTTTTGGCCTTTGCACTTGAACTGGAACTGGCTCGTCCTTCCGGGGTCTCAAGCCTGCCAGCCTTCAGACTGGCTCTCCTGGTTCTCCAGCCTCCGCACCTTTCCGGGACCCTGCAGGGCCTGGAACTTGGCGACCTCCATAATTGTGGGAGCCACCGCCTCTGGCTAAGTCTCCGGTGTGCACATGCGCGTCGGGTGGGCTCCTCCAGCGCAGCCTGCGTGGTGCAGCGTCATTCGGAGACCAGCAGACCTTCCGGGGGTGGTGAGGGATCAATGCAGAAATGTGCCCGGGGCGTGGCGGCACACAGTGTCAGCCCCACAGCCTCTGGGCTGACCCCCTGGTGGAGATGGGAGGCGGGACTGGGGTCAGGGGGTGGTCACCCCGAACGGCCAAGGGTGGGCAAGAGGTCTCTGGGAGTGCCAAGCGCTACTCAGGCAAAGCGCGGAGCTCGGCGTGGAAAAGGAAAACGAAGTGAGAAGCCGGGGCAGTGCGGACAGGGAGCAGGAAGGGCCCCGAGTTTGAGGCCAAGCTGGGCTACACAGTGAGTTCAAGGTCAGCCTGTACTAAACGGTGAGACAATGTCTTAAAAATTTTTTTTTTGAAATTTAAAAAACCATCCACCAACTCAAGGTTATTGCAGAAGGAAATTCTCTTTCAGTAGTGGGGCCATCACAAATTCAGGTGAGAGACCCCGAAATGGAGGTGGAACAGGGGAGCCCTGGCTATACAGTCCACCCGCCCAGGAACAGATGGCAGTTCACAGGTTCAGCTACCATTTTCTCTAAGGACAAGGCCAGGAGCCTTCTGAACGGGGCGCAGCTTCTGCACCAAGGCTCCACTGTCCCGGATACCTAGGGGCACAAGTCACGGGTGCTGCTGTCCCCAGGGGCCCCTTTATTCCCTAACTCCCGGGACATGGTGGGGTGCCGGGGCAGGCCAGTCCACCACTGTCCTTTAGCCCAGGGCCAGCAAACTGTGTCCCCAGGAAACCGCCCTTTCCCCAAACCCTACGGCGAGGCACATCCTGATCTCCAAGCCACTGTCCCTAACAAGCGAGCCGTCACTTCAGACAGACTCATCCAAAAATGAGGCATTTCCCTCACACACTGCCCGGCCCTCCCTCCACAAAGTGCACAGGGACAGATGGGAGGCGATTTGAAAAAAAAGAGGCCAGTTTATTGGTCCCTTTGTGTCCCCAACTCCAGAACTTTGTGTTCCCTTAATGTAGTGGCCCGGAGAGTGGACCCCTGTGGTGAGATGCCGACTGAAGGTGCTCTGGTCACCTGGAGAGACCTGGCCTTCCCCAGGTCCAGTGGGCCACTTCCTGTGTCCCAGTGTCTCCTCACCGCCCTTCACATGCCTCCACCTCTTTCCAAATGTCCTGTGATGGCAGCGGGGACAGTGCCATCTTAGTCCCCACGTAGCTCCGGGCTGAGACTGCTCTTCCCCTTCTACCAGTCACAGGTCCCCCACGTCCTGTCCTCAGATGCCTTTACTGAGAGCAAGCAGCCTACCACAGCCACCAGTCAAGACAGCCGGTCCCCTTCCCGTCTCAGTGCCCCCTGCCCCTTGCTTCAGTGCATCAGGTAGGTGTTGCCTCCTCTCTCACATCCAGGCCACCAGAGTGCCACTCGTTCCTGGAAACCCTCCCTCCCCAAATCAGGCTGGGCGCTAGCCACTCCTTCCCAGAAGCCTTTGCAAACCCCTCAGGTCACCGGCCCTACGGCACAGCACTGGTCCTAGGCATCTGGGGGGACACTTCGTCTGCCTTCCTACGGAGGCCATCATCTCCTGAACTAAGGACATAAAATCCCACAGGGCCTGCCAGCCACCATTGCCCTCACAGGGCCCAACGGTGCTTTGTACCTAACCCAAGAGGCCATTCAGAAAGCGGTCAGAAGAAAAGTGGAGCACACACTCCCAGCTCCTGAGAAAGACATGTACGCTCTGAAAAACCCACCTGATGGGCTGTTCCTCCAAGGAGGCCGAAGCTTTTCTAGGGTGCTATAAGGATGGGGCTCCGTACCTGGGCCAAATGGGTGGAGATCTGGGCAACCATGGAAATTTGGCTCTGCCTAGGCCGAGGCTCCCAGAACCCTTTCTCCCCTCAGGCCTGCCCCAGGATCATTTCTCATGGTTCATAAAAAGGAGGGGGTTCTTCTGCAAGCCTCGGGGCCTGGGGTTCCCAGGCTGCAGCCAACCAGGGCATCTGGATTCCACAAGGAGGACCTGGGCAGAGCCGTCTCCTCTCTCCCTGCCTGGCCCGGAAACTTCCTGTGTGGAAGTGGTCAGGTGAGGAGGCTCTGGGAGGTGAAAATGTCCCCGTGTGGCCAGGCCGAATCCCTTTGGACTCTGTCTCCAGTAACAGACTCATGGACATCTCCTGCTTCTCTGAGGAAGTGGACAAACCAAACTGGAAAAATTGTGACAGAAAAATGACAGGCAGCTGTGGCATTGATGTTCTTATTTGTAGTTTCAAGTGTTTCATTGTTTTGCTTTTTAATTTTTTGTTCCTAGAAAAGAAAAACGCAACTGAGGGGATTTAAATGACAAACTATGGGTGTCAGGATGGCAGGGAGAGAGAGAGAAAGGTGGGAGGTGTGGGAACCTAGTAAAAAGAGGGTTCCGAATCACGTGGCATGGTCTGCAGGGGCGTGTACGGGTCCTGGTGAGTGACCGCTCCCTTTGGCATGCGTGCTGGGTGCCCACTCAGACATCCGGAGTGCCAATGACGGACTTGAAACTTCACAGAAGGATGTAGTTCGGCTCCTTGGCTTTGTGCTCAGATACCATCTGGCAGCCTTTCCTGCCTAGGACAAGGGTCTGGAAGAGTGGGGGTCACGTCGGGGCACACTTTGGCATCAAGCAGTGAACTCCAGGCAGCTGCTCACTCGCATGCAGACACGGTCTCCACACAGGCAACTGGCCAGACGTCCTGGGTCAACCCAGCCCAAGGCGGATGGGGACTCCCCAGTCCCCTTCCAGCCACAAGGCAGTGGTGATGGCCATTCTCTGTTCCTGCAGAAACCGCCTACCCCCTTGCAGGTGGGGGAGACAGGAATAGACCTCCTCCTTAGCTCAATGCTGGACACAGATTCCAGACAGGCCAGGAATTGGATGAGAACAATTTGGCTGTCTGGATCCACACTGAAGATCTCTGGAGTTTTGCTTACTTTATGCTCCAGGTCTTGGGCCGGATAATTCAGCCAGACCCAGAGCAGATGGGGTAACCAGAGCAACAGCCAGGCAGGAAGGAGCCAGGAGCACACTGCCTGGCCAGAGGACATTCGAGAAGGGGAGAGAGGCATGCAGCAGGCTGTAGCCCCGAGGTGCAGTCCAGGGACCACCAGGCCTGTGGTGGGACCCTGACCCACGGGGGCTCCGAGGGCTGCAGTTCCTGTGGACGGGGAGGGGCCTGCCCTGCTGCGGCCCCCATTCCTGAGCTGAGGCCAGGCTACGTCTCAGAGCTGCAGTCTGAGGAGCACCACGCTGGCCGGCCAGCCAGGCCACGGCCCTCAGCCGCTGGGGAGCACACGGCTCGGGTTCTGCAGGGAGGCCGTGGGCAGCCGCAGGGGCTGGGCGGGGAACAGCTGTGGGGAGAGGCTGCGTTCTGCACGGGGAGACCTGGAGGGGGGGACCACGGGCTCGGGAGGAACTGTGGTCCCAAATATTGCAGAGCCCAAGGGATGGGACACATTTCTGAAAAACAACAACAACCTATTTTAAAAAGAGAATATGCTTGCCATTGCTTGGTTTTGTTTTTCCTTTTAAAACTGCTCACATTTTAAAAGGCGAAGGGGCTGGGAGACCGAGTCCCCTTCACGCTGGTCCGATGTAGGCACCAGGAGGCCTTGGTCTTCTGCCCAGCTCCGCTCTCCTTGCCCAGCACCGGCCACCTGAAGCCAGGGCAGGGCAGGGTGAGCAACTGCTCTGCTCCCCACCAAACTAGAACACTTATGGGGAGAAGGCCAAAGACTAAAGTGCAGAGAATCCCCAGAGTTGGCAGCCTGGGACCGCGGCACTCGCAGAGGGAAGACGGGGTAGGCGCAGGGCCACAGCTGTGGGACACACACCGACTGACTGGTGACACTCTCTCTGGGACTGTCCACTCTCAGCAGCTCCCCACGCATAGTCCTGGTCCCAAAGATACGGCCCATCCCTGGTTGGTAGTGACTCATGAGCAGGAAGGGAGCAGAGGGTGGCGGGGGGGCTTTATGTCAAATCGCTGAATCCCAGCTTCCGGGAGCAGGGACGCAGGGACAACCCTAAGGCAGAGTCTCTCCTGGGGAGGGTTTGATGAAGATGATCGGGTCCTACCGCGGGCGAGGACTGCAGGGGGAAGCCGCTCCCCTGGGTGGGAGGGGGCCGCCCAAGGAAGCCTTGGCTTCCACTAGGGCGTGTAGGCAGGGGGCGGCTGGAACTGGTTGATGACCTCGTACTCGGCTGGGTAGGGCTCGTTCTCCTCCATCTCGGACAGCAGCTCCAGCGCCTGCTCCTCCTCCTCTGTGGGGTAGTGGCGCAGGAGGTTGGCCGCAGTGGCCAGGATGGAGGCTCCGCCAGCGCCTGCTACTAGGTAGAAGCTGACGGCAAAGGTGACATAGACCTGGGAGCCGTGGTACTTCTTATGCTGCTGCTGCAGGGCCAGGATGAGTTCAGAAGCCCAGTAAGAGAAGCCGATGACGGTGGCACACTGCAGGACTAGGTGACAGAGGGACAGGACACAGGGGATTAGTAGGCACCCTGCAGCCGGAACGGTTGAGGAACCAATTGGGTTCTCACCCGATTCTCAGAGAACCTGCCTGGCCCTGTCCCGGCAGCCTCGCCTGGCCAGGTGGGGACAGCTGCCTGACCTCCCTGACACAGACAGGTTTTCTCTGTCTTACGGGTGGCAATGGGAACTGGCCCTGGTAGTGCAGGCCTGTAATCCCAGCACCCTAGGAGGCTGAGCCAGGACGACCGCAAGTTCAAACCTAGCCCGGGCCACTTAGCAACTTAGCAGAAGCTGTCTCAAAATACAGACTAAAAAACGGCCGGGGCGTAGCTCAGTGTAAAGATTCTGGGTTCAATCCTCAGTCTCATTAAAAAAAAAAAAAAAAGCAATTGGTACATTAAGGGTACCGCGTGTCAATGGGTACTTAAGGCACAGATAAGGCCATGCAGTTTGGGAGCTGGAGGTGGCTGGCATCACAAGTCAAACTGACACATCTGCCTGGTCATGGGGGGGAGCAGGCGGTGTGCAGGCTCGTGTGCAGGCTCGCAGGACGGGGGAAAGGGAACAACCCAACCACACGCTCCAGGAAGACAGGCTGCTTCCTTCCTCCCTTGCTCAGTCCAAATCCTGAGCTCCAGGGGGCTTCAAGCGCCACCCAGCGACAGCTGTGAAGTTCCTGGCTGAAGTGAACATTTCCTGTGATGTGATGTAGACACTGAAGGACATCAAGCTGGACACTTCATATGGTAATTTTTTTTTTTATAGTTTTTTGACACAGGGTCTGGCTGTAGGGTTCAGGCTGGCCTTAAACTCACTATTTAGCCCAGGCTGGCCTCGAACTTGGAGCAATCTTCCTGCCTCAGCCTCCCCAGTCCCCTCTGCTCAGTGGGACTGGGAGCCTGACAAGGACATCTGCAAAGGACTGAGGCAGGCTGCACACGTGCACGATGGATGTGCTGCAAGGGGCTGCACACGGCATGGATGTGCTCACAGATGAGGCTCACCCCGCCCCAGACGCCCCAGCACGCCCCCCAAAGCAGCTCCTTCCCCACGCAAGCAGCGGGGCTTACCGGTAAGGATGTGGGCGAAGGCATAGCGGCGGGTGATCTTCAGGGCCGGGTGCTTGGGCCCAAAGACGTCCAGGAGGAATGCGGAGAGACTACACAGGATGCCCAGGAAGCAGAAGGCAGCAATGACCCGGAGGAGCAGCACGGTCTGGGGGTTCATGCAGAAATCTGGGGTGGGAGGGATGAGGAACAACCAGAGCTCCGGGCCCCAGCCTGGTGTGGGCTGGCCCTGCCTAGACATCCAGCCCCTCTGCCACCATCCTCAGGGTCCCAGCGAGGACCAGGTGGTCCTCAGAGGGATGGGCGCGACCGCCACACTAGCAGAGGGAATCTGGGGTCGCTACTCCCACGCACCTCCCGTCCTCCTCTTTCAACCAGATGAGTCTGTGGGCGGGATCCCAGCCACTCTCACTCCGTCTGTGTGTTAGCCCATTCTGCCAAAGGACACTCCCGGGCGCTGGGGAAATCCCCCGACTTCCGAGCAGAGACCCTCGGGCCAGCGAAGGCCAGGGGCCAACCAATGTCCATCCTCGGCTTCCTCAATTCACCAGTTCCCTTTCGGTTCCCCAGAGAAACTGAAGACACTGCACTAAGTAAAAGAGGCCAAACACTGCCTGACTCCACCTGTCCAAGACACATAGAAGTGTCAAAGTGACAGAGACAGCGGAATGGCTTTACCGCGTCATCATCACGGTGTTATTTCTATGCGCACAGAGTTTCAGTGGGATGATGGGAAAATTCGGGAAGCACACCGGTGAGGGCTCTACAACGATGTAAACACTGAATGACATGAAGCTGCACACTTCATATGGTAATTTTTTTTTAAAGTTTTTTGACACAGGGTCTGGCTGTATGGTTCAGGCTGGCCTTAAACTCACTATTTAGCCCAGGCTGGTCTCGAACTTGGGGCAATCTTCCTGCCTCAGCCTCCCCAGTCCTGCAATTAAAGGCATTCGCCACCATACATGGCTTATCATGGTAAATTCTATGTCAGTAGGTTTTACTATAGTAAAAAGAAAAAAACTAAAGAAAGAGAAAAAAAAGTTGAAGCCGTGTAGACAAATGTGTAACTATAAGAAGGCATTTAACGAATTAAGGTGCTGGTGCTGGGTTGTGAGGTGGAACAATTGCTTAGCGTGTATCTAAATTTAAAAAAGGATTTAAAATGGCACACAGGACAAGGTCCCAACTTTAAATCCAAAGGCTAGGGATGTAGCTCAGTGAGAAGGCTCTGGGTTCAATTCCTAGTGCCACCAAAACAAAACAAAACAAAACAAATTCTTCAGGCAGCTGCTGGCCGGGCCGAAGGCTCCTGGGCCTCCATCTGGCTCCGGGGCACCGGGCGGCTGCCCTCAGAGCCATCCGTCCGGATCTCCTCTGCCGGCCATCTGCTCGGGGCCTGAGCACCCCGCCTGCGTGAGTCCTGCTGGCAGCCGGCACCGGGCAGCCAGGACGGAAGCCATGGCTTTCACTCAGCAAAACCTCTGCGAGCAGAGGCCATCGATACCTGGACACTGTTAAAAGCAGGCAGCCGCATATGGCACACGGCAGGGATGGGGCGGGGTCGATGCCATCTTCTAGTCCTTCTTGCAATCACTGCTGGAGGCAAGATGCAAGGGCTGGCAGCACGGCCGCCTGGTAGCAGCCATGCCAGATGCCACTCACGCTGCTCAGCACAGCCTGGCACTCTCTGAATGCAGGGACTGCATTTTGTTTCTCTGGCTGGATGCTGTGTGATGGATGTTCATTTTCTTCCTTCTTTCTCTCTCTAAGTCAGGGTCTCCCTATGTCGTTCAGGCTGTCCTTGAACTATGTAACCCAGGCTGATCTTCAACTTGCGATGATCCTCCTGCTTCAGCCTCCCAAGTGCTAGGATTACAGGTACGTGCCACCACATCTAGCCATTTTCTTATTCTTAAAAAAGTGCTCCTGTTAAATACATTCCTATACTCCTTAATTTCATAACACATTTATTTTAATAATAAGCTGGGGCATGGTAGTGCACTTGGGAGGCTAAGGCAGGCAGATCGGTGCAAGTTGAAGACCAGCTGGGGCTACACAGTGAGCAAGGCTAGCCTGAACTACACAGTGAGAGCCTGTCTCAGAACAACAGGGAAGACGTGCACCTGGTGGCAGGCTTCTCAGCGGACTCCCCAGGGGCACACAGCTTTGGCAGAGCCTCACACACTGCTGCAGGAGCAGCCCCTGCAGAGATGGGTCAAGTGCTAATCCTTGCTGCGACTTGAGGGATTCATCACACAGCTCAGCTGTGGATTCAGAGGCCCTGGGAAGTGAAGTGACTTCCTGCAGGTCACACAGTGACCCCAAGCCCTGCATTATACTGCATGGACTGGCCGGGCAGTAGTCAGCCGCTTTCCCCGCCCTGATGGAGACAATCAATCACGCCTTAAGGAGGTGCATGTGCATGTGCGTGCAGGGTCAGCGCTAACAGGAATGCTGGCAGCACCGGCTGCAGAGTCTGCAGCTGCTGAGCTCCTGGGCAGGCCAGCTGGAGGCGTGAAATCTCCAAAACAAAAGCCAAAAAAAAAGGGGGCAAGAAAAGCAAAAGAGGCTTGGGGTCATTCAGCAACAGGAAGCCTTGCACGGGGACTTCCTGGGCAAGGCCTGCTCAGGGTGTCGGTCAGGCCTCTGCAGCCCGGCGGCCTCAGAGTCCAGCTTGGGAAGTACCCAGGACACCAGAAAGGCTCTGGACAGGCGCCAGCTCTGAGGCTACACAGGCTCCGGGTACCCTGAGCGGTTGCCTGCCCACCCTGCCCCAGCCTGCACCTCAGGGCTCATTGCAAGCAGCAGCTCCTGCCTCACCCGTCTCGGGTGCAGAGGGAGGACCTGCTGCCACTGCCCATGAAAGGGAAGCCACCTGGGCTGTCACTCCCCGCTGGCAAGCGGCTGTTTCAGCTGGGCCGGTCCCTGCCCTGGTACATCTTTCCTTTGGCTTTATTTATTTATTTATTTTTTTTGAGACAGGGTCTTTTTAGGTAGCCCAAGCTGGCCTTGAAACTGCAGCCATCCTCCTGCCCCAGCCTCCCCAGGGCTGGAATTACAGGCGTGTGCCCCCACACCCTGCTGGACCTTTCCTTCTCACACTGAGACTTCCTGCCAGCAGAAGTGGCACCTGCCAAAACTAGGCTGAGGGTCCACCCCACCAGGGTGACAATGTGGTTCCGAGAAGGGTCTTTTGACCCAGTATACAAACAGGTTTTCTTTTGCTGCATGTGGTGGCCCATATTTGTAATCCCTGCACGTGGGAGGCTGAGGCAGAAAGACCACCGTGAGTCTGAGGCCACCTGAGCTACATATGGAGACTCTGTTACAAACCAACCAAACAAGAACAAAATCCAGATTCTGTTTCATTTTTTTGGTACCGGGGATCAAACTCATGACCACGTGCTTACAAGGCAGGCGCTTATGCCGCTGAACTAAATCCCCAGCCTTCGACTTCCTTTCTCCAGAACCAAGCGGGAAATAAGCCCTGGGGTTTAGTGGAAAAGCTGAAAATGTGACTGTCCTTTTGGATGATGCCTTGATACCCCGGGAGTTTGTTCCACGTCCCAGGTGGACTGTCACCAGGGGATCTCGGAGCACATGAGGACAGGCTGTCATCCCGGACACTCAGGGCACCCCCTCAGCATCTTTCTCTCTTCCCTTCGAGCCATCAATCTGGCAGGGAGGGCTCCCTAGGGAGGCCTGCTAGAGGGAGACACAAGTCCCCAGGGTCACACAAGTATGGCTTTATTTGTGGGAGAAACGGCACACAGAACAAGGTCCCAACTTTACATCCAAAACAGTGCTTCGGTCCACATCACTCAGGCCAGACACCGGGCGAGTCACATCCTGCAGTTGTGCCCTGCCTACTCACTTGGGTAAACACTGCTTGACTGTCCCCAGAATCACCAGGGAAGAGGCAGCTGCTGTGTAACAGGAGCAGAGGAACTGACTTTGCCCAAGGTCGTGGTGAGTCACCGGCTGGATTTGTTTTGCAGGCCTGGGCTCTTCCTGTCCACCTGCCTGTCATCCTCTGATCCCCACCTGACCGGCGTGGGCTGCAGGCCCCTCCCTGCCGCTCATTCCCAGAGCACTGTCCCAGTCCCTCTCCGTGTGCCGTCCTGCCTGCTTGGCCCCTCCTTACTGTGACGTTTTTGGCTTGCAGACGGCACTGTGAGGAAGTCCTCTAACAGGGCCCTCTTGTGCCCAGCTGTGTCATCCCACAGACACCAATGGTGCCTGCCGACTTGCTAAAGCACAGGGCCCGCAGGACTTGCCATCGGCCACCACCCCGGGCCCTTCCTGGCAGGCCCTCGGGCTTCCGCGGGCTACCATCAGTGATTCAGACTTCAAATCCCAGCTTCCTCATCCTGCTAAGAGGCTTCCTGAGACTGCTGGCAGAGCTGCCTTTTGCTGGCCACCCAGAAAGGATTCAGGGCGCCTCTTCCCAGGGCCACTAAATGTCTGGACCTGAGCCCAGACAAAGAGCGGTATGAGAAGCAGGCAGTCTCTGGCAAGTGCAGGGTTCCAGGCAGAATCTTCCATGCAGATCTGCGTTTGCTAAACTCCAAAAGCTCTGCGGTGATGGTGAGAGGACGAATGATTTCGTTTGCCTCACGACTACCCACCAAGGCACTGTGGGGTAAAAGGCACAGCTTGTGGCAAAAATTCAACTAGAGGTAGGAGGCTGAAGCAGGAGGATCTCAAGTTCAAGCCCAACCCAGGCAACTTAGCAGTCACTAAGGTGGGAAAACAGCAGGCTTAGCAAGACTTTGTCCCCCCGCAAAATTTTTTTAAAGCACTGAGGACGTAGTTCAGTGAGAAGGTCCCCCAGTACCCTAGTAGGGCACAAAAAAAGAAAAAAGGTAGGGAAATGGGCCGCTCTGACCAAACAAAAAGGAAACACAGAGAGCAGTGAGGTGTGTTAACGAGAGTGGTGACCTTGGAGTCAAAGCCACTCAGGCTGGCTCTGTGTCCCTAAGCCCGACCTCCCCGAGCCCAGAGCTCCATGAAGCGAGCTGACAGCAGCACCTGCCAAATCCAGACGTCGTCCAGGAGAAACTGCACTCAGGCAGGTGCTGAGACATGGCACCTGTCACCTGCAGGGACCCTCGGGAGGATCTGTGAGCACCACACCTGTGCCCCCAGCCCTGCTCCCTCTACAGATGGGGGATGCATCAGGCTTCCAGGTCACAACTGCTGGTCCCAAAGGGTCACACAGTCACACGGGATACCACAGCAGTGAAGGCCCAGTGGGGACCAAAAGACCAGGTACAGAGAGAAGGGAGAGGGGACCCAATGGGGACCTTCTGATTCCTCGGTGCCTCACCACGGCTCCTGAGGGACCACTGCCAACTGTCCTATCAACAGGTACCAAATGTTCCCAACTTGCAATGGCCAGGGAGACAGCCAGGGCAAGCGGGCAGAAAAAATACCTGGGTTAAGATTTCCCAGCAGTAGCCAGGCGTGGGGGCACACGCCCGTAATCCCAGCACTCTGGGAGGCTGAGGCAGGAGGATCACAAGTTCAAGTCCAGTCTGGGGAATTTAGCAATTTAGAGACCCTGTCTCAAAGTGAAAATATAAAAAAGGGCTGCAGATACAGCTCGATGAGAAGGCCCTGGGTTCAGTCCCCCAGTACCCCATCATCACCAACACCCTCTAAACATGTAGCAAATGGAATATAAAGGTTGCGATAACACGTTTCACAAAAGACAAAATCTGGGCTGAGTCCTTTCTCAGAAAGGGCAAACACACATATGAACAAAGGAGAAGGTGCACCAATATTTTTATTTTCACACGCCTTTGACAACGAAGCACACCAAATAACAATCTCATGAGAGTACTCTACGACTGCTGATGTAAAACACAAGCTAGGATCCGTAAGTGAGAAAGAACCATTTGACATCTGCATCAGTAAATGGGCACCAGTCTCAGCTATGCCCCCCTCTGCTGGGCAGCCTTGGGGAGAGTGCTTTGCTTTTCAGGGCCACGGTTTCCTGAGCCTCTGCAGTAAGGATGTGGGATCTGATCACCTCCTCTCCGTCATGAGACCTCTATGAACCAATACCCCAGGAGTGAGCCGCAGAGGACCAGGCTAGCTCGCTCCCAGTTTGCATGTGACACTGAACTCCTGAAACATGGAAATACCGTGGGCTCAAGTGCAAAAGGCCTGGCTGAAGGGCAGGAAGCTGGCAGCCGTGCGTCCAAGCGGCAAGCGGCGAGGAACGCGTTGAGGGGAGAACCATCCGCACCACTCCATCCTGAAGGCCTCTGTGCCATCGGCTATGTGCAGAGCAAAAGGCCACCAGGTGGACAACTTCGGTCTTAAAAAGCCAACTGCGCCACAGGCATCAGGAGTGTGAATTTGGAAACAAACCAGAAGCCCTCATCCTGTTCTCTACAAAACCATCCCAAGGCCTCTGAAACCCAACCGAGAAGCAAACCATGAAGAGAAGGTTCAACAACAATAGGCCACAGGCTAAGGTTTCTCGGCCCAGGCCTGCACAGTGGTATACTGAGTCATCGCGCAGAGGTAGCTGTGCCCTTCTCACCAGATTCCCGGGCCTGAACCCTTCAAGAGGCAACATGTGGATTCCTAGCAGGAATCTAGCAGGGCTCTGATGGGTGGGGCTGCAGACACCTGGAATGCATCACTGCCAGACACCTGAGGCGACAGGAAGAACTTCAGGAATGGTTCAAAAGATCTTGGAGTGCCAAACTGCTCTTACTAACGACTGTCTGGGGGACTACTGACCATTTTTAGGTTCAAAACCACACGGTGCAGTCCTGCTCTCACCAGAGCCTGTACACTCACTACTGGAAATAGAAAGCAGAAGCTGAGCTGGGGGCTCCCTGAGACAGGCCAGCTCCTGCTGGCAATAGCACTGACTTCTGATGACCTGTAAAACGCCACACCCCCTTTCTCTAATAAAAGCCCAATGATCCTAGAATTCTAAAATATCCTCTAAAAGCTACTTGTATTAAAACCTCGTTTTCCTCCATCAGTCAGGCTGCCCCAAAGCAGCTTGCTGTATCCTCCGGGTTCCTTAGGAGGGGATGGCGGAGAGTGACACCTAGCACCCTTATCTTCTCCCTACACAACGCAGGCAGAATCCGAAAATAGCAGCAGACAGGATTAGCTTGGCTGTGAGGAGTAGGTGCTTAGCATCAGAATTAATGAGGAGCCGGACCCCAAACAGAGCCACCTGGTGGGCATCAGCACCAGGAAGGACAGGGGCTGTCTGCTTCAACCAAGGGCCCGCAAGCTTTGCTTCAGCCAGTCACCCACGCCGCACAGCCCCCCAGGCCGGAAGGACAGGAGCCCAGGGCCTCACCTTTCAGCAGATCCGGGTTCACGTAGCCCAGCACGTCCGAGACCCCCAGCTCCTGGCGGGAACAGGTGCCTCCGTGGAGGTGCAACCAGGCGGGCTCGGCGAGGGCAGTGCATAGCGCCGTGATGGACAGGGCTCCGGGCAGGGCCGAGGCCAGGCTACGCTCGGGCTGCTTGGGCAGAGCGCTGCCTCCTGGGCTCCTCCGCCGGCGCCCGCCGGGCAGCCCTGCGCCTCCAGGGGCGTACATGTCCGGGGCCGCCCGCCGTCGCTGTGCGGTCGCTGCGTGTCGCCTGCCTGTCCCGAGAAGGAAAGCAATGCCCTGGGTGCTGGAACGGGACTGTCAGGGCCAGCAGCGGAGGATGACGGGTGGGACCCAGGGCTGAGCAGAGATCCGAGGACTGCGGGTATTCGGGGGCGGGGACCGGGGCTCAGAATTAGGAATGCGGGGAACAGACCAGGGAGGGGGGAGAAGTCGTCTGTGCAGACCAGGATGGGGGGTCGCGGAGACACTGGGGATCGGCAACTGGGGGAGGGGTGAACCTGAACCTGGGGTTTTGGCCAGAGGGTGACGAAGGGCGGAGGACCGGGCTGGGCCGCCGGGATTCGGGTCCAAAGATCTAAGACCCGCACTCTGGGGTGCGACCTGCGACAAAAAAGACCCTCCTAACTCCGCCCCTACTCCTCACCGGTCAGCAGGCCTCAGGGCCGGGATGGCGCCGCTCCGCCCCGTCACAGGCTTCTCAGCTGCCCGGGGCCGAGCGATCCCAGGCCCCGATCCCGCAACGCCCAGATCGACCCGGACCGATGTACTTCCGGCTTCCTCCTCCTCTGCCTCCGCCTCCTCCGGCTCCCCGCCCCATGCCCCGCCCGCGCCGCAATCTGCGCGCGCACCCGGATCTTTGTACAGGGCCTTGTGGGAATCGTAGTTCGAGGCTATCCCGCGGCGCTTCCCGTGGCGAGGTGAGTGGAGAAACTACAACTCCCAGAGGCCCGAGCGGCACAGTTTGGGGGGTGGAGACCTCAATTCCCAGGACAACCCGGGCTCGGAGCGGAAGCAGGCGTCTGTTTGCCGCGGGAACCTGGAGCGGGTGTCACGGGAACTTGCAGTGGACGTGCGGTCGGCGCGTGGACTCTGCCCACCTGCTCACCCTGTGCCGCCCGTCATGAAGGACTCCCTGGTGCTGCTGAGCCGTGTCCCGGCACACCCTGACTCCCGCTGCTGGTTCCTGGCCTGGAACCCCGCCGGGACCCTGCTGGCCTCGTGCGGTGGCGATCGTCGAATCCGTATCTGGGGCACCGAGGGTAAGGCCTGGCCCAGCTGCGCGAGCTGGCGTCGAGGCTTCGGCTGGTGCACAGTGTAAGAGCCGAGGGACGGGCACGGTAGCCACGTTAGAAAGGATTCGTTGGGCAGAGCGATCGACCCGTCCTGCAAACAAAACGTGAAGCCAGGCTGCGACTGTTGCGGGAGTTAGGCTGGTTAGTGAGGCAGGAGAGTGGGGGGAAGCTGGCAGAAGTGTAGCCCACAGAGTGTCTTGTGGCATTTGGGAGCCATTGACAGTTCTAAATCCGGAAGGTGCCACCTCTGGTTTGGTTTAGAAGGGTGCCTCCTATGTTACTGAATTGGCGGCTTGAGCCTTGGCCCCAACTAGGCTCCAGTTGTAGCCCCTCTTGATTGAATGGCATTGATGGTACTGGATCATCTTCTTGTGATCCCAGCCCCAGGGCCCACCCGGCTCGTCCTATGCCTGTAGGTGACAACTGGGTCTGCAAGTCTGTGCTTTCTGAAGGCCACCAGCGCACTGTCCGAAAGGTGGCCTGGTCTCCCTGTGGGAATTACCTAGCATCTGCCAGCTTTGATGCAACCACTTGCATCTGGAAGAAGAACCAGGATGACTTTGAGGTAATCAGGCTGAATGGGACTGGCATTTTTGCTGTTTGCTCCCCTGTGCTGCCCGCTGCCATCTTAGGGCTGGGCGGGACCTGTGAGAAGCCTGACCCTCCCTTTCACTTTTCATACTATGCAAATTGTGACCTTGGATTTTGGCTGAATCCTAGGGGGTTTCAGCTGCCATTAACTCTTCCTCTTCCGGTTGCAGTGTGTAACCACTCTTGAGGGCCATGAAAATGAGGTCAAGTCAGTGGCATGGGCCCCATCTGGCAACCTTTTGGCCACCTGCAGCCGAGATAAGAGCGTGTGGGTCTGGGAAGGTGAGTCCAGGGCCTTGGGGGGAAATGGAAAACCAGCTCGCAGACCTTCCTGCGTCCCAGACAGGGTCGCTCTTGTTTTCTCCCACAGTTGATGAAGAAGATGAGTATGAATGCGTCAGTGTCCTCAACTCCCATACACAGGATGTCAAGCATGTGGTTTGGCATCCAAGCCAGGAGGTAAGAGTCAGACTAGGTCTTGGTGGAAGGAAGTTAGGTATGAAAGTTTTTTTTTTGGTACTGGGGATCGAACTCATGACCTCATGCTTGCCAGGCAGGCGCTTAAGCCACTGAGCTAAATCCCCAGCCCAGGTATGGAAGTTTTGACTGGGCTTCTTCTGCTGTTTGGCCTCAACCTGGCATTGAGTAATAGAATCTCTGTGACTGAAAATCATGAGTTCCTTTATAAAAATAGATTTCTTGGATGGCGCTGTCGAGGTAGGGGAGGTACTAGAACTGCAGGTACTGCCTGGGCCTCACAGACAAGTGCTGTATCTGCTTCCCCCTCCAGCTGTTGGCCTCTGCCAGCTATGACGACACAGTGAAACTGTACCGGGAAGAAGAAGATGACTGGGTATGCTTTGCCACGCTTGAGGGCCACGAATCCACTGTGTGGAGCTTGGCCTTTGACCCTAGTGGCCAGCGCCTGGCGTCCTGCAGCGATGACCGTACTGTGCGCATCTGGCGCCAGTATCTACCAGGCAATGAACAAGGTGAGGGTCCAGTTGTGGAGCTGAAAGAGACTCTTAAGGGCTTTGCAGCCTACTAAGACACCTGCATGAATCACAGCAAATTGGATCAGAAGTAACACGGACCACGCAGTTTCCCTGCTTGTGGTGGACGAGCAGGGGAAGGTTTGTGGAGCAGAGCCCTTCTGTCCAAATCGGAAAGGGCTTGTAGGAGGTTAACATGAGGAAAAGAATTTCATACAAGAAGTCTAGGGAGAGCCCAGGCGCACTGGTGAGGGGAACACCCAGGCTTATGCGAGGGATGGAGATTCGCCTAGATGTGTGGGGAGAAAAGGCTTGGGAGGAGTAAAGTGGGTCGGGCCAGCTGATGGGTGGGCATCAGACTAACCAGTTAGATACGGCGTGCATCGGAATGGGGAAGCTTTAGGAAGGTCTGTGGGGCCACAGTGTGTGAGGCAGGTAATGAGGATGGGGACAGAGTCCGAGACCAGGACTGTGGCTGGTTTAGAGTGAGGGTGGAGGATGCAGGTAAGGCTCTTCTCAGCAGTGGTGCAGTCTTGCTCGAGATGCCCGGGACATGGCCCTATCTTGGGCCTAAGAGGAGTCTGTCGTGCAGGGGTGGCGTGCAGTGGCTCTGACCCCACCTGGAAATGCATCTGCACTTTGTCCGGCTTCCACTCCAGGACCATTTATGACGTTTCTTGGTAAGATTTGCATGAATTCACCGTATTCCAGGACTTTAGAGATGTCATGACCCCCGTGCTGCCATCTGCCACCTTAGGAACTAAAAGCAGCCCACCCCATTTCTTAAGATCAGGCCTGCTGGCCGAGAGCTGGCTGGCCTGAGGCAGCCCAGGCTAGCCCCTGAGCTAAGATCCCAGCCTACGAGGGCAGCAGCAGACCTTGGGGTTCACACAGCACTGGAGCTGTGTGACTACGAAATCTGTGTGTTCTTGAGGGATTTTTCATTCTGGCAGGAGGGATCAAACCCAGGGCCTCGTGCATGCTGCACAAGTGGTGTATCACTGAGTACACTCCTGGGCCCTTGACTGGGTCTTTAGAGTTTCTAGCCATTCTTACAGGGGCTGGGAAAGCTGCACCATTTGTACAGGAGAGACGGTCAGAGGGCAGTTTGGGCTCTGCGCACCGGATCTAGAAAATAATCCTAAACCATGAAAGAAGTTGATGCACATGCAAGCTTCGTTTATATTAGCAAACATTTGGGAACAACCAGTGTATTCAGCAGAAATGAACTTAAGTAAGTTATAGTAACATTCAATAGCTGGCCTGTTACCTTGCTGTTTCGGGAGTTAGTATTTCATGAGCTGGGATGTAGCTCAGTGGCAGAGCACTTGTCTAGCATGCTTGACGCCCCCAGTTTGATCCTTAGTATTACAAAAGAAAAAGAAATTCACGGCAGGTGTGGGCCACTGTTTATGATGTGTGAAAAACACGCTGTCAGGTGGCAGGCAGAGTAATGCTGTTTCAGGTTAGTTAGGAGGCGAGGTCTGCGGCCCTTCCTGTCAGGGACCGAGGAAAAGCTCCCTACTGTGTCACTGGGGTGAGAAGGCAGGAGCATCGATACCCACTGACTGTGTGTTCCCCCAGGTGTCAGCTGACGGGGGCCCTGGCTACCGCTTGTGGGGATGACGCCATCCGTGTGTTTGAGGAGGATCCTAGCTCAGACCCGCAGCAGCCCACCTTTTCCCTGACTGCCCACTTGCGCCAGGCCCATTCCCAGGATGTCAACTGTGTCGCCTGGAACCCCAAGGAGCCAGGGCTTCTGGCTTCCTGTAGTGATGATGGAGAGGTGGCCTTCTGGAAGTATCACCGGCCTGAAGGACCCTGAGCCACCTCAGTGGGAGCATCATTTCCCAGAAATGTTCCGAGTCTTCCCCAGCCTGAGACCTGGAGAAGCATCCTTACCTTCAGCTTGGCTCACTCCAGTCCAGACTTGGCCACCCCAGGGCCGCTTGCTCTTTCCCGCTGAAGTGAGGGCCCCGTAGAGCTTCACTTCAGTACACTGTTCCCCCGGAGATTCCGCTTGCTCTAGGACATGGCACTATACTTTGGGGGAGTGAATATAGGATCTAACTGCTCTATGTATGTAGGAGAGTGTGTCTCAGTCGTTTCTGAAACTGTAAGCTCTATGGAAATAATCCCTCTGAATCCAAAGTTCCGTCAGTAGACAGTTTTTTGGAATTTTCATCATGAATTGTCTGAAGGTCTTCCCAATTTCTAGATAAACCCTTGCACATAAGACATCTATTAGTATTTTTTGGTTTTTTTGAGACACTGTATGTCGCTCCAGCTAGCCTTTAACTTACTACATAGCCCAGGCTGTCCTCAAAGTCATGGCGACCCTTCTGCCTCAGCTTCTGTAGTGCTGGGATTACAGGCATGCACCACTAAGCTTAAGACATTTAACACTGAAAAGAATTTTTTCTTAGTGTAGGTTTATGTAGGATAAAAGGACAAGCCCTCAAATACTGCCTGCACCATTACAGTATGGGCACACCCAGGGGGTTATGAGAAAATAAATTCAGAAAGATGAGCCCCAAAAGGGAATTACTAGCCATAGGCCCAGTCTTCTCAGCAGGGACGCAGAGTGGTTCTTCCATGGGGGCAAGAACATGAGACTGCATGTGCCCCCCAAGAACCAGTCTGTGGCATCCATCGGGGAAGATGCTTCCCAAGGCCCCGCAGGGGAGCCATTCTGGAAGACAGTGGAATGCTGCCCATGTGCCAGTGTCGTCTCTTGACAAATGAATGGCTGGGCAGTGAGGGTGTCTCCAAGACAGCAGCCTTCACTGCATTTTCCACCCTGCAGGAATCGTCTTAGACTGGAGACAGCTGGCCCAGCACACAGGGCAGTGGTTCGCATGAGCCGGAGCACCCTGGCAGTCTCAGGTCCGTTTGGAGTGGCACTGGAGTAATCATGGCAGTGACAACCAACTAATTGTAGCCTAAGACTTTGCCGCCACACACCTACAGTGACAGTGCTTAAACGTGTTAAATGTTGAGCCCGGGAACATTTCTGATACGCTGAGAAAATGAGTGTGGAAACGCCTGCACTGATGAATGTTAAAGCAGGTGGACAGTGGGGGCGCTGAGTTAGTGCTGTTCTTCCCAGTGCGCCTTTTTAATAGGAAGAATGAATGGTATTTAGACTTGGGCCTCACACTTGCTGGAAAATGAACAGAATGAACCTTTCGCTGATATGCGTTCACTGCCAATGATAAAATCAAAGCTTAAAAGCCAGAATTAGAATTTCTGTGTCACCCTCCCAGCTTTGCTGGTGTTGTTCACCAGTGTGATCTGTATGATGAGATGCTCTGCCATTTGGAAGATTATGTAACCCAGTGAATCAGCATTTTCCAAATGAGCAATGTCACAAATCACTTAAGCAAGAGATTCAGAGTGGGAAGCCAGTGGGTTTAGTGCAGCCGTACTAGTCAGCAACTGCCTTGTGTAGTCTTGGTGTAGTATCTGAGAACAGCCATGATTACTACATGAAAAGACTGGTTAAGAACCCCTTTCCCAACTCTATTTGTGACATCAATGAAACCCACAACAGACTGAATTCAGAAGCAGCCCCGAGAACTCAGCTGTCTTTGTTACACCAGAACTAGAAGTGACTGCAGTGGAAGGAGATGGAAAAAGACATTAAGATGTGTTATGCACATGTACCAACTCCTCACAAAGAATGGAATTCTTATGTGCTACAAACATACTGATAAAAATTAAAGTATAAAATAACGTGATTACTAGACTCAAAAAAGTGACTGCAAAATTGTTAACAGGCTACTCTTCTCCCTGGATTCTTCTGTTTTGGAACTTATTTTCTATAGTATCTATATAATGTAGATAATAAAATTTCTTGGAGTCTTAAGCTTTTATAATGTGAAGGGGTCCTGAAATCAAATTGCATGGAGACTGCCAGCCTAACCTTTTGGTTTGGTGCGCATACATTCATAAAGAGCAGAAGGCAGGAACCTGCCGCCGACCTGGAGCCTGGGGTTACAGGACGAGTGCACCAAGCCTGGGTCGGGTCCAGCTGGCACTCTTCACCACGAACACCTAACCTGGGGTCCACACAACCGAGGGGAGGTGGGGTAGGTAACAAGAGGGGACTGAGACAGAAAGCCCCCCCAGGAGAGGCCACCTGCCAATGTTCCCTCCACTGGACTAAAGCCGCACCAAAGGGCAGCTGTGTCCCCACAAGTACTCAATAAGCAAGGTTAGTGACTAATGCCTTAGGTTGGAGAAAAATCATTTAATTTGGGATCCCTAAAAGGACAAAGTGTTCCTCCAGGTTGTCACGAGCCTGACTGACACAAGGAACTAAAAAGAGCCTGCCTAGAGGTGCGACAGTTTATGTCTGCTGGCCACCTGTGGGTGCCGGACCCAGGCCTGGCACCGCAGAGGCAGAGTGGAGGGGCTGGTCTTGGGCCACCGGACACGGTCTCCGTAACCGGCATCCCTCGGCTGCACTCACTCCCAATCCCGGACCGACCCACTGTAGCCAGGAGTCAACGCTGGGACTCAATCCGAATCGCTGTCCGTCTCGGCCTCCTTCACATCCACGCTGAATTTGTACTCCTGGTCACAGCCCATGTACGCGTCACTCATGAAGTACAGGGTGTAATTGTGGGCACCGGTGGCTGGCGCCACGAAGTCCAGCTTGACCTGGAGAGAGCAGGCCAGAGTCAGGGCAGCTCAGAGCCTGGGGCCGCACCACAGGCCCGCCCAGCCCAGGGCAGCTACAGGGCCGTGACGCTCACCTTGGCCTTCTGCTGCAGGGTCAGCCGCTTGATGGAGATGAGACTGTTGGACTTGGCGTCTCCAATCACCACCCACCAGCCCTCTTCACGTTTCTGCAGTGGCCAAAGACAAAAGTATCAGCACACAAAGCCCGACACCACAGGCGATTGTGAGTGCAGTTATAAAGGACAGCAGAGGTCAGGAAGCTTCCTCATGTTCCTCCCGGAAACACAATTTGACACGATTAAGATTCTGAGGTTGTCAAAGGTATCTCAATAGATTTAATCTTTTTTGGGGGGGGGGGGGAGTGTACTAGGGATTGAACTCACAACTTTGCACTTTCCAGGCAAGTGCTTGAACCACTGAGCTAAATCTCCAGCCCTCTAGACTTAATCTTTAGGTTGATGAACTCATTTGTTGTTTGTGGCTCATTTCCTTGTCCCGAGGTCCCTATCATTCAGTCCCTGCCACCACTACAGAGCTAACCTTTGGGGCTTGGAAGCTTCTAAGTATAAGGCACACATGCCATCTGAGGAAACCGCAACAGACGAGAACCAGCAGCAGGGGCCCGAGGGTGCTGCTGAAACCCAGTCTGTCAAGAGGCCCCCTCTGCTGGCCACTCCACTGCCACGAGACCCGTGTGTGCCAGCCTAACGCACTCTTTCCTCAGACCCTACAGAACACCAGTTTAGAGGCTCACGGAATCTGCTGTCCACCTGCAATGAGTCTCCATTAGGCAGCTCAGATTTCCTTGCTGGTGACAAACAATCCCCAGCCAGAAGCTCAGTAAAGTGCACCTGACCAAGGAGACTGTGCAAACACCAAAGAGAAAAGCCCAAGTCCTGGAGCCATTTCAAGACATATGCACTGTAACAGTTGCCCAGATCAACAGCAGATTACCTAACAATAAGCAGAAAAGAAAGAAAGAACCCACGGCCCCACGATTAATTATGACTCAAATTCCCTCCCGCCACAGGAAATGCACCAGGCATCAGGGACCTAGCCAGTGGGTGGCCCCCAGGGAGCCCAGGAAAGCCAGGCTCCAGGCCGTACCTGTGGGAAGAGAGGCGCAATGACGGGGCCTGTGACCTCCTCCTCTCGCTCCAGCTGCACCAGCACCACAACCGGGCCCCCGCTGTGAGGAAAGCAGGACAGCCCGTGAGGGACGTGTCCGCTGTGCTCGGCAGCCTCGTGCTGTGCCGCCAGCCCCCGGCTCACCTGCGGATGCTGTCCTTATCCACCACTTCGTAGGACAGCTCGATGTTGGGGTAGCGGTTGCAGAAGCGGGCCACGTCTGCAATCTGGCTGTCCGTGAGCTGAAGCAGCGCGTTCCGTTCCTCATCCTCCATCTCCATAATGTCAAAGACGCTCTCCACTCCCTGCAGCAGGCAGGCAGAGCTCAGGACAGGACGCTGGCAAGTGGCCCGGCTCTGAAAAGCTGCTAGTCTCTTCCACCACTACCAGTCACCTCACAAAAGGCAGCTCCAGGGTATACACAGCTCACTCCCAGCCGCCTGTCAGCATCTCTCCAAGGCCCCTATCCGGGTCCGGGACCCTCAGCTCCCAGGCATCCCCACCCAGCACGGAGCCCACCCAGCTGACCTTGTCTGTGCAGCGCTTGATATGCTCTGAGGTGAAGTGTGGCAGCTGCTTCAGGTAGGAGTCCTTGGACCACATGGCCTGGGTGACCATCTGGGCCAGCTCCATGGCCGCCAGGGCAGGGCTGAGCCAGCCGTTGCTGGAGAGCACATCCACGCAGGCCTGAATGAGCCGAATGGCCTGCAAGGGGCAGAGGAGAGCAGGTGGCTTAGACGAGCCCTCCCCGGCTGCCCCCACCCTCGCCCCCACCCCCGCCCGCCCTGCCCACCTTGCTGAGAATCTCCTCTGTGTCCGACTGCAGCTCGGCACTCAGCTGCATGCGGGACAGGTGAGCCTGCAGCAGCAGGTTGGTCTTCACGTGCGGGTCATTGAACTTCGGGTTGTTCAGCTTGTGGGGGACCTTCTGAGCCAGCTGAGTGGGAGGAGAAGCTGGTGATGTGCAGGAACCCTGCCTGAGACCAGCGCAGCCCTGCACAGCCTGGTTCCCCAGGAGCGGGGAGGTGGGGAGAGGCGAGGATGGGCAGGGGGCGGAGCCATGGCGGTGCTGGCACTGGGGCCAGCCTCACCTGGCGCAGGAGGTTGTCCTCGTGGTGCCGGATGGGAATGTTCTCGTACTCTGCCGCGTTGGAGATGATCTCGATGAGCCCGCGCACCTTGGTCTTGGCATTCAGCGACATGCTGAAGAGCTCTGCGGGGGAGGGACAGTGAGTGGCCTCGGCGGCACCACGCTCCCGCCATACATCCCAAGGACACACGGGGGCTCTTGAGGCCCTGTCACGTCACCCCAGTGGGCCTTCGACCCCCACGAGTGCAGGCTTTGTCCCCGCAGGCAGACACATCAGCAGCCGCAGGCCACACTCACCGATGGTGGTGTAGTTGATATAATAGTAGGCAGCGATCATGCCCAGGTTCAGGGGTGCCACATCCATCTCGTCCTCGATGCTGATGCACTTGGACTGCTCCAGGTCGCTCAGCGTCTGCTCTACCAGCTCTGATAAGTGATCGGACAAGTGGCGATGGGAGATGCCTATGGGGATGAGAAGCAGCGGGTTGGGTGAGGCAGACACCCAGCAGGAGCGCCCAGAACACGGGGCCGGGCTCCTGAGCCCACCAACCCTGCAGGTTGTAGTAATTGGGGTTCTGTGTCATCCGGCGGTACAGGAAGGTCCAGGTGAGGTAGTCCACAGCGTCCTGCTTGTTCTCGATGGTCTTGGTGACGATCTCGGCATTGAAGTGGTCATGCATACAGTGGTCCAGGTGAGATTCTACTGGCAATGGCTCATACAAAAACTTTTTGAAGAAATCCTGTGGATGGGGGGTGGCAGGAAGATAGAAATGAAGAATCAAAGACAGAGGAAGCAGGAGGCACCCTCCCGTCTGGCCCCCGGGCAGGGAGAGGATAGGCCCCACCCCCAGAACCCAGGCTGAGATGATAGCAACTGAGGTAAAGAACTTCATGCCTGTACTGCCTGATTGACTTTGCAGACCTAAAGCCGTTAGTCTCAAGCATCTATTTAGAGAATAACCATATGCAATACAGTTAATACTGTGGATCTCCTACTGTCTTGTTTTTGCCAAGAGTTATTGTTTTGTTTTGTTTTTTATGCCCTTAAAAAAAAATTAAGGACAAAACACTGCAAAAAGGCAAATCAAGTTCAGTAGTGTGAATCACAGAGAATGGGGCCATGGGTTTAGCTCACTGGCCGCTTGGCAAACACGAGGTCATGAGTTCAATCCCCAGCACCAAAAAAAAAAAAAAAGGCAAAATGAAAACCAAGTGGAAAATAGGCAGCAGAAGTTGAAAAAGACTGAAAGGTTTTAAAGGCATCTATCAAAAAAGACAGGAGCCCAAGGAGGTTCAGGATGTCGGTGTCCCAGCCTCTGAGACTGACCTTTTTGGAGCCCTGACACATGATGACGCAGCGGCCCTCGTCGTCCTGCAAGGGGCGGTTGGCGTGGCCCACCATCTGCAGCACATCGTAGATGGGGTAGTCCACGTAGCTGGAGGAGGAGGAAGAGACGGCACACTCAGGACGCGGGACAGCCTCAGGCGCCCAAGGGAGAAGAGGTACAGAGACCAACAGACAAGGTCAGGTTACAGCAAAACAGCTACAAACCCTTCCCCTTGCTACTGACAGGTCAGGTTGGTTTTTAAGGAAAAGGGTCACGGGTTAGTCGCCAAGGACCTTGAACCAAAGCTACCGATCCACCTGAGGCCGACAGTGAGGTAACTTCCCACTAAAGGAGCCAATGTGCAGGCCAAGCTTGGCCAAAGGAGCTGTGTGTACCAGGTTGTTGCCTAACTTAAAACCAAGAAGCAGGTCTGGACATTAGACATGAACCCAAATTCATGTTTAAAGCCTCTGCATTTCGGGGAAGAATCAGGAGTTAAATTACTGAGGCTTTTCCTGAGAAGGACTGAACATCTTACTTCACATCTGTCATCACGTTTGTCAGCAGGGACCCTGGCCAACTCACTTTTCCCAGCCGGTAAAACAAACAGGTTAGCGACTCAGTCACCGACCTCCCTTCTGGGTCTCGGCTCGTACCTGTGCACCCTGCTCAGATGAAGGAGACACTGACTGCAAAGCCCATGTGCCCCGGGTCCTGACTGAAAGCCCAAACCTGGCCACGGCGGCACCCTGGCTGCACGTGTCCTGCCCCTGCTGACTCGCAGATGGAAGGCTGTGCTGCTACCCCACTTTTGACACTCACGCGTGGATCTTGCCGTTGTAGTACTGTGTGTCCATGATGATCACCAGGTGGGCGGCCACGTTCATGCCCCAGCAGAGACTCCGAGAAGCCACCACCACCTGGATGGCCCCTGGGCAGCAGGAAGGAGGCACACTGAGCGAGGCAGGTCATGGCCTCTGTGGGGGGGTGGGGGCAGAGGGAACCTTTCGCTACACTGCAAGTTCGCTACACTTGCTGTTCTCAGCAAGGCGTGCTGGGAACAGGACTGCTGGGACTGAGGGCAGCAGAGGCCGATACATACTATGGGCACCTGCCTCTGGGCCTCTCGTGGTGGAATTCAAAGCCTGTGGACTGGCACTGAAAGGGAGAACTAACATCACCCTAGCATCGCCAGCAGCCTCCACATGACAACAAAACTGAGCCTGCTGTGACCACACCCCTCGCCAGGCAGCCTCAAATCCAGCAGCGGGTGCGGGCAGGTCTCAGGGAGCATCCACACTCAGGCTCCCACAAACGGTGTCAGAGTGATTACCACGCTGCGGGAAACGCCACTGGTCACCCCGGGACAGAGGGCCATGGACCAGCCTGAGGGTACTCAAAAGCTCTCCTCTGAACTATGTAATGATAAGCTAACCACCCCCAGGAGTCTGGTGTGTCCACACAGAATTGGGGTGGTGACCAAACACCCATAGGCTTTTCAAAGTCTTACTATCTAGTCAGGCTGGCCTCAAACTCATCGTGATCCTCTTGCCTCAGCCTCCCAAGGGCTGATTAAGAAAATCAGGTTCTGAAACAGCACCGGCCCCCATGACTGCCTGTTCGCTCACCTGCCAGCTAGGCTAACGTCTGTCCACCTACATCACAAGTCTTGGGGGATCAAGTAAGGTAACGAAGCAGCACTAAAAGACTGATACCCTGCAGGAGAGGGCGCCCCGTCTGAAGGCCTTGGACTCTGCTCCAGCGCCGAGGCCCTTACCCGAGCTGAAGAGCTGCTCCACCAGGCGCCGCTCCATGGGGCTGAGGCCCTCGTGCAGGTAGCCCACGCCGTTCAGCAGCGTCTCCTTGAGCGTGCTGTCGCTCAGCTTCTCCAGGTACGGGATCAGATCCTTCTCGGTGCAGTGCAGGAACCTGGCAGCACGGGTGCGGGCTCAGCTCAGGGCTCTGAGCCCCACGCAGCTCGCCTGGCTCATCAGTGGGACGCCCTTCAGACCCTCCTGACCTGACCCGACCCCCACCCCCCAGAACAGGCCCCACCTCTGTCGCTGGATGTCAGCTGCACAGGTGGTGAGGATGTCAATGGCGGTGAGGCGGGTCTGCTTGCGGGATGGGACGAAAACGATGACAGGCTTCTTGGGCGAGTGCTTAGTGATGGCGTGGTACACGGGCTTGGCCATGGACAGCAGGCGCGTCTGTGTGTGGCTGATGTTGAAACCCTGGAGACCAAGGCAGACACCAAGGTTGCCGACCTGGGTCACCGCACCTCAGGTCACAGGGCAGGGAGCGCGGACCGCACCTGTATGTGCAGCTCCAAGGGCACTGGGCGCACGTTGGGGTGGAAGTTGAAGGTGGAGGTGGCACTGCAGCCCAGCCAGTGGGCCACATCCTTGGCGTTGGACAGTGAGGAGCTGAGGGCCACGATGCGGATGGGTCGCTCGATTTGGGAGGAGATGTAGCGCATCCGGGAGCAGATCACCTCTAGGACGGGCTGGGAAGCGGGAAGAGGGAGGGTGTCACTCACTCCCTGGGAGTCCCGGCTTCCAGCCCCCCCCTTCAGTGTCAACTGCCCTTCGGCCTTGAAAGGCACCAGTTCTTCCTTCCAATTAGGGTTCCAGCGCCACACAGCACTTGACCTCCCTGGGACAGCGCTGGTTTACAGGACTTCTACCAAAAGCCCCGCCGCCCTGTGGAACAGGGCAGCAGGCAGCACCCTCAGCAGCGAAGCCCCCTGGGTCCCGCATGGTGCCAGCATACCCCGTTCTCGCCTCCGATGAGGTGCACCTCATCCACCACGAAGAGGTTGATGTTCTGCACGTTCTTGCGCTGCTTCCAGCGCCGGGACAGGATGTCCCACTTCTCGGGTGTGCTGATGATGATGTTGCCCTTGCCCAGGAGCTTCAGGTCCGTGCTGGTCTCGCCCGTCAGGAGCACCACCTTCTTGCTGAGCCGGTCCTGGAACTTCTCGTACCAGTCCATGTACACCTGGCAGGAGGGAAGGGCCTAAGAACGGCAGCCACGCCAGGTGTCGTCCCCTTGTCACGAGGGACACCCAGGGCAGACAGCCCTGCCACGGCAGGGCTCACGCTTTTGTTCTCTTGAGACAGGGTTTCCCCACTGCACAGACTGGTGCCGAACATCTGGGCTCAAGCCATCTTCCCACCTCAGCCTCCCAAGGAGCTGGGATCACAAGTGCTCCTCGCCAAGTCCAGCTTATGTCACTTTTTAATTCCACACCAGCCTTTCAGTGATGGGCAAGTTTCTCTTTAGCAAGTACTGGGAAAATGCGAGGGTTTAGAAAACAACCTGGTGGGGTGTAGTAATGTAGTTGGGAGGCTGAGGCAGGAGGATCACCACTGTTTCGGGCCAGCCTGGGCCATACAGTGAGTTCAAGGCCAGCCTGGACTACACAGTGAGACCCCATTTCAAACCAGTAACAACAAAAACCCTTCATCTGGAACCCCCAGTGAAACCGCCTTGGAAGCCCCCGACCACAGCACGTCACACACCTGCTCTGCCAGGGCCTCCATGGGGGTGATGTAGACGCAGCGGCCCTCCGAGTTCTGCAGCAGCATCCGCAGGATGGCGAACTCCGCGCAGATGGTCTTCCCGCTGCCCGTGGGGGCGCCCACGAACACGTTGTCGTCGCTGTTGTACACCGTGTTGAACACTGGAGACCAAGGGGAGCAGCGTGAGGCCAGGGAGACTGGCCGGGAGGTGGCAGCACTCGGCAGCAAGGACTGCAGGGGACATGGCCAGGCACCATGAGGTGCAGAGGCCCGGGAGCAGGGAACCTAAGCTGCGGGGCCCACACCTCACAGGGCCCATGGAGATTGGTGGGACAACAACACAAGCCAAGAGCAGGGACTAGGCTGCAGAACAAGACGCCTTTCCCACTGCTTCAGCACCTGGCTGTGTTTCCGAAACAGTTTAACAGACAGTGAGAGCCCAAACCCCAGCACCAAGACTGCAAAAATTCAAGTTTTGCTACTGATCAGCTGTTTCAATCGGGCACCTCTGCATGCCCAAGTTTCCCCAGGTATAAAGTGGGACACTACCTAGGCATGGTGGCGTATGCCTCTAACCCCAGCACTATGGGAAGCTGAGGCAGGAGGATCACAAGTAAGTTTAAACCCAGTCTGGGCAACTTAGCAAGACTCTTGCCTCCAAATGAATGAATGGATAAATGTGCAGATGTAAGTCAGTGCAAAGGTCCTGGATTTGTCCCCACTACTGCAAAGGAAGGCAGGCACTGTCACTGATTTATAATGACAGTAATGGCTATATCAAGAATAACCCTTAAATTTTTTTTTTCTTTTTTGTCTTTTAGTGACAGGGTTTCACTATGCAGTTCGGGCTGGCCTTGAGCTCATTTTGTAACCCAGGCTGGTCTCGAACTTGCAACAATTCTCATGTCTCAGTCTCCTGAGTGCTGGGATGACAGGCATGTGCCACCACGTCTAGCTCAGCTGCAACCCTGGCAGAAGGAAGAAGATGATGCCGCAGCTAAACTCAGGGCACAGTTCCTGCTCTACCAACAGCCATGATTTACACTGACAGCGGGAGAGGCTGCCACCGATGGCACACAAGCCAGTGTGCTCCTGGTGCACAGGAACACAGGATGGCACCTGAAGCCTGAGAAAGAACCACACAAGACAAGGGCCTTGCTCTTCTGGTGAAAGGCCACCTTGGGGAGAGCTGCAGGGCAGACAAAACTCCTCGCAGGAAGCAGCAATTTCTAAGAGAAAAGTCCCGGGCCAGGGGCCAGGCTGATGAGCTCCAGGCTGAGTCCCTGGGCGCCCTTTCCCTGCCTGCTGAGGGGCCCTCCTGCTCCACACAACCTGAGAGGCCCCCGAGGGAAACGAGCACCCACCTTGCGTCTGGATGGGATTGAAGAAGGGAAATTTATCCTGGTAAAGGCTCTCAAAGGCGCTGTTCCTCAGCGCAGACACGGGCAAGGGCTGCAGGTCCAACAGCTCAGTGGGAGGCGGGTACTTCTCGGGGAGGATCAGGTGGCGGAAGGAGACGGGCAGCTGCGTCTCGCACGCTGTCAGGAAAGGAACAGGAGTAGGAAGCACGCCTGCATCCGAGGGCCACCGCGAGTGCCGGAAACCCAGGCAGGTGGCACCTGAAGCACTGCAGCTCCCTCCCTCCGCAGAGACACACATGGGACAGTGCCCTCCCGTCCCCACCAGCCTGCTCCAGGGGACCCGAGAGGAGACACTCACAGAGCCAGCGGTCGGACACCACCCGGATGAAGTACTGAGGGGGCAGCGGCTCAAAGACAGGCACGAAGAATGTAATGAGGTGCTCGTCCTGCGCGTACTTGGCCTTGAGCAGAAAGTACTCATGGTGCAGGATCACCTCGCTGTCCACATCCTCCACCAGAATCCAGAAGGCCTCCGAGGAGCCGTGCACCTGCCCGCCAAGCACAGGGAGAGCAGCGTGAGCCTGCGTAGCGCCCAGCATTCCCACTAGCACTCACTGCCCGGCGCAGCCTGACCTTCTCGTCCCACTGGAAGTCCGGCGTGATGGTCAGCTCCACCTTCAGAGTGGAGCGCGTGATGGGCTGCAGGTGCACCGACAGCTCCAGCTTGGGGAACAGGTGGACGTACTTGTGGATGGTCTTCCCCATCTTCGGCATTCGGATGAGCTCCCCTACGAGGACACCAGAAGGCTTGGGCCTGCACCCAGATGGCCAGCACAGAAAAGCAGCAGAAGCCACACCACAGGCAGCTCCTTCCTGTAGTCCCAGTGGAGCCCTAGGGACTCAGGTTCTGAGGCCCAGGTGAGCCTGTGCTTTAGGAGGAGACACATGAGGTGACACAGGCTACTGGCACACAAGGCCTAGGACCCAGCGAGCTTGGAGGCTGAGACAGACACTTGGGCTGTCAGGGCAGAAGAGAGCTTCAAACACACCTATCTCATTATGGTTCAGGTCATACAGACGCTCAAAGGGGAAGTTTTTCTTCTCTATCTTCTTCACTACCTCCTCGGGAAGCTTGCGGAACTGGCGCAGGGGACACATGGACTGCCACCTGTCAGGAGACATTGCTGTTGGCTTTTTGTGCCACTGTAACACACTGCCTTTATCACGGCTTGACCACGAGACAAGGTCACAAGAGGACGCATTGGAAGCGCAGCTGGCAGTGAGGCCAGAGCATCCATGGAGGCCGACCCCCAACTCCCAGCACCACCAGCGGCCTTCTCAGCTCTCGGCTTCCCAATCACACTTCAGATGCATCGGGAGGCTTTCCCACCACACACACACACACACACACGCGCGCGCGCGCACACACACACACACACACACACACACCACCCCCCACCCCACCCCCAGGTGACAAGGCCGGCTGACTGCGCCCATCCTTACATGCGCTTGTCAATCATCTTGCAGAGGTTCAGGGTCTTGTCTGTGAGCTGTGCCCAACCTCGGTTTAGGACAATTTCAAAGATCGCACGCATCAACCGGCCAGCCGACTGGGGAAAGACAGGGTCTGCCGTGAGCCCCAGGCCATCTCTGCTTGATTTAACCCGCGCAACCCTAAGTCCCTTATAGTCAGTCCCGTCTCCCACACTTGCAGGTGGAGGTAAAGAACCCTCTGCCATCTCCTGATCCGCAAGCCCTGGAGGCACAGTGGTACATCGCTTCTCCAGTCCAGCGACCTCCCAGTGTCCCCGAGGCCTGCCCTTCACACAGGCTCAGGAATGCCGTGGCACAGCAGCTGAGCGCACAGGCACCAAAGTCCCTGCCCTGCTAGCACCAGGGCTCCTTTCTCCAGGACGCACACAGCACACCCGGCAAGGCCGTGCCCTCACCTGTGTCACATACACCATGTCGGCCATCAGTGCAAAGCCCTCCAATTTCAGCTGGGAGATGAAGGCTTGCAGGAGCACGTTGATCTGGAATAAGAAGCATGGTCAGCCCAAAGGAGGCCCACGGACAGCTCTTCTTCACACCCGTTACGGCATGTAACAGGACAAGTGAGAAGGGCACAGAGAGGGGAGGAACCGGAGTGGGGTGTGGCCAGGGGTGGTGCAGCATCCTGACCATGTGCAAGGCTCTGCATGCAATCCGGGCAACTGCCCCCGGCATGGAGGAACGTGCGGGTTACCAGGCAAGAGCCCAGAGCCCAGGCTCTCCTTCCGGGTGACTCCAAACACTCCAGAGTGCAGAGGAGAGGGGCCCACCTTGGCGCTGGGCTCCTCGATGCTCTCCTTCACCGGGATGGGCACCCTCTCCAGCAACTTCTGCAGCTCCAGCTTCTCCTCCTGCCACAAAGGGGGACAGGTCAGAAAGAGCCAGGTGGCCACAGAAAGAAGGCATCTAGCAGCCTGGCCGTGGGTACCAACTCCCATCCTGGCAAGCTGTCCAGGCGCACCTCTCTCACGGTGATGTTCTTGAACTCTGAGGACAACGAGAAAACTCTGAAGAGCTCAATTTCACTGAGGGTGGGCTTCAGCAGCTGGTTGTAGGTCTGTACCGTGTCATTGGTGATGTAGTAGTGGCTGGCGATACGGCCCAGTTCTGTCACCTAGAGAGAAGGAAGACTCTATGCAGCGCTGGCCCTGAGGAGTTCCAACCTCTAACTTACATGGGTTACTGTCCTATCAGTAATAGTACATGCAACTCAGCATGTCAAGGACAGTGCAATGAACGGACCTATGGAGATCTGCTGTCCACACACACACAGAACACCTGTGAGACCCACCTCTACCCACACTGCGAAGACGGAAAGGTCACTTTAGTGGTTCAGAAGCTCACTGGGCACAGGGCAATCTAAACAGCAGGCGATGAGACAGGCGGCACTCGGGCAAGGCCGCAGGGCAATCTGAAATGCTTCACCGGGCCTACCAGCTTTGCCGAGAACAGCTCCAGAGCCCTCACGCCACCCACCTGGAAGTTGCCGGTCTTCTTATCGTACTTGACCAGATTGTTCTTGTCCAGCATCAAGGCAGCGGTGTGAACCAGATCTAGTCGGCGCTGGTCCAGCAAGGGATCACCCTTGAGGTCATCGTGAGAGATGCCGTAGAGGGTCGGGGACCGGAGCATCCGGATATACAGGTAGGCATAGCCCAGCCAGTTCACTGCATCCTACGAGACACACCTTATGGTTCCTGGCATGGGGAAGTACTGACGTCCAATGCAAAGCTCCCACAGAGGGCTAGAAATTAACTCCCAGCTACAAGGGTTTATATCACACCACCTTCTGAGTGTTCTTCACATTTCATTAATAGAACGATAATCGCTCCAATGATCTGGGAAATGAACAAGTGGAGCATGGAAGACCCTACGACTGCTGACCTTCGGCCCCCTCACTTCACCAGGGGAAGGCACGACGTGCCTGCCCTTCCCTACCTTTGCGTTCTGGACATTGCCTAGCACAATCTCTGCATTGAGCATGTCAGGCAGCTTCGACACCATCTGGCTCTCAATTGGCAGCTGCTGGTTGAGGAGGGACAGGTAGTACTGCAGCTCCCCGTGGGACGTGATGAGTATGCCCTCACCCTTGGTGTCGTACTGCGGGCGGCCAGCGCGGCCCAGCATCTGCATCAGGGACAGCAACAAAGACAGCTGCAGCAGGGAAGCTGCCACGGTGCAGCACTCAGCCCTGACCCGGTGTCTGGCCAGCCTCCTTGCCCCGCAGGCCCAGGCCACTCACACGTGGGGATACACTCGAAGGCTTGGTACCTGCAGGATATCCAGCGCTCCCAGCTCTGTCCAGCGCCCCTTCTCCGGACTGTACACCTGGGTGCCTTTGATGATGACCGTATGGGCAGGAAGGTTCACGCCCCAGGCCAGAGTTGCTGTGGAAACTAAAACCTATGGAGGCAAAGCAAGGCATTGAGGAAACAGACATCGCCACTGCCACCAGAGGGTGAACACTGGACTTCTTCCACATCAGAGCTTCTAGAGGAATAGGCAGTGGCAAAAGGACTCGGGGATGACATGTCCCAGTACTGGTGGATGTGACACCAGGAGAGTGAGGAAAGGGTTCCCAAGTTCCTTATCTACTCAAGAATTAACATTCCAATATTCCAGAGACACTCAAGTTTCAGAAGTACAGACCTACATGAATAATCTTCGTGAAGTTCCAAGAAAGTTCTAAGCCCTGCTTTCATGAAGCAGGAACAAATGAAGTCCTGACCTCAGAGGACTCACTGAAGTGCCTGCTTCGTCACCCCTCAGCGCTTTCCTAACCTCACTCATCTTCCCTCCTGCAGTGCGTGGAGCCCGAAGCTGTGCTTACTGTACCCACCCTCTGACTGGCCAGTGGTGTCAGGAGCACACCTATGGCACCTGCTCCCTCAGGCTCTGCTGCCCTCACCTGAATGTGTTTATCAGCAAAGAGATCTTCCACCAGCGTCCGGTCCACTCGGGTCATGCCTGCATGATGAATAGCGAAGCCGTACGGAAGCAGATCCTTCAGCTCCAGGTTCTGCGAACAGAGAAAGACCAGGGTGCAGAATGAGGCTTCCTGTGGGACTCTCAGGGATGAAGGAAATCTCCCATGAGGCCCCTCACCTCAGCCACACCCAAGACAACCACTGTAATGCATGGCCAACAGTGGCAGCCTGGCCCGGTCCCCAAGGAGCTGTCCATGTCCTGACTGGTAATATAGAAGCAGCCGCCAGGCAGGAACAAGAGAACAGACCGCGCCCCCTCACCTTGCACTGATCCGCTTCTGTCCGCAGAACCTCTGTGGAGGCTGAGCCTTCTCTCAGAAACAGACCCAGGCTGTCCTTCTCCAGGCACATGTCCCGGATGGCTCGAGCTGTCTTCCCAGTCTCCTTCCTGGAGTGGACGAACACCAGCACCTAAGGAGAACACACAGCTGACCATGGACAGCCTCTCTTGAGACCACAGGCATCAGCAGGAGGTGGTGGTGGCTGCACCATTATAACCAGAAGCAAAGGTCACGGACAAAGGAGCAATGGGAAGAATGCGTGCTGGTCTGGCCCAGAGGAAGGTGCCCAGTGAGGACAAGACAGTCTCATGGCTGGGAGGACCCCAGGACCCTCTAGCGGAGAGTGAGTTTAATCTACTGTGAACACTATGTTCAGGTCCTCACAAAAGTCCAAGCCACATGAAGCTAAACTGCAAGCTAACAGGTGGCGTAATACACTACTCATTAGCAGAACACAGGAAGGAAGTCTGAGATCAGTATCACACGGCAGGAAATAAAAGTCCTCCCAGTATCTGTACAGAGACTTTTCTCCGTATCAATTTATGTGCTCTTTATCAGACACACATAAATGCACACCTTGACACTTCCTTTATGTATCTTAGTTATTGCTGAACTATGCTGAACAGGAAAATTCTTATCGTGCTAGCTTCTAGTAAAGCACCTTCTTTCACTAGTTTTTAATTTTAATCTTTATTTGTACCAGTTTGTATGTTAGGTGTTACACACTTTACATCTTTTCTCTAAGGATCCTAGATAGTGTGGACGGAATGAATTTTTGGACCCAGGGATTTCTTTTCCAGGATCTTTTAAGCCACCTACACAGCATCATTCGTGGCTGTGGGATGACTGTGATTATGTGTTATTGAGATCATGTTAGGACCCAGCTGTGGTCAGGGAGTCAGTCCACTTCTGCTAAGTTGGGCCATTTAGGAGTATGGAGTTGTTTATAGTATTTCCTGAGCATCCTCTGTTTTTTTTTACAGGGCCTCACACACACTAAGCATACGTTCTACCACCTACTATGGCCCTAATCTCTTGGACTGGGGGCCACTGAATCACCCATTTACCTCATTCCTAATTCTGGTGTTTGCACTGAATCTTCTGTCAGTTGTGCCACATTACCAGTGAGTCAAAAATTGAGCAGACCATGAACACACCTGATTTTTTCCAGCATGTTCCATGATTTTCTCATAGACGATTTCATTCATGATCTGGAATCGCTTGATAGCTTTTTTCTCTGTGATGCCCACATATGTCTGCTCCAGAGGCACCGGGCGGAAGCTAAAAGTTAACAGTTCAACACATGAGGCTTCTAGCAAGGAGCAGTGCAGGAACAAACAGTCCTTCCCACTGCCCTGGAAGCACTACTGCTCCTTTTGGATTCATACACAGAAATGCAAAGGTTTTTCTAGAACAGCACAGCAGTGCTCTCTGGAAATGGGTGGGTACGCTGGTGGCTACAGCTTTATTTCCGGCAGTCTTTTTCCTGCACTTTGGGTATCCCCGTCTTAACTTGTACCTGTTGTCGAAGTAAAAGAGGCCCTTAGCTGGGTCGACACGCAGAAAGGTGGCCACATCTTCATAGTTGGGGAGGGTGGCACTGAGGCCAATGAGCCGGACGTCCTCTTGGGTCATCTCAATGTTTCGAATGGCCCTGGCCACCAAAGCTTCTAAGACAGGACCTCTGTCATCGTGGAGAAGATGGATCTCATCCTAAGAAAATGAGAGGACAGCAAACTACCTCCAGGACCTGAGCATACACAGCCCACTTTCTTGGGACTCGTCCAGTTTTATATCTGTAACCTAAGACACCCAATAAATAAGATAAAGAAGAACTCACAAGCAAAAAGAGACTCAAGAGGACAAAGATAGCACTGCATGGAAACAGCACCCTGTGAGTTCCGAGTTATTTTGCTGATGACAATTTAAGTATTTATTCTTTTATAACAGGGTCTGGCTACAGTCCAGGCTGGCCTCAAACTCACGGCAGTCTTCCTGCTTCAGCCTCCCAAGTGCTGAGATTACAGGTATGTGCCACCATGCCTAGGGGCTTAGAATACTTCAGACAGAAAAGTCTGATGGCAGTTCACACAGCTTACAGCAGCGCCCAAGAGGCCCGAGGGGGTAGGGGGGACTTGATACCATGCACGCTATGCTCAGAGGTGTGGAGTGAATCCTAACAAGCTCCTATTCTAGGTTCTAGGTTGCTGCTCATTAAGATTTTGAGTAGGAAGGCTTGAAAACAGGTTTGCAAAGTTTTTCTTAAAGAGCCAGACAGCATTTTAAGCTCAAAATCGTGTTTAAAAGTATGGGCCCTGTTATTATTAACTGATACTTTATAAATATTTATAAACATTTTTATTATTGACAAATATTTAGCACAAAAGCAACTGCAAACAGTAAAGAAACAGGCACAGCTCTGTTCCAATAGAACAAAACCAGCAGCCACAGATGCCAACTCCTGCTCTGGAACCAGTGTGGTCTCACGCTCCCAGATGCCCCAGGGAGATGACATCTGGTGTGATGGTGCAAGCCTGTGACCCCAGCACTGGTGGCTGAGCAGAAGGATTCCAAGTGTAATGCCAGCCTGGGACTACAGACTGTTTCAAAAAACCCAATAAAAAAGCCAGAACAATTGTGCCAGTATTATTCAGACAACTGAATGTGGATGTCTTGTGCTCTGGGTGAATGATTTGGGGATGACAACGTGCAATGCATGTACCATCGTTGCCCCCTAAATGATGTGTTTTGAAATTTTTACGTATTTTTCCCTTTTCTCCTTGAAATAAAATGAATTGGGGGGGGGGTGAGAATGGAGTGGGACACTCAGAAGGAATGGTAAGAGTAGGACTTAGTCCTGCCTCTGTGGGCCTATGACTAGAACAATGGCTGACAAGTACAGGTGCTCAGTCAATGTTGTTGAATCAATGAATTGGTCAGCAAATTAAAAAAAAAAAAGAAAAGAAACACCAGACTGGAAAGTCCTCCTGTGTGCCCATGGGGAAACACGGTATCCACTGTCCTGAGTCCTTACTGCTTCTGAGAAGTGATCACCTATTTTATTTCACCCGGCTTGATCCCAGATTTGCAAAGCCCCACAGTGTTCTGGAAGAACGAGTTTTTCCTTGGTGTTTACATTCACTTCACACCATCTCAGATGTGAAAACACCAGGCACTGACTGGGAAGTTTTTCTCAGGCGTCTTAATTAGTGGGAACAGCAGAGCTGCCTGCAGCGGTCATGAAGAAACTCACACTGTGAACCCAGCACCACACCCCCAGGACGCACACCCCGCAGGGCTCCCCACTCACCAGGATGACGAGCCGCACCAGCTGGGTGTAGGTGCGCTCACCGCCCTTGCGGGTGATGATGTCCCACTTCTCGGGGGTGCACACGATGATCTGCGTGGCGCTGATCTCCTCCTTGCACAGCTGGTGGTCCCCAGTCAGCTCCGCAACAGTGATGCCGTAGGTGGCCAGGCGCTGAGGGGGAAGGGCTCGTGAGGCAAGAGCACCTGGGTGCAGCTCAGGGCCCGGTTCTGGCCTGCCATGCATCACACCCTAAGCTCCACTGTAGGAGGAGCAAGAGGAAAGACAGCTGCCTTCCCGAGGGCACCGGGAGCAGGCAAGTATCAGGTACATCAAACCTGACAAACACACACTCTGGAAAGAAATCCCTGTTTTGCTCAGGAAAATGAAGCACATCTGAAAGGGACCTAGTCTGTAAGATCAGGAATAAAAACACAAATAACAAAACCTGGGGTACCATCTCCAAGGTCCCCATCAGCTATGTCCATGGGGTGGTCCACAGACACCACAAAATGCAGACAATCACTACCATAGAGATGACCTGAACCCTTGCCCTTGTGCAGGAAGGTACAAGCCATTCCTGCTTCACAGACTCGGTAGTGGGTCCAGATCCAGCTCAGAATGGGAAAACATGGCCCAGGAGGCGCTCAGAGGAGCGGCAACAACGCCCAGGCCTGCTCGCGGTGCTCCGAGCAGCAGCCAGCAGCTTGTGGAGCAGCCTTACCTTTCCAAAGCTGCCCACCATCTCCTGCACCAAGGAGCGCATGGGAGCGATGTAGATGATCTTGAAGTCATCCACATTGATGGTGCCGTCCATGTTGATGTGCTTCCCTATCTCGCGGAGCATGCACATCAGGGCCACGTTGGTCTTCCCAGCACCCTGAGAGGGAGGTCAGAGACAGACAGCCTGCTCACCCGGTCATGGTCACTGCCCTAAGTCCATGCACTCATCTCCACACAGAGCATGACTTATGTCCTGAGTACTTATCATGTCTCCCACCAAAGAATAAAGAACCGGGGACTATGGATGAAAGAACCATCTTGTGACCAGAAGACTAGGCCACATTCCACTTACGGTAGGGGCGCACAGCAGCAGGTTCTCATCCGTCTCCAGCGCGGCGTGGTAGAGTTTACTCTGAATTCGGTTCAGTGTTTTGAAGCCCTCAAATCCAGCCTGGGCATACTTTGGCAGCTTCTCTACTGGAAGCAGTTGCTGAAAAGAAGGAACATCAAATATATCATGCTCACAGCATCCTTAGGTACACTGGCTTTTTTGTGGGAACGTTAGGATTTCACCTCCTGGCAATCTCCTACACAGCTCTCCACTAAGACTCAAAACCAGAACAGGAAAACCCTGAAGCAGCTTTGTTTCTAGAAGACAATATCCATGAGACAAAACTATGCTTTGGTCAATGGTCAAAATCACACAGCAAGGGAGGTGACCTGAGCAGAGAGCTGAGGTGAATAATTCACTCACTTCTTCTGAGCCAAAGGGCTTGGGCTTCAGGGCAGGCACATGAACCTCTTCATAGCCCTTACGCTGGCGGCGGAAGGAGCCGTCGGGAAGCTGACAGCGTTTGTTGGCCATGAAGTGACTGCCCTGGGTAAAAACCAGGTCCTCCAAGTCTAGAACCTGCCGTGGAGCCAGGGCCTGGGAAAGTGAAAAAACAACCATACGAAGGAAGTGAGCCTGCTGGGCAATGAGCTGTCCTCTCGAGGCCTGTGTAACGACCTGGTACCCACCTCTCCACCTTGGTCCAGATCCATGGTCTCCAGATCTGTGTCCATTCGGGACTGACGGACTCGCTCTCTCCGGGACCTTTCCTCCTGCAGGGAAAAGACAGAAAGCACAACACTCCACCACTGTCCTGGGTTCCTGTCCTTCTCGGTTCTTGCTCAGCTGTCCTGGACACACAGGTGCTGACTACTGAGTCATCACGCATAAAGACAGCACTTTACATCCCAACACCTGCCACAAGGACCATCGGAAAGAACGAAGGAAACAACATGAGAGCAAGCGCACAGAGCAGGGCTGTCAGGAGCAGGTCGGCATTAATGGCTGCCTAACACATGCATCCTGCCCCTCCACTATACACCACGCTTTTCCTGTGAAAATCGATCAGGTCCCAGGAGCTGGTGAACACAGTCCCTGGACCCCTGGTGTGATGCGCTGATCCCAGTCTACCTGCTAACACCCCCGAAGATTCCAGAGAAACGCTTCACTACTTCAACATTTCAGCAGAAATTTAGCTTCATGCTGCAATCTTCTAGCCAAGGCCCCTTCTTTGAAGCAAACAAGCGGAACATTCGCTGAGGGACAAGATGCAAATCCATCCCAGCCCTCCTTACTCGGATCAGATCCTCCTTCTCAGTTTCATGGAGCTGGTAGAGGAATTTGGACAGCTCTGGATCAGCCTCCATTTTTCCCATGATCCTTTCCTTTTCAGGTTCACTCTGAGCACTGGCCAGCAAGGTGCAGTATAAAACTGCCAGAGACAATGAGAAGAAAGGGAAGACGAACAAGAGGGGATGAGACAGAACCACCCTCAGTCTTGGGATAGGAAGAAAAATGACAAAGGGCTGGACACAACCCCAGCCCACTTGCACGTGTGTGCACACGCATTCACACAGCAGGAAGAGCACCCATATACTCACTCATCATCCGGTGCTGCCGCAGCACTTTAATGAAATCGAATGTGTTAAAACCCAGGAGCAAAACCAGCTGGTTCTCACACTCCCGGTCATCACTGGCCGTCTGGAGAGAAGAGATAATGTGGCCGTTAAGGACACACCATCTGCTGTTTCCCACACTGTCCCATCTGCTAAGGTGCAGTGAACGGAAACGTCATCTTGGCCATACCTTCAAAATCTCCAACACTTCATCTGCCTTCTTCTGTGAGACGATGGCATCATCGTAGAAACGACTGAGCTGCCGCTGCAGCCAGAACGCATCGATATCCCGAGGGTGCAGATCCTTCTTCTTGGAACTCATCAGCTCCCCGGAGGCTACGAGCTGAAAAAGTATGCAGCACTCAGCTCACTGCCCGCTTTGCTGAACCGTTTTCCCATCTGCCCGCAACAACACCGCTTGCCCTTCCACAGCCTGCTTTCTCTACACTCATTTCCGAAGAGAAAGGCTGCTATGCTGGGTTCAGACTCGAGCCGGATTTCATCAATGTACATCGTTGGGGTAGCTGACACTGAGCAAGTCAGGACCCTAAGGATGGCTGGGCACAGTGGTGCACAACAGTAATTCCAGCTACTTAGGGGACTGCAGCAGGACTTCAAACCAAATTCACAACCACTCCGGGTGAGTTGGTGAGAACTGTCTCAGAAATATAATTAGAAGGGCTGGGGGCTGGAGGTTTAGCTCAGTGGCTTAAGCGCCTGCCTGGCAAGCGCAAGGTCGTGGGCTCGATCCCTGGTACCAAAAAAAAAAAAAAAAAAAAAAAGGAAAGGCTGAGCAGGGCTGTTTGTGTTTGGGCTGGGGATTTAGCTCAGTGGCACAAGTGCCTGACTAGCAGGCATGAAGTCATGAGTTTGATCCCTGGTTAAAAAAAAGAAGGGCTGGAATGTAGCTCAGTGGCAGAGCACTTGCTTAGCACGACAAGACCCTGGGCTTGATCTCTAGCCTGCAACTTAAGCTAATTTGTGGCTCACCCTACCAAAATATGGCTCAGTAAGTGATCTATAAGAGAACACAGATGTAAGGGAGAAATACTACAACCAGAACTAGCCTGGCCTTGCAGCAACAGCAATGAAACTTGCACTTACATTAGCAGACAGAGTGCAGCGCACGACAGCCTCATCCCCTTCCATGTCATCGTCCGACGCCTCCTCTCGAACCTCCCCGTACACATCTTCATCACCTTCCTGTGGAAACGGCCCCAACCTTACCATGATGTGGAACTCATGTGTGTCACCACTGAACTCCTCCTTTCAGTCATCCTAATGAGCTCAGGTTAGAGCAACAGCTTTGGGAGAAACCATCAGCTTCCTGGAACCCGGTACGTTAACGAAGGGGCCACCTGCACAGGTTCTCAGACACACCTGCTCTCACTTCTGCTTCTCACCTTAACCGGCACGTTGGCCACCACCTACATCGGCCTCTCTCTAAACACACACAGTACCTGCACACAAGCCCTGCAGCTGACAGATGAGAGCTGTATGCTGTATGAAAGCAGGTGTGGAAAAGCACGTGTGGAAAAGCAGGCAGTGGTGTGGAAATGCAGAGGCTGCACTTGGCTTGCTCACCGCTGTATGCACTCAACACTGCACGGTGCACGCAGGACACTGCCACGTTCACTTCTCAAATGAACTGCTATGAGTAACTTTTTTATTGGTTTGTTGCTTTTAAAACTATGAAGTCCAATTAACTACATTGTAAGGGGGAGCTGAGCAATCATCTCTCAATCATCTCGTTTTATGGAAAAAGAAACCAAAACTAAATGACCTGGCCTGGGGACATAGCTCAGCAGCACAGTGCCTGCCTGGCAAGCGCAAGGTCCTGAGTTCACAGGGAATGGGGAGACTAAATGACCTGCCCAAGATACAAAATTCAGAAGTCTTGGCTCTCAGGTCAGTGCTGTGCCCTGACTCTTCTGAGACTCAACTTCCTGTCCTGTTATAAATCTCTGGCAGCAAATCGACCCTTGAGAACTTGAAGCCAACTTTAAAATGTTTTTAAAGTTCCTACTTACAGTCTAGAAATTACGGTAAATGTTCATGAACGCAGACCCCAGTGACTGCTGCAATGTCACTGCATCAACCACGCACACACTATGCTCATTCCCCCTCAGCCAATGTGCTTTCTACAGAGACTAACGGTGAAAAGTTGGAAATTATTGCAATAAAGAGTTTAAAATGCTGTCAAACACAGTGAGGTTCATTTTAGGGCAGGCTATATACTGTACTCTTTGTCTTTCTTTTGATCTACTTGACCTACTTGCTTTCTTTTTATCTACTTTACTTTCTTCTGATCTACTTCATTTTAATTTATATTAGTTTAAATTTGCTTTAGAAAATCTAAACATAATCAGTAATTTTTTTTTTAGCAAAATAACACTAAATTTCTAAGTTTGACACTCATGAAACACCATAAAATTTATGCAGCTTTTTAAAAAGAGAACTTCTCTACACCTGAAGGAGCCCTATCACCTTAACAGTTCTTAAAGCAGACGGGCTCCATCCGCTTTATTGCTCACCTCCTCATCAGATTCAAACTGCACATTCACCCCGTAGGTCTCATCAATGTTGTCATCTGAGGAGTTGGGAGAGGGCAGTGAATGGTTAGCAACAGGAGAGGTACTGAGCCCACTGCTTACCCATTCATCCCACCTGCTTCCCCTCAGGACAGAACCAAGGTCTATGGACACGGGAGGGCTTGAATGATCAGCATAACAAAGCCACTTGTGTTGCCCACTCCAAGGCATTCTCCAACCTGCCCCACTGGGCCCAGTACTGCTCTGCTGATGACCCCAGGTGCTGCCCAAATTTTCTCCCATACTCTACACAAGAGTATCAGCAAGAAATCAGTGATGGACTCTTAAGGATTCTGGTGTCCACCAGTCACAGCTCTTCAAAAAACACAAAACAGGTGATGGGAACTCACTGACGTTCACATTTTTAAACGAATGATGCTAGAAGATACAGACTTGGTGACTAAAACAAAAACCAGTTAATATGATCAGGACACAAAGAGTTCAGTTACCCATATTCTGGATTTCCTTGTCTCCACCATAGTCTGTGATCTTTTTGCCCAAGTTTACTAGCACGTGGTATCTGGTATCATCTGTCTGACCCAGAAGCAGGTCAATCTCTTTCCGCCTTTCCTTGTCTCGCAGCTTCTCATTCTTCAGGACAGCGAGAACTTCATCAGCTGCCCCACAAAGGATATCGCGTGGCTGGTGACAAAACAAACATTTCAGAACAACAGCCAGAAAACCACCAAGCAGCTCTATGTGAAGGCAGTGCATGAAGGGCCACCCCCCTTCAGACTGCAGCATCCCAGCCTCTGACCGGTTCCACTAATGCTGACCAAAAATGCCGCCCAGTCACATAACTGAAAGAAAACCCATTTTTAAGATGAGAAAAAGAGGGAAAATAGTATGATGGTACACACACAATAATAGTACAGCTGTGTGAAGTTATGTACCTATTTGGGCGAGGGTTAGAATACATTACAAAAACCAAAACTGGCCCAGGGCTGGGGAAAAAAATTAGGACTAGGGATGTAGCTAAATGGTAGATTCTGTGGCATGCATAAGAACCTGGATTGAATCCCCAGCACAAAGAAAAAAGATTAGGTGGTTTTCGAGATAGAACACAGCTTCTGCAGCAGTTTGCTTCGTGTCTCCAGGCAGAAGAGGCACTCAGCCATCTCCTTCCATCAGGCTACACTTTTGGTTATTTTACACATACACTTCCTCTAGCACCCACTTCACCAGAGACTCTCCAAGGCTCATTAGGAACCTTGATGTAATCTTGTATGTATAAAGGTTTAAAGCAAAGATTCTGGAAACAGACTACCTCGATTCATATCCTGCCAAATACAACCTCTGACTTGGGAGAATTACTTATTCTGTGGTTCACATCTCTCTTCTGTAAAATGGAAAATTCACAGCACCCAATCACAGAGTCCATGTGAACTTCCACATAAACTAAGTGTTCTGTAAGTATTGGCCCTTTTGAGAATCAGTATGAGAAGCTGATACACAGGAAAATCCAGAGATAAGGTCTTTCCAGTGTCTCCCAGTTGCGGTTTCTTTATTTTAAACTTTGGTTTTTGTTAGTACATATTTGCAACATATGATGATTACATTTGTTGTGGGGAACTGGTACACGTACATAATGCATTGACTCCCTTGATGTCCTCACCCTTACCCCACCACAAACAGACGGCCTCACCTGATCCCCCAGAGCAGCCTGGATGAAGCTGAGCAGCACCTCATAGGTCTCCCGGGTCTCCTTGGTTTTGGGCTTGTAGATGATGCCGACCATCTCATCAATGCCCTCCGACAGCAGAGTGTAACCCTTCATCTTGTTGATGTCATGTCGGTCCTCATCTCGCTTCCTTCGCCTGACAGACACAAGGCACACCACTGAATGAGAAATCTGTGCTGGCTGCAGGAGGGCTGGGTCAGACCCACCGCCCTTCCTTCTCAGCTTCACTGCACACAGCTAATACTTGGAAACAGAAAGCTGTACTCTCTTATGATCCCCACTTGGGCTTAATCATTGACAGGATCATGTTCTTATGGGACACTGACAGAAAAAAAATCAATCTCTCACCAGATGTACCAAATGTTAAACTGTGGCATGCACCTATTTAATTTTAAAAGATGACCTTTTATACTTTGTATGAAAAATTTATAAAACAGGATTCTGACTAGTTATTCACTTCTCAGATGCACTACTTCCTTTTAGCCAGAGAAACTAAAACTCCACTGCAAACTCTCCTGACTCCCAACAAATTATAGCAAAATTACAAAAGAAGTTATATTTTTCAAAGTGGAGGACGGATGATACATAAACTCCTTTCAAATATAACTACTTAATTTAATCTGGGCCTTGGAATTTTTGAGACTTCACTGCAGGAGATAGAAGACTCAAACTCAAAAGATAATAGTATAGTGAAGTTTAACAATTATGTAACTTTTGAAATGTATCTCCCAAGAAGGAAAAAATAAAACAAAACAACAAAGTCTTTCATACTGTGGCTGCTTGAGTTAGCGTGTAACAATACATGCACAGGAAGTGGACAAGAATAAAGAGTAATTCTGGGAAGCTAATAATGAAGAGGGAAGGGAACAGCAAAGTCCTGAAAACATCTGGAAGAAAATTAAGATCTGACTATGAATCAGAGCCACACATGTTAGAAAGAGTACCATTAAGTTTCTTTCCAATGTTACAGGCAGCTGAGCCAGTTAGAAATATTACAGGCAGTCAGACGGGGCTAGGCCCTTGAAGAAGCTGGCACAGAGGACCAGATGTCTGATGACCTTAGAGGAGAGCCACACCTCTTGCTGCCGGCCAGCTCTTGAAACAGAAGACCCATACCTCTTGCTGCCGGCCAGATCTCAAGACAAATTCAAGCACACCCTGAAGTATAATACTTAGGGATTAAGTCTGGATCATCTTATGCCCACTTTGCAAATTCCCATTTTTGCTACCTTTGAGCCACCTAGTCTCACGATTTTGCCCTATAAAAGTCCCTGGAAAATAGAGTCTTTGGCAATCCACTCAGCACCCCTTCTGTCTCTCTCAAGACAGAAGCTGTCTCTCAATAAAATGTTCTACTCTTCACCTCTGTTGTTCCTAAAATTCATGCTTCGATTTTAGAGAACACGAACTAGGACATAGTAGGTAGGGAGTTTCATTCTCCTATATCACCATTTTAGACATTTTTGTTAAAATTAAAGACTCTTTAAATTATCATGGTCTACTAAACTCTAAATATTTTAAATTTTAGTATGTTCTTTTAAGGCAACCAATGTTTTATGTGCCACCATGTATTTCAGCAAAAATGCTAAAGGGAAGAGGAACTTCGGGATTGAAGAAAACACAGTATGCCCCTGGCACCTACTTGGCTCTTCTTTCCTCCTGCATCTGCGGTTTGGTCCGCTGGGCCTTATCGCCCATTCGAGTGCCCTCCAGCTTCCCGACCAGCGACAGCACCTCTCCTGTGGGTTCATCCCGGCGAGTCCGGTCAATGAGAGAGCGGTCAGCTTGGAGCACAAGATTCGAGTTCTGTAAAGATCATACGTTACCATCGCTTCACCACGAGTAGAGCAAATTCCTACATCGCACTGACACCAGATGGAAGAATCCTTACAACTAAGTGACAATCATCACTAATCATAATAAATTTTTCTTGAAAAGACGCAGCATCATTTAACTCCACGCATGAACACAGGGCTAAGTCCCAGGGGCTGCCGAAGGAGTTGAATAATTCTTGCTCCTATCAGTGCCCACAATAACCCTACTTGGGAAAAGTGTTAACAAGTAGAAGGGGGAAGGTTTGGCGCCAAAAGAAAGCTCGTAAATCTGTTCCACCTGCGCCAAACTCCAGTGGGGGTTATTTGGTCGTCACGTAACCCCACTTTCTCCCACATCGGATTTACCCTTGCTTCCGGGGCCCAGTCGAAGGCCTTCACACTGAAAACCCCTTGCACAGCCTCCCCATCCCCCACTGCCCTCCATCCAGAATCCTCCCCCAAGAGCATACGCACCGCCTTGTACTCATACTGCAGACTACGGGCAGTCACATCCGCCATGGCTGCGGCTGCTCCGGGCCCTCACAGCCCCACTCCGCACCGCACACGACCAACTGCCGCTGCGAACCGATCCCGCCAGGCAGGAACAAAGCGGTAGGGACGCGCTGAACTAGGGGTAAAAAAGATAGATCCTTCCGCTTCCGGGTCGCGCGAGGAAATGGCGTGTTTCCGGTAAGCGAGCCCCGCCCTCCTGCGGCCTTCTGGGTTGAGTGGGCGGGGCTTGAGTGTGCCTCCACGTACTGTCCGCAGATGCGCGCGCTCCCTGCCCTCAGGTTCCGATCGCTTGCTGGTATCCTTAAAATGTAAGCACGCAGACTTTATGTTAGAATGAAAAAACCTTTTTCTGCCTCTTTTTCCCCAAACTCTAGGCGCATTAGCACCATTTCTGGAGGAGGAAACAAGGAACAATTCAGTGTGTGTGTGTTTATGTGTGCGCGCGTCGGGTCTGGCTCTGTCGCAGTCTATGTCACTGGCTCTCCCTCCCGCGCCCCGCACCCCTTCCCTCTTCCTCTGTGTGTGGACTCTTCTTTCGGGTTTCTCCTTTGTCTTGAATTACTGCGAAGAATTCCTAGCCTCGCCCGACCCATCCAAAACCCAAGTTCGCGAGACCTTGGTTCTCTGCCTTAGGGGAAGGACGCCCTATTTGTCCCCAGCTGTCTGATGCATCCCATGCCAGCTTCTTCTCCGCACTTGAAGAACTTCCGGTGCAGAAGGCTGCCCTGGCAGGGCCAAATCGTGCAGGACGGTGACGTCACTTCTTCCCCTGCTGAGAGCCCAGGACTCATGGACACCCCCTTCCTAATTCCTCCATTCCTCATATATCGACCATTTCTCACAGCTGACCGATTGCCTCTCTTAAGAATGTTTCTTCCTTTTGAAGATGAATAGAAAACGATGAGTATTAAGTCTAAGGAATTCAACCGCAGTGATATTTTGTCTGAGTCACTGTTGATTTTTTATTTAAAATTGGGGTAGTTCACACCAAGTCTGGATTTTCCCCACCAATGACGAATCAGAAGACTGACCATGTGAGATCCACCTTCCTGTATGCCTGTTTGCTCAATGCTAGTAACAACTGCCAAGATTCGAGGACGCATATGTTCCTCCTGCTGCCTCTGTCCTCCCACATGTTAGGATTTTCGGCCTGGTGAAACAGCAAAATATGAGATAAAAGAGACCTTTATTCCCAAGGACGTGGAAAGAAGTCCACAACCACAGACAGCCTGGCCTTCTCTGACCCGCAGGCGCGGGTTAGGGTACTCATATAACCTCTGACCGGGGCAGTCCCCAGGGCGGGCACAGGTAACACACAGGTTACTGATTGGGGCTGTTTTTGCACCACTGGGAAAGGTGACTACAGTTTGGTCCCACCCCTTGTTTTTGTCTCCCACCTCAGCTTTCCAGGGCACAACTCTTTCACCACACTTGCCATTCCTCTGCTTGGTGTTAGGAGCCTGGTGCCCGTGTGCATGGCATTTACTGCTCTGGCCTGTGTTTTTTGTTTTTGTTTTGTTTCTTTTGAAGGTGCTGGGAATTGAATCTGGGGCCTTGTACATGCTAAGCAGGAGCTCTACTGCTGCCCCCACCCCATATATATGTGTGTGTGTGTGTTATGTATATACATATATGTATACCCATATATATGTGTGTATGTATATGTATATATATATTTTTTTAAATATTTGAGCCTTCTAGTCGGTTGTGGTGGCATATGCCTGTAATCTCAGTAATCAAGAGGCTGAGGCAGGAAGATCATTGTGAGTTTGAGACCAGCCTGGGCTACAAAGTGAACTCAAGGCCAGCCTGAACTGCACAATGAGACCCGTTCACAGAAACAACCCCCTCCAAAAAAAATTGAGCCTTCCAATGACAGTCAAGCCCTTGCAGAGATTCTGTGACATCAGACAGTTACCTGTTCCCTCTAAGTGAACATCATTTCTTCAAAATTGAGGCAATAAAATTTTCCTCGTGAAGCTGAGGATGTAGCTCAGTGTTAAAGCACCTGCATAACATGCTCAAGCCCTGACTTCAATCCTCAGCACTGCAAAAGACAAAACAAAACAAACACTTCCTCATAGGACTGTTGACATTAAATGAGCTAAAGTGTTTGAAGCACCTTGTGAAATGTCTGACTTAAGGGCCGGAGATTTAGCTCAGTGGCTTAAGTGCCTGCCTGGCAAGTGCGAGGTTGTGAGTTCAATCTCCGGCACCAAAAAAAAGAAAGAAAAAGAAATAGAAATGTCTGACTTAAAATCGGAGCTCACTGAAGATTATTTAAATCTGAATCCATAAGCTAACTATTCCATGCCCCACCTGACACAAAAGGGAGAGAAAGGTGTCCCAGGGATTCTACTCTGTGTTTCTGTAGGAGTCGCACTGATATTCACAGTCAAAGCGAGGCCATGGGCAAATCTGTAAAGCAGATTTCACACCCATTAGGTGGCTAAAATTAAACAGAGGGACAGTAACAAGGGCTGGTAGGGGTGTGGGGAAATTGAAACATGTACTGCTGATGGGAATATAAAATGCCACAGCCACTAATGCCACAGCTTGGTAGTTCCCCCCCAATTTAAAACATACAGTTACCATATGACCCAGTCATTATAACATTCTACTCCAGACGTTAAAAGCACAGTTAAAACAGGGCCACACGATAACACCACTGTTCACAATAGCCCAAGTGTGGAGCCCAGTTGTCCATCGACCATGAATGGGCAAATGAAATGTGGCATTCACATACCATGCAATAATATTCAGCACAAAAACCAATGAAGTATGAAGCACTGATACATGATACAGTGTGGACTAATCTCCAAACATCAAGCAAAGCTGGGCATGTGACACTTGCCTACAATCCCAGTGACCTATCAGTCACGGAGAGCTGTCAAATCATAACCAAGACACACACATAGAGCAGCTTCAGAGCTCAAATCTGATGTCAAAAGATGATATGAGGGCTGGGCGTCTAGCTCAGTGGCTTATAAGCACCTGCCTGACAAGCATGACGTCGTGAGTTCATCCAAGATGATATGAAAGAAAAGACTGCAGCCTTAGGCTTTGTTGTCAGTGCCCCCTTGTTCTTGTGATGGCTCATCCTGTATCTTTTCTTTTTCTTCTTTTCCTCTTCTTCTTTTTCTCCCTCTCATTTCCTGCCATGTATTTCCTACCTAAAACTGCTATGTTTATAAGTTATCTCCAATTCTTTGAATGGGACTAGAACCTGGAACCAATGGACACCACACCATCCATCAACCCCAGTACTCTGGGAGGCTGAGGCGGGAGGCGCATAAGTCTGAACCCAACGGGGGCAACATAGCGATTTTTTTTTTTGTCCCAGGGATTAAACTCACGCTTGCCAGGCAGGCACTTATACTGCTGCGCTAAATCCCCAGTCCAACATAGTGATTTAGCAAGACCCTCTTGCAAAAGTGAAAACAAGGGACTGGGATATAGCTCAGTGGCACAGCACCTGCCTGGTAAGCACAAGGTCCTGAGTTCAATTCTTGGTACAAAAAAAAAAAAGTAAAGGTAAAAAGTGCTGGGGATATAATCCAGTGCAAATGTACTGGGCTCAATCCCCAAAGCTACCCAAAAATAAATAATAAATGAACAAGGTCAGTCACAAAAGACCACATGGAATATGATTTTGTCTGTGTATATGAAATGTCCAAAAGTAGGCAAGAAAGAAAGTAGGTTAGTGGTCATTTAGGTGGCAGGTAAGGAGGAGAGAGAGGAAGTGACTCTTAAGAGTTTCTTTTCATAGTTTGTGTTTGTTTGTTTTAAGATGGTCTCCCCATGTAGTCCAGGCTGGCCTTGAACTCTCCGCCAGTCTCCTTCCTGACTCAGCCTCCCAAGTGCTGAGATTACAGGCCTGCGCCACCATACCTAGTTCCATGGTCTTCTTTTCTGTTTTTTGCTTTTGTTTTCGAGATAGGGTCTGTCTGTGTAGTCCAGGCTGGCTGCAAATCCATGAACCTTCTTCCTCAGCCTTCTGAGTGCCAGAATTACAATCCTACACCACCACACCCAGCTGAGCAGGAGGTTCTTATTTGGGTAATGAAAATCTTCTAAAAACAGATAAAGGTGAAAATCAATGAACTGTATATTTTATGAAATGGCTATTTTTTTTTTTTGGTACCAGAGATCAAATCCACAACCTCACACTTGCCAGGTAGGTACATATGCCACTGAGCTAAATCCCAAGCCTGAACTGTACATTTTAAATGACAATATGTTATGATGTGTAATAAATGTATTTCTACACAGTTTCCCAAAGAGGACTGTCCTCAGGACTGAATGGCTGGGAGTGCCCTGGCAGATAACCTTAGTCCTGAAGTGAACACAGAGCCAGGGTTCTAGGTTCCTGCCGGTCTGTGTGCGCCGAGTGGTGCCTCTGCCTGGCTTCAGTCCCGAGTGATGAAGGGAAAATAAAGAAGCAGGTTCAATGGCCGCCACAAGGGGGAGACGAGGGAAAGCGCTTCTTCCCTGGAAAGACCGAGTGAGCCTTTGCCCCTGTGGGTTCTGTGCAAAGCCTGGCTGAGATTTCCTTAGCAGCAGTAGGTGGAGATTTCAAAGGGAAACAGAAAAATCCACAACAGGAAGATGGGAAGCTAGAGGTGCGTCTTGAGTATTGTAGAGAGCTCGGTTCAGCTGATTGCGGGGCAAATGTAAAGAATGGAACAAAACGATGACAGGGTTTGTAATCTACAGTATTAAGAAACAAAATCAGGCATGGCTGTGCATGCCTGTAAGCCTAGCACTTAGGAGGATGAGGCAGGAGGATCACTGTGATTTGGAAGCCAGCCTGAACTGCATACTGACTTAAAGGTCAACCTGAACTACTTAGCGAGACCCTGCCTCAAAAAAATAAAAAAGGCTGTGGGCATGGCTTAGTGGGAAGATACTAGGTTCAGTCCCTAATACCTCAGTAAACTGGTGTGTCAATCAATAAGGAATGCCATTATAGAGTTTTTACTTTATTCAGGACATGATAGGAAGCCATGGCAGATTTCTGATTTGAGAGATTCTGTTGTTTTATAGTTTCACAACAGGTATTGATTAGAAAGACCAACACGGGGCCGGGGATTTAGCTCAGTGGCTTAAGCACCTGCCTGGCAAGTGCAAGGTCATGAGTTCGATCCCCGGTACCAAAAAAAAAAAAAAAAAAAAAAAGAAAGAAAGACCAACACTTGTATTAAACAAAAATAAACTTTTCCTTTCCTTTCCTTTCCTCTTTCTTTCTTTCTTTCTTTCTTTCTTTCTTTCTTTCTTTTTGAGACCGTGTCTTGCAGTACCATGCAAGCTGACCTTGAACTCACAGCAACCCCCCTGCCTCAGCCTCCTGAGCACTGGGATTCCAGGTATGTGCCGTCATCTGCAGGCAGAGGATTTTTACTATAATAGACATTTGCAAAGTTCCACACTAGCATATAGTGTGCCTGTGGCACTGACCACATTCTGCTTTCTAATTGCAATTGTTTGCAATTAATTGCGCGTTTACTTGGCCTGCAAGACTATAACTTCTCAGGAGTCCTAACTGTATCTTGTCTACAAGTCTATAAAAGTCCAAGGGAGCTCACAGCACAGATGAATATTTGAGAGTGACTAAGTGAAGGGACAAGTCTGACAGTACATAGCTTCATTCGGTCGCTGTAAAACCCTATGGAGTCTATTGTTTCCCGTTTTACCAGTGAAGACACAGAGGCCCCAACAAGGCATTTGAGCTGCTCAGGTTCATCTTCTTCAGAGTCAGGCCTTCGCTTTCCAGACTCTGTGTACAGGTGTTTCCTCACAGAGCTGCGGTTTGGAAAGCTGACAGTCACAGTGCTAGGTAAGGGGGATGGTGGCAGAGTGGGGGAACCAGGGACAGGAAATGCAGCCAGGAAGCTAATACAGATGAACAAGAGGTTAGATTTGGCCTTAGAAAGAAAAAGTTGAGTCTCCCCAAACTTTCTCTTCCCTACAGCTGTTGTTGTTTGTTCTAATACAGAAAAAAGCAGTAACTTTTGTCCCTGTAAGTAAAGTTTTATAACATCCTGTCCCCACAACGGCTTGTTTTGCCTGAGCCAGGCCAGCAAGCTACGTTAATTTTCCAAACCATCACAGCTTAACAAACTGCCTTTGTTTTGCTTCTGAAAACTTGCCCACCCACAAGTTTTGCCTCAGCAACATGAATGAAACGGGAGCCCTTCCTCTGTTCAAGGCTTAGCCCTTTGGACATAAATTCTCTGAGTCGGTATAAACCTAAAATAAAATCCTACTGCTTCTCTCTCTCCAGTCTCTTGAATTCTACAACCATGACAAACCTTTTAGAGACCGAGTGTCTGAACTGCATCCCCAAACCCTCTTATTTATTGCAAGATGCCAACCTTGCAATTAAACCCCAATACTGAGGTTTTAGTTTAGAAAAAACAACTCATATTAACATCTTTTGTCTTAAAAAGAAAAGCACAGTAACAGAACTTTCAATGATACAAACAGCTTTTTATTATTTATTTATTTGTACTGGGGATTGAACTCACGAACTTGTACTTACCCGGCAAGTGTTTGAGCCACTGAGCTAAATCCCCAACCTAAAAGCTTTTTATTGAAAGGCAGAAGTTTGCATTTGGCATACTTTTGCATACTTAATGTGATCTTTGCCGTCATGTGCATGCTGATACTTTGTCAAGCCGTGGCTGGGGAGACTTGCTTCACATGCCGATAGAGATGACTGTGTGCTCACTGTGACACACGTGTCATAGGTTCACCACCAGTACCTCAGAGGGTTAGGCTGAAGCCAGACCTAATGACAGCAGCAAACATAATTTGCTGTCCTCAGTGGAGAAGGAGCTCAATAAGTGGTAGTTCTTTATTTGCCTAGGATATCAGTCCATTCAGTAATAGCTAATTTTGAATGACATAATTCATTCATTTCACTTAGCCAGGTTTATTGAGTGCCCCTATGTGCCAGGCACGGTAGTAGATTCCAGGACTTCCCCAGTAACAAGACCAATAGTACATACACATATATGTAAGATTTAACTATGTTGTGACAAAACTGATTTTCAAATGAATTCATCTAATGTGTGTATCTTTCTAAACAGATTGTTCCCATCCAGATCTTCACTCTTGCTTCAGCCAAAAGTCAGTTTGATATAGTGATAAAAAGTGTGCACACTTGTGCCCAACTGCCTGGATCTGAACCCCAGCTTTAACCTTTAGGGGTTGTGTGACCCAGCTCCTCTGTGCCTAGTAGAGATGTGCCTACCATCTCCATAGGGTTGCCTGCCTCCCAGAACTGTATCAGCAGTAGTAAGCATAAGGGATTGTCCAACAGTGCTACTGAGAGGGAAAGCTGGACAAGAAAAAAATTGTTCTTTCTGAGACTTTTTTTCTCTTTGAAACTGCCTAGTCCTGTAACTGCTTCATGGCTTTGTAATTATTTTCTTGACCCCTGTAACCGTGGGAACATAACTGAACATAGAGGATGCCTGATTATACCAAGCTTTGTGGTCATCAATCTATTCTTGTAACCGATGATCATTAGTCTAGCCCTGTAACCCACGATCTCACCCTGCTAGCTGGTCAGAAGACCTACCAGGCTGTTCTGCTCCACCTCCGTGTCTCCTGCTTATGCATCACATAAAAATGCTAGCCCACAAGCGTCCAGGGCCTGGCTTGTGTTGGAAGCTGTTCCAGCCAGGACCACCAGTATAAAATAAAGCTGTTCACTGTCTCCTGACTCCCTCAAGCGTCATTTCTTCCCGGACTCAGTTTTGCTGAGACACTACGTGGCTCCAAAGCATTTGGGAAACACTGTGTTTGTATTCACACAGGAAAACTGCTTCTTTGTCATGCCCATCCTCTTTTATCCCATATGGTCTGTCCCCCCCACCCCCCCACCCCTCAACCTTGCTTCTGGATGGTTGTTGGCTGTTCCCCAAACTAGAATCACAGCAGAAAATAGGGTGCCAGGACCAGGTATAGACAATAGCACCCGAGGTGTAGGAAACAGCGTGACTGCCGGCTGAGGGGCTCTTCCCAGAATGCTGTGAGTCACAGCTACAGGAGGGAACTGGTAACTGCAGAGGCCAAGAGCTCTTTTTCGTATGCAGATCACTATATATTTGTTTTTTACTGAAGCCCCAAATGTTGTGTACAGTCATCCAAGTATTGTAATCCTTTTTCTAGTCTTCCTCACAATCCAGAAAGTTGTATTTGTAATCCCTTTGAGACGTTATTGGAATCCCAGCAAGTGAATTCCAATCTACCACCTCCAATGCAACCCATGGAGAGAGTAAAGACACGAAGACATAGTCCAAGTTTAGGGCAGCCAAGGGATCCTAAATCCAATCCCCGCGAGGATATTAGTTTTTGGAATAGGCCTCTCCCAGAATTTATTATCTTGCGAAGAAGAGGGTGGCTCGAGGATGAGTGACAGTGAGGATGGTGGGAATTGAGTGAGTAACTTGAGCTAGCAGGCCAGGTAGAGAGAGCAGCATCTCTGCAAAATGCAGAGATAAGGATAAGCAGGAGGATCAATTTGCATAATTCAATTAAGGTAGCCACTGAGTTGCTTTGGTTTCTGATATGTAAATTTTTGTGCCCTGGGGAGTCTTAGCCTCTTTACCTTGAGGCTCATACCCAGGTTACATTCCTGGAGCTAATGGCTCTAACATCCCAGCGTGCTTATATCTTTTACAGAGAGCACTATACTGGCTGTCTGATGACTTTAGAGATTACATATCACTACCTGGCTAGCCTTATTTGCAATGCTTAGAGCCAACTGAAGAGAGAACGAAATTCTGTAGCCAGCTCTCTACATATCAGTATAAGGAAATAAGTCCATATAATCAAAGTCGCAGCAATTGTTCTGCATTCAAGGGGTGTCACTGGAGTTGTTTCCCACAGTTTTTGAAAATAAGTATAGATTCCTTACAAGGATAGTTACTTGTCCAGTGTGGCTCACACTGGTTCCAAGATGGATTCAACTGTGGCCAGGCAGCTAGTGGCCTGCAGAGTTTCAAGACCCAACAGATGTAAGAGAGCCTCTCAACAAGCTGAGTCTCCAACTCCGCTGCAGGCCTCCCCCCCCATCATCCTATCTCTTCCAATTTCTCTTGCACAGTGGAGCCTCTAAAACAGTCAGACCAGGATTGCTCTGTATCTTACTGTATTTCCTGTTCACTTTCCTCTTTGGACTCTAATTGTCCTTTTGGTAGCTTTTATTTATTTTTTGGAATATTAAAATTTGTTACTGATGTCTTCTTATCATCCAAATTGATGATCTTGGTCTTTCCTGCTTGCCTTCATAGAGAGCCAGAAGAGAAACACTGGCTACTTTAACAACTTTAAAGTGGACTCCAAGAATGTCACCAACCCCATGACCTTTTCAACCAAACCTAGCAACCAGAACTTCATCATTTTCCTCGATAAAGTCCAAGCACTCATCATTAGGGACAAAAGCTGTGATTTTCTTGCCATTCTTGATCAGCTGGACCCTGACACACTTCCTAATGGCAGAATTTGGTTGTGTGGCTTCAAGCCCTCCTTTTCCCAGCAGGATTCCTTTTCTGTGAGAAGCACGTCCGAAGGGGCTGGACTTCAGGGCTGTGCTCAGACGGGCCTGGGCCTTCTTGCGCTGCTTAACAAGCCACTTCTGGTCCCACCGGTGACTGCAGATCTTCCTGGCAATACACAGACCGTGACACTTGCCCACCCTGCCAGCACGAGGGCCTGAGCAAAAAGAGCTTGGTAGCTTTTTTCAAACAAGTGCTAGTCTTTTATTTTTCATTGCATCTGTTTGTAGTGTACAAGTATTACATTCATCGTGGGGGTTGCTACATGACACATCTGAATTCTTTTTTATTCTATGCCCCAGCTCTTGGACCCCTTTCTCCTGTATTTTTTTCTTCTCTACATGTTTGTAGTACATAATGATCACGTTCCTCATAGGGACTTGGTGATGTATACAACACAGAATCGCTCCCGTCTCATCTTGGAAACTTTGAGACCCTGTACATGAATCTCTCCAAGCCTTAGACTGTGACTTGAGATAAATCCAAGTTCCAAGCCCTAATCATTTTTCCTGAGGCATCACAGCCTTCCCAACTGTGTATCCAAGAAACAACTTTTTCTTCTTCTTCTTTTTTTTTTTTTTTTTTTTTGGCAGTGCTGGAGACTGAACACAGGGCCTTTCACATGTTAAACAAGCCTTCTGCCACTGAGCTGGCTGCATCCCCAGCCTTTTAATAAGTGTGACACAGTGTCCTTTATGCACTCGTGGCTGTGTCTTTTGGAAGGAAAGTCACCCAACTTAAGCTTTTCCTAGAGGCAGACGGAGGCAGCTGCAGGCTTAGTAAAGGCTTGCGGGCGAATTCCTACTGCAGCTCAGCTCAGACGCACAATTGTTGAGCTTCTTGTGTCACCCTTTTGTTCATGCATTGCGTCTAGAACCTTGTAACTGTCTCCCCCAGTGGACCTCTACATCCCCAAACAAGTGACAAGCATGACAGGATAGTGGCCTGGTGGCACTGCAGCTGCCATAGCCAGTGCTGCAGTATTGGAATAATTTTCTGTTGCATTTTACCTTGATTATTAAAATGAGTGAAGCCAGGTATGTATGATGGTGCACACCTGTACTCCCAGCACTTGGGAGGCTGAGGCAGGAGGATTGCCACGCATTTCAGACCAGCCTGGGCTACATAGTGAGTTTAAGGCCAGCCGCCTGAATTGCAGAGTGAAATCCTATCTCAGGAAAAAAAGAAAAAATAAAATAAAATGGGAAATTTTCAAAACGAAAATCGGTGCTGCTAGTGATACAAAGCAAAAGTTTTACAACACTGCAGTTGCAATTTAACAGGTGAATCAAAACTGGCCAATCTTGCTGGGCATGCTAGTACATTTTTGTAATCCCAGCACTCAAGAGGCTGAGGCAGGAGGATCATTTTGAGTTTGAAGCCAACCTGAGCTACATAGTGAGTTGAAGGCCAGGTTGAACTACATGTGAAAACTTGTCTCAAAGAACAAACATAAAAGTGGCATATCTTTTGCAACAACTGGTTAGGAACTAATTAGTCTTAAATTAATAAATTGTGTGTTCAACTGGAAAACAGACGTATGGACAAATGATTTAAAACATCATTGAGGAAAATAACTAAGAGGCGAGATGTTCAATACATTTTTACGGCTCTGGAATGGGATCTCTTCTTCCTTATAGCATTTAAATTACTATTCAGCAAGGACACATTCACTTCGGTAGATGTTCAAGAATGTGCTATATTCAGAACTGCATTAATTTAATTGACAGACTAATGCAATAACTGGGATTTGCAAGATGTACAGTGTTATGTCCCGGTGTTCATCCCATTTCGTCCCCATGGCCTGCCATGTCATGGCATCTTGTTATGTTTTTAGCTCAGGATGCCAAGCATGCAAGACCCTGACCACTTTTTTTTTCCTTTCCAGATCTGAGGATGGAAAGGGGCCTCATCCACACTAGACAAGTGCTTTACCATTGAGACCTTTTTCTTATTTTGAGACAGGGTCTTGCAAAACTGCCCAGGCTGACATTCAATTTGCAATCTTTCTTCCTCAGCCTCCCAGAGTGCTGGGATTACAGGTGTGTGACAGTGCCCAGTCCTGGCTGCTCTTTACTAGGTGCTTTTTGAGAATCATGCATTAGTGAACAAATTTGAAGCATAAGGTAATAGTTACCATTAGGACAAAGAACAGCCATGAAAAGGTAGTTTCACCAGGATTTGAACTCCTGGCCTGAAGTGCAAACTGTACCACCACAATCAGCATTAACCTCTGTCCGTCCAGGTTCCTCCAATACCCAGAGAGCATGGAAGAATGACACGCACTGGATGCAAATGCTGCTTGCTGTGCCTTGAGTAACAAAGCCTTCTGTCTCTGACCCAGGAATCCCGGGTCGTCTGCTGTCCTCCATGAAACAGGCGCAGTAGTAGCTTGTAAGCTCCATCGAATTCCAGACCTCGGCTGTTTGGACGGAAAGCACACGGTGCTGTCATGACGGCGGGCCAGCAAGCCCTGCTGCCACAGCCAAAAGGCAATAGATTGTGGCTGCTGAGTCAGCGCACCCCACACCCAAGGTAACTGTCAGCCCTGAGGGTCCAAGCTCTGGGTGTGTGGGAAGCACTAAAATTAAATGCGCAGCCTTGTGTTCTGGGACAGAGCTACTCTCTCCTCCTCTGTACAACTGATTAGTTCTTCACACCTCCACCCCCAGCTGCTTTAAGAAACAAGCTGAGAATGTTGGGAACTTCAGGGAAGGGGTTCTCCTCCAGGAACCCCAGGCACGTCCTCCCGAGATCTGTGGCAGGAAGTGGTGCTGGGTGCAGTCCAAGAAAGCTCAGAGTAGCCCAAAAGAGCATACACTCATTCCCTCAGGGAAAGGGACAGGGGAAGCCATGACTGGAAGAATCCAATACTTAACTAGAATGGGGGCCCGCCGTGGTGGCGCACACCTGTAATACCAGCACTCTGGAAGCCGAGGCAGGAGGATCATCATGAGTCAGAGCCCACCTTGGGCTACATAGGAAGTTCAAGGCCAGCCTGAACTACAAAGCAAGGCCTTTCCTAGCCCTCCACAACAAAGGCACTTGCAGTTAGTCCCTGCACACTGACTCACTGTGAACATTTAAATTTTTTATATTAAAAAACAAATTTTTTGATACCAGGAATTGAACACAGGACCTTGTGCTTGCCAGGCAGGTGCTGTGCTGCTGAGTTATATCCTCAGCCTCACTGTGAACATTTTTAGATCGGCCCTTTGAAACTTTTTTCCTAGGCATGCAGTCCTCACACCCACACACCCACACACCCACACCCACACACACACACAGAGAAAGTCTACTCTTCTCTCTTTGCTGAGACAAAATACTTGATACCCAAAACAAAGGAAGGAAAGGTTTATTTGGCATACAGTTTTTGGAGGTTTCAGTCCATACTCAGATGGCTCCAAGGCAGAGGCAACCATTCATGGCGGAAGCAAGCGACAAGAGTGAAAAAAGGCAGAAAGGGACAAGCAAGCCTCCTTCCATCCCTTATACTGTATGCCAGCTCCCGCCTCTGGGCGGGTGCAGCACTCACACCTCGGACCTTGCGAACTGGATCACAAATGCTAGACTCAGCCGCGTTAGAGCCCTGCCCCACCATGACCGCGTGGAGGCTTTGCGGGACATCTAAACACAAGTGCTCCATACACTCACACTGAGATTAAGCCATAGATAACCCTGTGTAACTATCTTTTATGCTTGTTAAATTTTAAAATTTTTATTAGTGTGTGTTTGTGGTACATAGTGATTACATGCATTGTGGAAATTGGTGGGTGTACACAACACACCTCAATTCTGTTGCCCATGTTTTAATTTTTTTTGGTATTGGAATTGAACTCACGACCTCACGCTTATCAGGCTGGTGTTTACACCACTGAGCCAAATCCCTGGCCCTCACATATTTGATAAATCTTTATCAAGTTAATTGTCATTAACACAGATTAAGAGCCAAATTAACAGACCAAAACATATAAAATATGACATTTATATTAAATCAAAGTATACTTTTAGATACATCATCCCTGCTAGATTTTTTTTTTTTTTTTTTGGTACCAGGGATTGAACTCACGACCTTGTGCTTGCCAGGCAGGCTCTTAAGCCACTGAGCTAAATCCCCAGCCCGATCCCTGCTAGATTTTAATAATTTTCTCTCTTTTTTTTTTGTTTTTGGGGGATCAAACTCAGACGTCATGCCCGTCAGGCAGGTGCTTATGTCACTGAGCTAAATCCCCAGCCCTCTCTTTTTACTTTTACCTATAGTCTATTTTGTAGTTTGCACTTACATTTTGGGTTTCTCATATAAGAGCAAACGTGCTATTTAAGCTATGCGTCTAACTGACTTAGTATTGCGGTCTGCAGGGTAACCCATTGTCCTGCAAATGACTCCTTTATCCTTCTTCAGTGCAGAACAGTACTCCATTGTATATGAATGTCATCTTTATCCATTCATCTGTTGATGGACATATAGGCGGCTTCCAAGACTTAACTGTTATGAATTGTGGTGCTGTAAGCATGGGTTTGCATGTATCACACTGTAACATGGTGTCTTTAACTCATTTGAGAAGATACCTAGTAGTAGTAGCTGGGTCAAACAGAATTTTTTGGGTTCTGGTTTTCTTTCTTGCTTGCTTGCTTTCTTGCTTTCTTCTTTCTTGCTTTCTTTCTTTCTTTTTTTTTTTTTGAGGAACCTCCACACTGATTTCCATAGTAGTTGTACCAGTTTACACTCCCACCAACAATGAAGAAGGGTCACTTTTCCCTCCGGCAGTCTCTCCAGCATTTATGATTGACTGACGATAGCCATTCTTTATGAGTAAGATGAAACCCCAGTGTTGTTTTAATTTGTATTTCTCTAGTGGCCACCAAGATTGAACATTTTTTCATATATTTATTGGTCAGGCTGGGGATTTAGCTTAGCGATGTAAGCACCTGCCTTGCAAGTGCGGGGTCGTGAGTTTGATACCTGGTACCGATTTTTTAAAAAAGACATATATTTATTGGTCATTTGTACTTCATCTGAGAAGTGTCTATTCATTTCAGATGCCCATTTTTGATCTGGTCTTTAAATTTCAGGGGGATCTAATTTGCTTAGTTACTTATGTATTCTAGTTATTAGTCCTTTGTTTAAAAAATAGCTGGCAAAATAATTTTCCCATTCTGTAGGTGCTTTTCACTCTGTTGGTGGTTTCCTTTGCTGTGCAAAGTGTTTTTAATTTGATGTGATTCTGTTTGTTGATTCTTGTTACTACTTCTTGTACAACCAGGGTTCTGTTCAGAAATTCTTTGCCTATACCTATGTTTTCCAAGAGAGTTACCTGTTTTGTCTGCCAGAAAATTAAGTGTTTCTGTTTAATATTTAAATCTCTGGGCCAGGTGTGGTGGTACATGCCTGTAATCCAAGTGCTCCGAAGGCTGAGGCAGGAGGATCACTATGAGTTTGAGGCCAGCTGGGGCTGTATAAACAAGTTCAAGGCCAGCCTACACTACATAGTGATCTCTGATGTCTCAAAAAATATTAGATCTCTGATCCATTGGAGTTTAGTGCATGATGGCTTCTATCTTTGGTAGTTTTCCCAGCACCATTTATTAAAGAGGCTACTTTTCCTCCAGCAAAATTTTTTGGCCCCTTTGTCAAAGGTAAGGTAGCTGTGTGACCATGGAGTTGTTTCTGCAGCCACTGTTCTGTCCTGTTGATCTACAAGTCCCCTCCCCATTTTCCAAATATCATGCTGGTTTTACCACTGTAGATTGGCTAAGGGTTTGTCTACTTTATTGTTTCAAAGAACCAACTCTCTCTGTTCATACGTGTAGATTTATCTATATAGTAAGCTTGATACTATACCTTCTCTTGTGGCTCCTTCGAGACCTGTCCCTCTTCTTTCTCTGTGCCCTGGGGCATGGATCCTAGAAGCGTACATGGCAGGGCTGTCCTTGTCCCCTGCCTTCTGGTTGGTTTGGGATAATGGGAAGCATCAGATGGAGGAGGGAGGCTGGAGAGAACCCAGCTGTTTCCTGTGAGGTCTCAGAGAACTGACTGCTTTTCTTAATTGAAGACCAACAAACAATTCTTCTCAAACACTCTCTCTACTCTACGACTGTCTCCAAGTTCTTTTTTTTTTTAACTAACCACAGATGTTTTAGTAATTGAATTCCTGAAGAATGTCAACAGACAACAGTTACATAGTTTTATATAGAAAATTTCTATTTTGACATGAAATAGCCTTTTTGGTCAATCATCTCTACCTAGTACATAAAAGGCTTTTACTTGACTTGATCTTTAACGGGATGTCACTGAAGAAGTTCGTGACATTGTTTGGACTACTTAATGTCTAGGCATCTCTAAGTGTAGTGGTACATGAATAGCATAAACATCACATAAGTTTTTGTTAAAAATATTACTGACTGGTGACTTTATGTTTGTTTGGCATGAACTTCCTATCACATGTATCTGGAGTACAAGAGAAAGACAGACGCCTGAATCTGAAAGAAAATGTTTATCATTATCAACAGTGTCTCTTCAAGCTCTTGAAACAAACCACTCTCTCCCACTTATACTCAAGCACAGAAACTCCGGGAACATCTACCCACCCTCGTAAATCTTTTTATTCCTAAGTAAATTCTCCTGATCACCCAGCTTGAAAAATGCTGTCAAACCTTACAGGGATCCTAACTGGTACCACTAGATCAAGGATTTTTTTTTTTTTTTGAGAGAGGGTTTTGCTATGTAATCCAGACTAGCTTTGAATTTATGTTGATCTTTCTGCCTCAGCTTCCCACCTGCACACTATGTTCAATATGTCCAGCTCTTACTTTTATTTCTCTGTTTTTTGTAGTGCTGGAGTCAAACCTAGGTCCTTGTGCGTGCTTGTGCTCTGCCACCGAGCTATATCCCCGCTCCTGAAAAATGCTATTTAGTGAGGCAGGGACGATGTACGGAAATGGTACTGGACAGAGGGGTGTGATTGAACAGTAACAGCATGGGTAGGGAAACCTAGCAAAGCCTGTCTGTTCAGATTTTTTTTAAGAGTCTCTTTGGCCTCTCGCTTGTAGCATTTCTTCCTCTCTGGAATGGGGTAGGACCTGCTGGAAGGAGAATTTTATGACCTACTTGGACAAAGGTAGGTTGGAGAATTTACCAGCTTGAGAAGAAAGGGGGGGGTGTTAGTGTAAGAATTCTAGTTTTATGGCTGGTCTTGGAAACAGGGGCTCTAATTTCTTGTGTTTTTGTTGTTTTCTGTTGTTCTTTTTGGTGCTAATGATGGAATCCAGGGCCTCGTGCATGCTAGGCAAATCCATCTGCCACTGAGCGATGTACACACCCAGCCCTAAAGGAGGCCTTAATGTCTGTGACCCACTTTGAGGAAGAGGAATTCTGCTTCCTGTGACTTGCTTTGTGGGAGAATGAGGGGTGACAGACAGGAAGGTGGAAGTGTTCAGAGTCACATTGGTTTGAAGGCTTCCAGTATCTTTTAGCTCAAAGTATTCAGTATATCCAAGCACCAAATTTTGGAGTATTGCCTTCTAAGCCCTGACATAGGTCAAGGGGCAGAATCAAGTACATAACAGGAGAGATAAATTTCTGCAAGATTTTTATTGACATAATTTAAAATATAATGATAAACTGAGTACTCTTTTTATTTTTTAGTTTTTTGGGACAGGGTCTTACTATGTAGTTCAGCCTGGCCCTGAACTCACTATGTGGCCCACGCTGACCTCAAACTCATTCTCCTGTGTCAACTTCTCAAGAGCTGAGATTACAGGAGTATGACACCACACCTAGCTGGAGTTGTAGTTTGAACTCAGAAAATACATCTGCTGCAAATTTGTGGAGGTCTTGCTTCTTTTACCTTTTGACAGGCAGAAGTGTCTTATGCAATTTTATATTATTTGTGAGTCATCATTGTAATGACTTCATCACAGAGTGAATGTCACGTGCAAGCATGATTTTGCCTTTTAACTTTAAGTTGAATTCAACAAGAAACAGTATTGAGTCTGCAATGAAGACCAATTTTTAAAAAAGACCAGTTTCTAAAGGCATTTGTTGGAGTTGGGGGGGGTTCTGGGGGTGTTTTTGTTTTGGTTTTTGTTTGATACAGCATCTCACTATGTAGTGCAGGCTAGCCTTGAACTCACGTGTAACCCAGGCTGGCCTCAAACTCATGGTAATCCAAATTGCTAACTAGCCTCTTAGCAATTTGGAAATAGCAGTTGATGGCAGTTCTTCTCATATAGAAAATGCTTAATCTCAATGCTGAATTCAAAAACAAAACAAAACAGGGCTAGGAGTATAATTTAATGGTAGAGTGCATATAAGAGGCCTGGAGGTCAGGGATTAGCTCAGTGGCACAAGCACCTGCCTGGCAAGTATGAGGTCATGAATTTGATTCCCAGTACCAAAAAAAAAAAAAAAAAAAAAAAAGAAGAGACCCTGGATTAAATCCCTAGCACCACCAAAATCAATCAACCAAACCTTTTTTGCTATGGTACTGGGGATTGAACTCAAGGCCTTAAGCAAGCGAGGCAAATATTCTACCACTGATCTACATCCCTAGCCTCCCCATTCCCTTTAAAAATTTTTATTTTGAAAAACAAGTTTTTTTCTATTGAGACAAGTTCTTGCTAAGTTTTCCAGGCTGGACTTACACTTGTGCTCCTCCTGCCTCAGCCTCCCAAATAGCTGGGGTTGCAGGCACACATTGCCATGCCTAACTAAATATATATATTTATATATATAGTTTTTTTTTTTTTTGGTACCAGGGATCAAACTCACAACCTCACACTTGCCACTTGCCAGGCAGGTGTTTGTGCCACTGAGCTAAATCCCCAGCCCTAACATGTAGTTTTAAACACTCTGATTTTTGCACAGTAAAGTACATTTTTTATTCCACCATTGTCACATGATAAATGAAAAAAAGTTAGAGAATTTAGTTGTCATTGCCCAGATGTACTAACACTCCACAATAGCCTGTAGTCTATTTTTCATCGTTCAAATTTATAAAAAAAAAATTATCTTGGAAACTTGAAGTCATTTTCAGCTAGTAGTCTTTTCTGTCTAAAGTTAAATATATCAATGCTTGCTGGGTGTGTTGGTGCACACCTGTTATCCCAGCACTGTGGAAGGCTGAGGCAGGCTTGCAAGTTTGAGCCCAGCCTGAAAAATTCAATCACTTAGCAAGATCTTGTCTCAACACTGAAAAAAAAAAAAAAAAAAAAAAGTAAAAGGGCAGTTAGATGGAGGCCCTAGGTGCAATTCTGAGTCCTGGGGGAAAATAAATCACTGTTTTTGGAGGAAGTGTTAAGGTCCTCCTCTACATCCTCTGGATGAGTAGCCCTGAAACTTTGTCTTTCAGCAGAAGGGTTTTAGTGTCACGTGGTCATCACTTCCCTTGCTCCTTGGAAAACAGACAGGACAGAGGGCTTTTTCTGATACTCTGCTGCAGGTCCGTTTCAGGAAGCCATTCTGTTGTTATTTCTTAGCATGTGATAAGCCTCCTTCAGCCTCCAACATCCCCCCCATGGGGGATTGAACCTAGGCTTCCCCCTGCATTCTAGGCAAATATTCTACCTCTAAACTACATCTCTGTTCTTTTTTAGTTTTTTTTGGGGGGGCAGTGTCTCACTACATCAATTTTTTAAAAAATTTCCTGACAGGGTTTCACTAAATTGTCTATGACCAACCTCCTGCCTCAGCCTCCAAGGTAGCTGGATTACCACACAGAGCTGGATTTAAAGATTTTCCCATGCTTTCCACTTTGGAGTAAGAATCCTACCCAGATGCTGGGGTGCCGTCCTTCACAAAAGTCACCTGAATGGAGAAAGGCGGTCGAGGAACACACAGGCTAGGAGCAGGCGCATGTAGGGCGCGGGAAACACTTTGCTCAGAGGCAGGGAGAGGTGCTTTCCCAGTCGTTTCCTTGTTCAGCCACAAGTTCTTTCATCCAAGTTTACAGTGAATATGGGTTCTCCGCGTGCCGAGCTGAATGAGGTCGACAGCATGCAGAGAGGCCGTACGGCCCAGAGTAGGTAAGATCGCCACCCCACTGCTCTCTCCCGGGCTCGTGCGATCCCGACTGCGGACCGCGCGGAGGACACGCGAGCACCTAGGGGAGCACTAAATTGGGCGGGGCTGAGTGGGAGGAGCTTGCCCGGTGCGGGGGTGGGGCTGCGCGGGCTGCGGAGTGGGAGGAGCGAGGCGGGGCGAGGCGGGGC